>LZPO01116968.1:821170-839041 GCA_001675575.1 Neotoma lepida
AAATTCACAGAAGGATCTAAGCAGAATTAGTCATCCATAGTCAGACCCTAAGCACAAATAAAATATGATTGAGAAATAAGTGTTTGATGTTGTAAGCCAGTTAGGTACTGGGATGGTTGATGACACAGTATAGTTCATGTACAATGTGATTTTTTTTTCCTAGGGAGATAGGGGTAACTTTAGAACTCAATTTTGTATATGGAGTTTGAATGATAGAATCTGGAATAAGTGGTTACAGTTGGGAGGATGTGTGCATGAATCACTGGGTCCCTGAACCACATATGGAGAACTGCTAATTCTTATGTCCTTATTCTATCCTTTAAAAATACTATTTTCTCCTTCCTTATTAAATAATACAATTTTGAGTAAAGTATTATACAGGACAAGGCGGGGTAGGTGTCCATAGTAGGTTAGGGTGTGGGGAAGCAATGATCTGTCTGTTCAGAGGGCTGGCTTGACAACAGCATTGGAGTCTGAGGAGTGAGGGGAAATGTGTCTTGAATGGGGAGTGAGTAGACAAGCAGCAGCCTGATGTGAGACTTTAGAGCCTGAGAGGCGACAAGGCCAGCTATGTCTGAGAGAAGGTAGGTTCAGAGCNTCTGAGCTCATGCAGAGTGAGAAGGCATCCATGCTTGAGGCCACTTTTTGTGGGAAGTAAGAACCCTAAATGAGTGAGCAGAGGGTCCTCAAGGACAGCCCAGTGTGACACCTTATCACTTGGAAGAGGTTAGGNTGGGCCCCAGTGCACAGTGTTAGCTCCAAGTCAGGTTGGAATCTAGGGACTCAGCAGGCTGAGCGTACCTTCCTCACAGAGGGTAAATCAGGTGTGGGTTCCAGGAACCAAGCAAGGTACAGAGTGTGGGAGAAGAAACACAAGGAGGGAACTCAGTGACTTTCAAGAGAGCAAGGAAATCTTTTCGGGGGTGTGGAGAACTGGGCTGTCAGAGCCCAGGCAGGTTAAGGGGAGTATCCATGCCTAAGATAGAGCTGGTGTGGGTTCCAGAGACTGAGCAGGGTGAAGGCACTGTCCACATGAGGTGGGACAGTTTAGGGTGCATACTAGGTGCCTTTGTGTTGAAGAATGCTTCTGTCCATGGGGGCGACTTGAGTGTGGTGTTAAAGCCTCAGGGAGGCCAAGAGGCAGCTCTACAGGGACCAGAAGTAGGAATCACAGCACAAGATGGGAAATGGAGGCTTTATTGTGGAGGTCAGCTCAGACTGAGTGTCAGAATCTCAACTCTGAGGAGTCTGACTTCTCTAATGGCCTGGTTCCTCTTTTCCATTCCTTCCTGTTTTCTTCTCTGGCCCTTTGAGTTCTTGTTATCTCTATGATTGTATAATGATCCTGGGTGCCTTCTCTGCCTGAGATTCTCCCTTACAGTTCAGGGGACTGAACCTCATGCAGCACACTCAGGGCAGCTGTCTTTTATTGCCTCTCATCTCTAGCTGGTATCGGGATAATTTGCTGCCACATTTGCTTCTTGTTCAGGACCTATTTTAAAGAAGGGATGACACACATCTTCTGAGGGCAGGAGACGATTTCTTCTCAACATGTTTTCAGAAAACATTTATATTAACACAAACTTCAAAAATAAATTTGATTCCTCAGACATGAATGCAGACTCTCCTCCAGGTAAGAAAGCATTTTCTGCTGCTCTTAGTGATGAAGTGGAGGACAAAGACAGATGATCTTAGTTGCTGGCCATGCCTCTGTGTCACTGGAGTCTCGACCAAGTATGTTGCCTATAGACAGACATGAAAGGGTGTGAGATTGTACAATGGAGATGTGAAGGTGTTGTCTTTTACTATCTAGAGAAAAATCACACTACCCATGTTATTGTATCTTTTCTACATATAAATACACATAAATATGTGTAACAAATCGCTTCAGAGGTTAAACCATGGTATACTGATTTCCCCTTCTCTACTTGGTGACATGTCACAGTCTGTTTGGCATTGAAGTGTTAGTAGCTTCTTTCACTCATCTCCCTCCAGTGATGGAGACAGAACCCAGGACCTCACGCCTGGTTGGGAAGTACTGTAACTCTTTTGGAAGTGGTGACAAAAAAGTGGTGACTTTATCATAAAATGTGACTCTTGACTATTGCATACTTTGAAGTTGGAAGCAAGCTGGAAGACTTAAAAGTATGTAATAAAATAATATGCAGTCATAATAACACTGATGAAGAAGACACGATGATAGAGAATAATGTTCATCCAGATGTGCTGCCACAAGTCTGTAGTCACAAAACTCAGGAGTTAGAGAGAGGGGGGTTGCTGTGAGTTTGAGGCCAGCTTGGACTACATAATGAATTCAAGATCTGCCTGGGGTACATACCAAGACCCTGTCTCAAAATAACAGAAAAATTCAGAAAGAAAATATATCATGGTATAATGTAAAAGAATATGGTAGTCACAAATTTGTATTTATTGATGTTCCAATTGTGGAAAATGTACATTTATATGTTGCTGTGAGATGTCTTTGTGTATGCTGTGAATCTATGCTGTTCCCATTGGTTAGTAAATAAAGCTGCTTTAGCCTATATCAAGAGAGCTTACAGCTAGGTGGAAAATCCAAGCGCAGAGTGAGGGAGACATGCCCCGCTGGCCAAGGTTCAGCAAGATGTCAGCAGGCCAGTAACATCAGAGCCATGTGGCAACTTTTGGATTAATAGAAATGGGTTAAGTTATATGAGCTAGATAGCAAGAAGTTTGAGCCATAGGCCATCCAATTTGTAATTAATATAAGCCTCTGAATGATTATTTTATAAGCGGCTATAAGTTGTAGGTGAGAGAGATTTGTTCCCAATCGCTACCTGGTGAGACACAGGAAATCTTCTGACTACGTTTTGGCACTCCACACTGGGCACCAGATAATGGGGTTAATCCACAAAGTCTATTTATTGAGCAAAGGGATTTATTTGGGGGTAAACTTACAACCACGGGAGATTTATCATAGACTCTGGGAAAGTTGAGCTGTGTCCCACACTGATCTGCCTGGTCCAAGATCTCAGCATCCAAAACCATAAGGTAATGAAGACAGGGTGCATAGATGAATCCAAGGTCCCCCAGCAGCCATGCTCCAGATACATGTACCTCAAAGTCATAGGCAGGTGTAACAGTTACCTGCTACTTCACTAGGGGTGGTGCTTCAAGGAATGGCTCAAACAACCACCCACTACAATATGTAAACTTGTTTACATATTTAAACTTGTTGGAAAGATACAAAGCAAAATACTGACAACAATTATTCTCAATGTCAGGAATGAATGATTTTGTACATATTGTAATGTTTCTATAATTAACATTATATATTATTAATATAGAGTATATATTATATGTTATACATATTATGTATGAATTTATATTATATATAAGTTATATATTATTTCCTATTTGCATTTTCCTATTATTTCAAACCTCATGTTATTAGTGTTTATCATGCACAAAAAGAGAAGAATAGGTGAAAGAAGAGGAAATAGGAACAGAACTCAAGACATGAATTTGGTTTGTCTTTTAGCTCCTCAAAAGAAGACCATGAGTCATGAAAGTTTTCACAAATTCTCCAAGGTCCTCCTCACCTCATTCACAGTNTATTTCCTGCTGTTGACAATCTTATTCTCTGTTGCTCTGATCAGTAAGTATGCCCCTGNGAGAAGTAAACAAAANGAAGGAAAGNGACCCATTAGATAGACAGTGACCCCAAAACCTGAGACAGAAACTTTCTCTGGGGAGATGGATGACATTGGAGATTTTCNCTGTTTCAGAATAACTCTTCTGTAAAAGTCATTCATTCTCACTAGAGAAGCAAGTGCGTGTTTGTTGGAGTCACAGAGTGAAATCCTGGGGCATCTGTGTTAGGCTCCAGTACNGAGGACAAACCTATATTTCCTCATCATCAGCATTTGGACGCATAGACATCTATATTTTGGAAAGAGTAGAGGGTTGAGAAGACATGGACAGAGTTATTCCAGGGACGGAGCTTCCATGGAGTTCCTTCTAATCATTTATTTTTTTGATTCAGATCATGTGAGACCCGGAATCTAATTTAGAAAATAGTGGATTTCTTTGTAGATTGGCCTTCAAATTTATCAAAAAGTAAAAAACATAAACTATATTTTATGTAGATGTTTTATTCATTCATTCAATAATTAGTAATATCCATTTACTATATATTAGACAGCATGTCAGAGAGTCCCGAAAGAGCTACAGCCCCTAGTCTGAAGAAATTTAGAAAATAGTCAAGTGAACCAGCACATAAAAAAATTCCATAGGAAATGCTCTGCAGGTGAGAAGTAAGAAGTAAGCACAGGGGACTAAGACAAGCTTGGAGCAGATGACACCTTGACCTGTGTGTGCCAGCAATGTCGTAGACATGTGGGAGTATGGAAAATACGGGCAAATATAAGTGCACATTACTGTCATGTATAGTGCTACATGGAGAACGAAGCATGAAACTGTAGGAGGCAGACAAAACTGGACTCAGATCACAGCACAGTGCATACCATATTACATGTGTATCCCCTCTAAATGTTATTTTATTTAGTAGTTGTAGCTGAACCATTAGCCAACTTAAAACTTAGCAGGTCAATTGAACTTTTTATTTAATTCTTGCTCAATGGCTTCACTGAGCCTGGTCTCTCTTGTGAGATTCCCACGGTCCTAGGTGAACTTATTCATTCTCATGGAGTCATGCATTAGTTCAACCCAGCTTCCCATGACAACTTCAGACTTGCAGGACAGATGGAGGCAGTAAGCCAAGTCCAATATGGAGCGAATACACATTTCCCTTTGAGTATTTCAGTGGCCAAAGAACTCTTAAAGACAGTTCAGATGAGGTGACGTGGAAATGGACCAGTTTCTTTGTAGGAACTGCAAAGGCATAGTCCAAGTGGATATTCATATAAGGAAGGTTGAGAAGTGTGTCCAGTTTTTCAATGTGCCACAGTCGTGGAGATCCCCTGAAGAATCTGAAGTAGGACATGATAAAATTAAAACTGACTTAGAGAAGCTCTTACAGAGGTGTGAAAATGAAGGGAAGGAGAAATTAGGATGTTAATTCAGAATCCATTTGAGCAGCACTAGGGGTCTGATCCAAGGATCATGCTAGTGATGCACAGGAGAGGAGATAACTTGGACCAAAAGGAGGTGATATTTTGATCAATATTGATAGCTCAGAATTAGGGGACACAGAGGAGTGAGGTATGACTTTAATATTCTGATTTCATAAAGTCAGCAATCATGAAATATTTGAAGAGGAAGAATTTCAAATACTGTTGAGGTCCAGCCTCTTTAGTTTCCTTCCCAGGGGCCCAGAAGAGACACTACTAATGGTGCGAATATATTTCAGGAAAAGAATCTAAATACACAGAGCTGTTTTGTCCATTTGTTTTATTCTTCTGCCACCATAATTCTTCCCAGTCCTCTTAGGGAACTGGTATATATCTCACCAAAACAGCAACACTCTTATGTTTACAATACATTACAAGACTTGCAAGGTCCCCACCACTATGGTTAACTTCATTTGGAACCCAAAAGGGGGATGAATAGAGGTGGAGTCAGATAAAGGGCTGGAATAAATCAGAACAGGAATTTATGCACTCAAAATATATTCTTATAAGTGGTTAGGTGAAATACTACAAGTCTGTCATAAATGTGCTCTAACTACAATCTTATAATTGGTTAGGTAAAGAAGTCTATAAGTCACTAAAATGAAACTGCCTCTATTTTCCTGTGCTGCCACTTTCTGATGAGGCATCACAGCTTGAAGCACCTGGTATGAGGAAAACCCTTCTGTTCTAAGAAGTTGTCTAGGGCTGTGAGAGGAGTGGAGATCTGAGTTTGATTTGCACAAGAAGCAAAGCTATGCACCTAGGAGACAGGCACTTGGCCTAGGAGACAGGCTGTGTCTCTGTAAGGATGTTTACCTTAATTCAGGGGCCTCATGCCTCTTGCAGGTGGTCTGACCAGCTATTCTGTCTGTTGCTTGTCCTTGGATGCTTTGTTTGGAGCTGGCCCTATCTTTGGATGCTAGCTAAAGGGGATTTGCAGAAGACAGATATCCAATTCAAATGCTAAAATGGGAGCAGGAAGCCTGGAGGCAGAAAGCCTTGTCTATGTGACCTTTCCAAGTACTTAAACGTATATGCCCAAGGAATGGTCCATTCACATTGTTATAAGTTCTTGGGGAAATTATGAAAGCACAAGAAATTCGCAGGAAACAGCTGATATATTAACAGTCAAATAACACCAAATATTCCTTGAGATTTGGTCTTCCTCCGGAAGGATTCCTTGACCTTCTAGGTACAGCTGTACCATATAGAGCTGAATCTCTATTTCATATTCCTTTGGCCCATAGCAGAAGATGAGTAGCAGGTTTGAGTTGGAATATGATGATTTAAGTTTTGTTTATGTTCACCTAATTTCTAATACATAGTTTAATTGATGCATATTAACATATTTTAGGAAAGAGGTGCACATTTTAGAAGACCTTTGCTTATAGGCAGCAGATAACAAAAACAGACTAAAAAACAAAACAACCACTTCTACTCCCCACCCACACCCCCACCAACCCAGGACAATAAAATATCACTAAAGAAGAGGAATTTGAAGGAGAAAGAGGAATTCAGATGGAACTGGGTGTGATGTTCCGTTTTAATAGAGGTGGGTGTAGAAGGAAATAGGAAGGAAAGACAGGAAACAGCAGCAAGCAGGACCAGGCAAAACCAGAGGGAGTCACCGTCTCCCACAGTTAAGGAGGAAGAGAAGCAGGCAGGGCAATGTGCGAAGTCCCATGGGAAGGTGACTGATCAGGGTACTCCAGGAGTCATTGACATCTATTTCAAGAACAGTTTGGTAAATTAGCAGAAGTGAAAGTCAGAACCTGGTGACTCAAGTGGGAGATGAGGAAGAGAAGAAAGTAAATTCAATTTCTAGAGGAAAGGTGAGTTAGTTTTAAGTTAGGGACACCGTGAAAGTGTGGGGACACTGAGTAGTCAGAGTTAGCTGGGGTCGAGGAGATAAAGGAAAGAAGAGGACGAAAACAAAGTCCTTTGATCAGTGTCGGGATCTTTTATAACTTCCGTGCTCAGGTAACCTGGAACTGCTCTGAATTAGNTCATTTCTCCCTCACCTTTCCTGGGCTCTGCACATACTTAATGGAACTTGTCACCTAAGATGTAGTCTTTAGTGTGTCCTCCACTAAATGTTGAAGAGTCCCCAGGGTCATGGATCTGTCCTGTCCTTCCAGCTCTTCCTGGTGATATCTGTGGTCATAAATCACCAGGAGCAGGGTTATACTGGCTGTGGGTGATGGGAAATTGTCTTTATTGTGGTAGAGTCTCATGTAGCCCAGGCTAGCCATGAACTCACTAACTACACTAACCAACTAACTAAGTTAACCAACTAGCCAACTAAACTGATCTAACTAGCTAGCTAAACCAACCAACCAACTATCCTAACTTGTATAGTTAAGGGTGACCTGAAACTTCCATTCTTCCTCATTCTAATTCCCAAGTGCTGGAGCCACAGCCTTCACACTCTGTGGTGATGGGGAATCTTTCCCAGGCAGGCTCTAACTACTCAGGTAATTGAATATTTATAGATTTTGTTCCTACAAAGAATGTAAGAAGGTAAAAGTAAAGAGTTGAGTCTTAGCACTACCAGAAAGATAATTGTTTTTATTCTGTTTTACAGCTTTGTTTAAAAGATATTCTCAGCTTCTTGAAGAAAAAGCAATCACAAAAGAACTGAATTACACTGAATTGGAGTGTACAAAACAGCATTCACCCTTGAAAGGTAAAACTTAATGTGCCTAGAATCAGCATTTCCAACAAGATTTTTGGGTAGATCCATCAGCAATGGGCACTATGGGGACATGACTTCATACCACACACTCAGTGCCAGATGCCTGGGGA
Source organism: Neotoma lepida (assembly GCA_001675575.1). NCBI lineage: Eukaryota > Metazoa > Chordata > Mammalia > Rodentia > Cricetidae > Neotoma > Neotoma lepida. The sequence continues at coordinate 829,087 of LZPO01116968.1, forward strand.
GTCCTTTTTAGAGATCTCCAATCAGGCATAATTGGGATGTGTGGCTCTCTAGTGTCAATGAAGAAGAGTTTCAGGGAGGGAGAGGCAATACCGAGCTGAGCAGAATTTTATTAGAAACAGAAAGCAGCTCCAGAAAGAATAAAGCAAATCTGATGGTGTGAATGTGAGCATCTCCAGGGAGTCATGCTCAAGGGTGTGTGGTTAAGATTTCATTTTTCAATTAAAATACTCATATATGCATGTGCCTGTTTGTGGGTTTGTATATGTGAATGCAGTGCCTGCAGAAGCCTGAAGAGGGTGTCAGATCCCTGGAGCTGGAGTTAGATGTGGTTGTGAGCCACAGGTAATGGGTGTTGGGCACTGAACTCCAGTCCTCTGTGAGAGCAGCACACACTCTTAACCACTGAGCCATTTCTGTAGTCCCTCAAGTGTTTTTGTAAGTGTGTGTGTGTGTGCATGTGTGTGTGCGTGTGTGTGTGCATGCGTGCGTGTGTGTGCATGTGTGCGTGTGTGCATGTGTGCGTGTGTGCGTGTGTGTGTGTGTGTGTGTGTGTGTGTGTGTGTGTGTGTGTGTGTGTGTGTGTGTGTGATCTTGTAGCTTTCTCAGTTACAGTGTCTACAAAGTGTAATTTAGTCAAGATTTGAACAGAGAATTCGTTTTTCTCGTAAACTAAGCTGGAAGGTGGAGTGATGAAAGTATATTGCTTAGGTTTAGATAAGAGAGAGGAGTGCTTAAGGCTATCCATCACTTTGGTCCCGAGTAAGCAGAGTTTCTCAACTATCTTGGACATCTGTAATTGAGATGTCTTTGGAAGACACCATCTGGCCCTAAATAGGCACAGTTTGTTTATTGTCTTTGACAAGGTACCTTTTGGAAAACACAGGTTTCCCTAACCATTTGAGCTTGTCTGGGGTTCCTGCCTTTCTCAGCAGATCTCTTCGTCTCTTCACTCGCTGTATCCTTTGCTGGAAAGAAGCCTGCTGTCCTATTCAGGGAGTCTTTGCTTATGCCAAGTTCTTGAAATGTTGTCATTATTTATTTTTTTCTGTAACAATTTCATGGTTCGAGGCCTCACAATAAGGTGTTTAATCCTTTTAGACTCTAATTTAGAGTCAATTTTTACAAAGAATGGCTAAGGCTTCGTTCTTCTGCACGTTGGTACCTAGTTTTCCTAGTACAATTTGTTGAAGAGCCTAACTTACTCCAATATGTATTTTTTGGTGAAAAAGTCAGTTGGCTGTAGCTGTGTGGGCTTATGCTTGTGGTTCTTTTTGTTTTCATCTGTCTGCTAATTGAAATTTTGCTGCCTTGGTTAATGGCATATATTGTTTTCATATGTAAATATGTGTATATTTATGTAATATGAGAACTTTCNGGTTCTTGGTATGATGAGTTCTATTCTTTGGAGACCCAGACTGTTTGTCATTATGTCCTCAGCATCTGAGTGTCCTTTACACTCTGTTTTCCTGACAGCACCCAAGTAGGATAAGGGGCCTTCACATTGCTGTTGACAGAGATAGAGTTGGGTTGCTTGGCATCTAAGGGCCAAGGGGCTCCTTGTTGTATGGGAGAAGTGGGGAGTCCCAGCTTCCATGTGGTCTCCACATCAAGCAGCTTTTACAATGACTTTATGACACTGCACTTGCATTTCCTTCTTTCTCCAAAGACAAAGTCTGGAGCTGTTGCCCAAAGGATTGGAAGTCATTTAGTTCCCACTGCTACTTCCCTATGAGTGACTCGGCATCATGGAGCGAGAGTGAGGAGAAGTGCTCCAGCATGGGTGCTCATCTGATGGTGATCCACAGCCAGGAGGAACAGGTGCATCCTGGGAGAGAGTGTGGCCTGGGCCTGGCCTGCTGTCTGCCTCTTTTTACCAAGAGGGAGTTTTGTTGACATGGGTGTTGGTGATGTGGCAGAAGGCTCTCCATCAGGTAGCTGGAAAGGTTGCTTCAGCCTTGGCATTCTACACCTTGCTCCTGCTCCAGTGAAGCTAAACAACCCACAAGGAACCACGGCAACAGAAATGCAACGCCTGAGGGTGGAGGGAAGGATGAAGTGTTTCTGCCTGAAAGACCAGTTTGTGATGTCAGCGCTCTGCTGCTTCTGTAGTACCAACTGCCTAACAGAGGAGGGCGCAGGGCTGGCTAGGGAGAGGGGATGGAATGAGGAGAGTCACAGCCAACCATGAGAAATGAAATGTCTGATGTTATGAATGGAGAATGATTTAATCTGCTAAATTCTCTCATGCACAACTTTCAAGAATGGTGCTGGGGAAGAAAAGAGGGGAGTGAGTCTGAGATGAGAATTCATTATGATCATGACAGAGATTGTTTCCAATGTCATGGAAATCAGGCCTGTGAGTGAGGACTTTGTGTCCTGGTCAGCCAGAGAAGATGGCACTCCTGGGTGTGGTGGTGTCTCTTCTATTCCTTCATCCTTTCTTTGTCTTCTCATCTCTGTGTGACCAGAAAAAAGTCAGTTAAAGTATCACAGCGTACATCTACTGTGTATAATTATTGTGTATTAACCTAAAATTTGAAAACTATTTAAGGGCCTTGAGAGATGAACTAGGATTTGATTATTATATATTTGCATCTGTGCATCATATTGAACACTATAATGCTCTGTAGTTAAAATAATTTTTAAAAGATCTTATAAAAATTCTGTAACAGAAAAAGAAGCCCTCCATCCAGGCTGAATGCTGTATCTTTCTTCCCTCTTAGGATTTCATCACCCAGATCCTGAATCCTAAAGCTGCTTATCATATCGGGCTTTCGGATCCAGGTCATCGAGAGTGGCAATGGGTTGATCAGACACCATACAATGAAAGTGTCACGTGAGTCTAGAGTTACACAGAGGAGTCCTGGGTCCTGTAGCATGAGAAGACTTCAGGGTGTTCCAGCTGTTGGTTATGAAACTAAAACAGCTCAGTCCTGGTGTAACTGCTAGGGATAGAGTTACTTTTATCCCCATTTCCTCATTACAGGAGTCCTATGAGACATATGATGTTGATACTCTCAGGAGAGACGAGGAAATTGAGTTTGAAGAGTGTAGCATGATAAGTACCCAGGGCACCCAACCAAGGTGCTACACCATGGTGGGTTTTATTATGCTTCCAGTCTCTCATCTATATATTTAACCATAGGATCTATTTTTATTTGTGTGTATATCTGTGTCTCTCTATCAGTGTGTGCCATTGTATGTTGCTGCCCATAGAGCTCATAAGAGGGTGCTGGATTCCCCAGAGCTGAGGTCAAAGTTCGTATGACTATGCCAATGTGTGTGCTGGGAACAGAACTCTCACATCTTCTGGAAAAGCAGCAAACACTCTTAATTTCTGAGCCATCTCTCCAGATTTCATTTATATCTTTATAACAAAATTAATGTCAAGATCATAACTGATTATTTCTCTTAAATCAAAAAACCTCAATCTGATATTTTTATGTGTCATATTTATGTAATTATTTAAAAACTCTAATATCTGAGTATGTTCCCATATTCTATCCTGATTTCTGTTGTGAGAAATAGGTGGTGATGCTATTGTCATCCCTAGTTTTCAGAGAAGACAAGTAGTAATCCAGGATATTAAATTGCTTGTCCTAGATGACAGAAATAAGTAGATTATCTACATATTTTAAGTAGTTCTCCAGTCTCTAAAATAAGGCCATTGTAAAATGGAAAAAAAAAACTTTGTTGCAACATAAGAATAAAGAGAGATCTTTTCATCACATAAATAAGCACATGGAATCACAGTCCCCGGGTACCTAGGAATGAAGTAGCCTCTGGGATGTGTTCTGGGAGAACAGGTAAGTAGCAAGCTAAGAGAATAGTGAGTGTGGTGAGCCCTGTTTTCCAGGGACATGTCAGACATGAGTGGTGGAGAACGGTTGGTTTGGACACACCTGAATCTGCTTTCCACAAATTTCCACCACATCCTCAGGCTTGCTTACTCTTGCTTTCTCTTACCCAGCATTATTGTGGAAACACCCTGATGGTCTTTCCTCCTTTTCAGGTTCTGGCACCCAGGTGAGCCCAGTAGTGACCATGAACAATGTGTTATAGTAAATCAACGATATTCTAGATGGGGCTGGAATGACATCCGTTGCAGTGCTAACCAGAAGTCAGTTTGTCAGATGAAGAAAATATACTTATGAATCGAGCATTTTCCATCGACATAGATTCCATTTTCATCCAATACTACATGGACACCTGGGAAGATCTTCTTGTGGAAGAGATGTCCATAGAAATTTCAGTAGGCATCCAACAGTTATACATATGATAATACTGGTCCACATATATACTTATTTTATTCATCCTTAACTCTTTTATATAATGAGAATTTCTCACATATCAGCAACTATATAGGATCCCTTTGATATATTTCTCATATATCAGAAACTATACAGGGAAGCACACCAGCATCACTGTCCATTCTTAGATTCTTAAAGTCTTATTCGATGATAGAATTGTATGGTATGATTTTCTACCCATTTCTCTCCCTCTTCGTTCCTCTGTCTTTGGATTTAGTGATGTATAATTGACAAATAAATCACATATATTTACATTACTGTCTTGACTTGATATGGAAATGTATTGGACAATGGCTATTATAATCAGATTAACAACACCCTCTATTACTTAACATAGTTGACTGTTTTGTGTGTGTGTGGTGTTAGAACATTTAAGATCTTAAGCAAATTCAGACAGACAGGGTGACATTGTTCCCTATTGTCACTTTGATCCTCAGTGCCTACTCATATTTTCTCTGGCAGTTTGTGCCCTTCCATCAGCATTTTCTCATGTCTCCCAACACCTGCACTACCAGGAACCTTAAGGAACTTGGTCCCCATGGCTAGTGTGTCAGGTGCTGTGAGGCTGATGTGGGCCTCTAATGGGTGGCTAATCCTGGGCCAGGTGACCTCTCAACAGCAAGTTTAAGAAGATGATAGCCAACCTTCTACTGTCACCCCTAGTGACTTTTTGTGTCTCACCTTGGTGCCTGTTGCATTAGAGACAGCCTCTGCCCTGTGGATGGACATTGAGGTGACCCCCATGTCCCATGGAAGCCTGTAAGCTGCTTAACACTTTGGAAACCTTTTCAACTTCTTATCATGAATATTTTGAAACAGAAGTCAACTGGATGGTATCATCAACACTCATATAACTACCATTTATAGTAATGATTGTTGACATTTTGATAATTTGATATGTATGTATATGAATATATATGCATGTTATTTGATAGGGCACTTGAGAGTTTTATATATAACACTTCAGTCAATATTTCAGTATATATCATCTGAAATTGTCATTGTACAACAAAACAATGCCATTATCACTCTTAGAAAATTTAACAACTTTTTTCTCATATGATGTGTGATCTTCCCTGTATTTCCTCAGCCATCCCCAAAATGTTTCTTGTGGCTGTTCTGGTAAGCCATAAACAGAAACATTTCATTTACTAATTAAATTGTTCTACAAGTTCAGGCCATTCCTGCACAAGACTGTGCTCATTTTAGACTCAAGCTTCAAGCTCAGGAGTTCCCAAGGATGCCATTACTTCAAATCAACTGTCTGCAGAGTCCCAGGATCCCATGATAATTGCAGATTTATAAGTTGCCAGGATGACATTCTGAATTAATGATTCTTTTCTATTAAGACTGTAGTTTTGTTATGTAGAAAGATACAAAGCAGAACTAAAGGGAGGGACTTATCAGGCAAGGTCAGGGAGGGTCCCAAATAGAAAACGTCCCTTGACCCCATGTATGCATCTCCTTCCCAGAATTTTAGTGAGTAGCAGTATACAGAATAGGCCAAGCAGGGGGCACTCATCTGAGCTCTGATGTTCAGAGATGTATCAGGGTTCATTATATAGGTGTAAGTGTTTGGTTGATAAGAGAGTGAAGTCAGCCTTAACCATCATTTCCATGCTAGGGTGAGCATCTCATGGCTCAAAGGCTTCACACTTGAATCACATGGTCAGTGTTTCTGAAGTGGTGAGCTCCCGACATGAGTCATCTTGTTAGCATGAGCTATGAAAGAATGAGCAGCATAAGGCTTCACGGCCTACCATGGTAAAACAGACTTCTCAATAGCTCCAGGGATTCCAAAGAATTAGAGAGGTGTCTATAGCAGGAGGTTTCTCTGGAGAAGTCTTTTTCATCTGGTCCCATACCACTTATAAAGTAAACACTCAGAAGCTTATATTAATTATAAAGTGTATGGCCTATGGCTCAAGCTTCTTGTTAGCTAGCTCTTACAACTTAACAGCCCATTTCTATTAATCTATGGATTACCATGTGGCTTCATGGTGTTACCTGTTTTCTCACATCTTGCTTCTCCTGGCAGCAGTTTGTAGCATCTTCCATGACTCCACCCTTCTCCATCTCCATCTTCAGTTTGAATGTAACACCTAACCTTATTCTTCCTCATCATTGGCCAAACATCTTTAATTATCAATCAATGAGAGCAACATATATTCATAGCATACAGAAAGACCATCCCATAACACTTTCCCTTTTCTGTCTAATCAAAAAGGAAGGTTTTAACTTTAACATAGTAAAATTATATACAACAAAACAGTTACCAAGCAGGAATTACAGTTACAATATCTATTCTATTTGTATTTGGCAAGATTAGAAAACATTCTATCATCTATCCTATATTTGTGAATCTAAAATTTCATATCCAATTTATCTTTTATCATAACTAAGGAAAAATATAATCATAACCAATTAGTCTTCAACTTCATCAAAGACCCTAGAAGGATATAATATTACCTAAATAAACAGGAAGTGCATTCCAAGCAACTTCTAAAATTCTAGAATTGGCAGAGACATCTGGCTGCCTAGACAGTCACCCGAAGTTTCTCTGTAACGCTGAGGCATCCATCTTTAACCTATAGGCCTAGAGTCTCTGGCAGACATTTAGTGAAGCAGGAAATTTGAAGGATTGTCTTGCCTATTGGCAAAGTTCATAAGTAGCTTCTCCCAGTGTCCTGCAAAATGTCTGGCAGTCTTCTCTGTGAAGCAGGAACCTGAAGGACCACCTCGCCTTGTTTTGGCAAAGTTCAATGGTTACTTTCCTATGGGTCCTGTATGTCCAGTTTATACAACATACTGTCAAACAGTCAGGCAAGAGCAGTTTCTTGCCCCAATGGCTAACTTTTGTCATAAAGAAAGTAAACTCTATATGGAGTTTCTTTGATGTCCATCATCTTCTCTGAAGTAGATTGGTGCTGCCAGGAGCAGACAAGTCTCAATGTCCAGAAAAGTCTAAGTTCTTAAAACATTTTAAATGCCATATTCTGTAGGTCTTTGAAGTATTTGAAAATTACCTATCCATCTGAAATATATCTCTGCATATCTATAAAACCCAACTAACATGACTATAAGTTTGCTATTAAGATGATTATTAAGTTGTATTTTTTAATTATATATTACATTCTAAAATAAGCTATATAAACAAAATACCCTAAACAAGAGTAGAAATGTACATACAGTATAATAAAATTAACCTTAAATTTGTATCAATAAACCAAAATTCATACCAATGTAACATATGTAAGATTAATAGTTGTTCTTTTGATGAAAGTAGATTCAATAATCTACTCTTTTATCCTATCANTTCTATATCATATCCCCCTTTTTGCTTNTANAAAGAGATTGACTATGACCAATAACAATTTGTAACCAAACCCCCTAAACAAAGACAAAGATCCATAATCCATTTTTTGGGAATATNGGTGTAGTTTTCTAGGCTACGTCCTGCTGATTAGGGGTGCTGTTAATCTTATGGGGACCCTGAGAAAATTTAGAATTATGGTCAAGTCCTGACTGGAGTAGTGTGTGAGGTTGGATCATCTCAGCCAGCAGCCTTGAAGCCTTTCTGGTGCAGAACCCAGAGGAAAGTGCAACAGAGGTATTTTGAGNTGCTGGATCATCTGGGNTACTCATTTNCATTGGNGTNTGGTCCCNTCATTTTGAAAATACATAAACTTTTAAAAGTAACATACATACCTGCATTAATACAAGAACAGACTATGCATTGTATACNAGTCAGCCAAAGATAATTTCTTGTTATGNGTTTGAGCAGGTAAAATATACATCACNTGTCTTGCAGTTCTTTCAGGTTNATGTTTTTATGTCTGTAGTCAGGATTTCAGGGGGTCTTCCTCCATCAAATCTGCTCATCTTTAATTNTGAATGAATCNATAGCCTCTCATTTCCTGTGGAAACAAAACATAACCTCTCCCCCAAAGTGGCATACCTTTTGACTTAAATTTTNGAGTCAAGATATTTTTAAAATANNTAGGTTGGTATAATCCAGCAGCTTGTATAATCAAATGTCTAATAACAGTCAAAAANTTAAAGACAATGTANTAATATACATAATCAGATTTTGTGTGCAGTTTCCATCCTCATGTGGCTCATTTTCTTTATATTACTTTACTCCCCTTTCTAAGGACTTTATTTTACTATTTTAAAACTATTTATTTCTTTATATAACTGCCTATACTCATTTTCCTTTCTCTTCCAAGCCTACATATGTTTTTACACACACTGTAAACTGCTTAGAGGTTTATTCCATCTGAATCTGTCTTATTGTGTATCTATAATCCTTTTTTGACCAGGAGATATTTAAACTGCTAAGCTACGTGGTGCTTTGGCTGTTGACTCTGCGCCATTTGGCTTCCCAGCGTGGCACAGGTATGTTTACCATCAGCTCTGGGAGCCATGCTCACTGCCAACTCTGGGAAGCAGGGGGTCTATGCCTCCATCAAGCAGCATGTAATCCCAGAAATCTTTTTTTTGTTTGTACTAGCAAAAGCTAAATCCACCATGCAGAGTGCTGTGAGGTGTGGAGATGCCTCTGTATACAGGGACAAGAATCTACCATGCTGTGCTCAAGCTCAAATGCTGCAGCATCTCTGTGCCATGGCCCACATGAGAGACACAAACTGGGAAGCTGCTCTTGGCTTCACTTTAGAACCCTTTTTTAAAGCTTTCTCAGATTTTAGGTGCAAATTCTTGCCCCGCATTGGGTGGCCAAATGTAGCTGGAGATTTTTCTCGACGAATCTCTCCCACCTGGTCCTGCAGTTGCTTATAAAGTAAACACACAGAGGCTTATATACAAACTGTATGGCCTATGGCTCAAGCTTCTTGTTAGCTAGCTCTTACAAGTTAACTCAGCCCATTTTTATTAATCCATGCATTACCATGTGGCTTTGTGGCGTTACCTGTTCTTTCACATCTTGTTTCTCCTGACAGCGGCTCTTAGCATCTGCCATGACTCCACCCTTCTTCATCTCCGTCTTCAGTTTGAATGTAGTGCATAACCTTATTCTGCCTCACTATTGGCCAAACAACATTAATTATCAACCAATGAGAGCAAACCATATTCACAGCATAGAGAAAGATATCCCACAGCTGGTAACCTCCTATGACCTAGTTAGAAGTCCAGAGAAAGTCAGGTGTAAAATGATATGAACAGGAGAACATGAACCTTCACTGCCCCAAGCACTCCCACACTGCTTCATGACAAACCCCATGTTACACATGACACACACCCAACACTAAACCCGTGTGACACTAGTTTGCTTCAATATCAGAGATATGTAAAGCACAAGTTTGAGTATTGTATTTAATTATTTTTTTTTACATGTGTACATGAGTACTCTATATGCATGTATGGCTTACTGCCAGAAAAGGGGATCAGATCCCACTATCGATGGTTGTGAGTCACCATGTGGTTGCTGGGAATTGAACTCAGGACCTTTGGAAGGGCAGCCAGTGCTCTTAACCACTTAGCCATCTCTCCAGCAAGTTTAAGTATTTCATGCTTGTGTTGCGATGGTACCTCTTTTCTGCTGATGGGACTAATGTTCCATTTTATAACACAATAACAAGACATCTCCTGAGTAAACAGTAAAGGGATTAGGTGTAGATGCTAT
>LZPO01116968.1:840411-850693 GCA_001675575.1 Neotoma lepida
GGTACCAGGTATTGAGTTAAATGCTGAAAGATCAGAGAGACAAAGGAACAAGCCACTGCCACATCTCACCTCACCACCTCCATGAATCCTTTGACTGAAATCCTCTGAGTCCTCACCTGAAAGTCTCCAGGGGGAAAAGTCTTTAGTTCCTGTCTCCTCATGCCTTATATACCTTTCTCCNCCCAGCCATTANAGGCGTGTGTGCTTCCCAAGTACTAGGATTAAAGATGTGTGCCACCACNGCCTGGCTCTGTTTCTCTCCTAGACACAATCCATTTCATGTAGTCTAGGGTGGCTTTGAACTCACAGAGATCCAGATGAATCTCTGCCTCTTAAGTGCTAGGATTAAAGGTGTGTGCCACNACTGCCTGGCATCTATGTTTAATCTAGTCACTGGCTCTGTCCTCTGATCTTCAGTCAAATTTTCTTAGGGTACACANTGTATTACCACAAACATGGGAGTAGNTAGAGGAGANTCCANGAAGGGAAGTGTTTGTTAGAGCTGAAGGCTGAGCATGTGGGTATGAGCTGGAAGACATCTGTGGGAGGGACTCAAATGATCCCATTCTTAGTAACTAGTTTAAGTTTCCCCTGTGGTGTATTGTGATCCATTAATTCTCCCAATGTTCCCAACAGTGCTGTGAACCCATGAGGCTCGTGCCGAGCAGTGCAGGGAAGAGAGACATGAGGAGAGAGACAGCCTCCTCCCACAGCTGCTCACCAGAGCTGTGTCAGGATGTGGCCAGTGGCACAGTGAATGGAGAGTGTCCATGCAGTGAGTTATGAAGACAGTGGGAAGCAGAGAGCTCAGAGGAGCAGCTTCAGAAGGAACAGGATGTGAACTTTGTCTTCCCCCTGCTGGAGGCAGCTGAGTAGGAAGTGGGAGCCCACACAATGGTGAGGGGCCAATGGTCCTCTAGGATGTTGTGTCAGAACTTCCCTGTTCAGTTAAAAATGATGTGGTAACTACAGTGACCCGGTGTTTGCTCTTGTGGTCTGGTTTGCCCGAAACAATATTTGCATGTGGAACTTTATGCTTGCCTAGAGTGCAGAGAGCTCGGGTCTCAGGCAGACTTCTCCAATGGCCGGGTTCCTCTTTCCCACTCCTTCCTCTTTCCTTCTCTCCCCTTTTGAGCTCTTGGTGTCACTATGTTTGGATAGTGGTTCATAGTGAACTTCAGCCATCTTTCCCTGAAGAGGGGTCTCTGGATCCCAGAACATTGTCCTGTTTAGAATGAATAATTCAGGAAAAATTAGATGCAATGGAACAACAACAACAAAAAAATCCTGGTGATGCTTTCCCACTTTGAAAAAAGAAATAAAAACAAGAATAGATANAGGTGACATAGTTAAAATTAAAAATAAAAGTGATCAAAACTAAGACTAAACTAACANCAAAAATAAAAAAAATTAGAACCTAAAAATACATTATGCGGTGTCTCTTCCTGTGGTGAAGTTGACCGTCTTCCTCNGCCCTGTGCNGGTTTTGCTCCTTCAACNCCTGCTCCAGCTCCCTCTGCTCCTAACCCCTGTCCATCAAGTCCTGATAACACNGAGGCTTTTTTCGATACTTTGTTTCATCTCTTGCTGAGGTTATTGGGAANTTTCTCACCTGAAAGCATCNACTCCNTTTAAGTCACAGTACAGGTCTCCCATGCAGGAGGCTCGGTATCAAGTCCAGGAAANGGGAAAAGACATGGAAGAATTTTCTAATTCTGTGGTGTGTAAAATGTCCAATCCCAATAATCCTGGACCACAAGTTAAAACCTGTATACCCATTTCATTTAAGACTCTTAANNCTTGTGCTCCATATGGGCCAGCNGCTCCTTNTACATTGTCTCCCCTTGATTCTAGTTCTAGGGNTGCTTTTCTTNCCTCTNACTGGAGGATCTTGACAAAATCTTGTCTTATGGGGTGAATATTTACTGTNGNGGACTGATTATTCAGAGGGATNTCAGGACCANCTCTCAGAAATCCACAAAACAATGTGCCTAATAACTTTGAAAATGTTAGCAGGAAAAACATGTANAGTGATGCTCAGTGACAGATTCCATACCCTCCTGAGGCTCAGGGACAAACAAANGTTTTGGCACTGCAAACATGGTTCCAGATTCTGGAAAAAAGACAGAGGAACTTTCTAAANTTAGACAGGGGCCTGATGAACCATATCANGATTTTGTTTCTCATCTTTTGCAGGTAGTCAGTCGCCTAATGGTTGATGGAAAGACAAAAGGGATTATTGTCAAGCAACTGNCATACAAAAATGCTAATGCAGCTTGCTAGACTGCCATCCANCNCTTTAGNAAGGAAGGAGTTGTTAANGATTACATCCGTCTCTGTGCTGATATTGGGCCTTCATCTATGCATGGATTATCTCTGGCTGCTGCCTTCTAGGGCATACGGTGCCTCAACTGTGCCAACAGTGTGTTGCTACCACTTTAGGGAGCGATAGAGAGCTGTTTTCTCTTTGCCTTCATTATACATTATGTGGGTAATATTTTGCTTTCTNCTGAAAATAATAGAATGCTAGAAGATTTATTTGCAGAAGTAAAAATTGGANTGACCTGGCAACTGGCTTTTATTATATATCCCTTTCAAATTGATAATCATTTTCCTTCCAGTAAACTTGTTCATTTTGCATCGAAACATGGAATTAAAAAAAGATTTATTTATTAATTATGTATACAGTGTTCTGCCAGTATGTATGCCTGCATGCCAGAAGAGNGCATCAGATCTCATTATAGATAGTTGTGAGATACCACGCTGGGACTTGAACTCAGGANTTCTGAAAGAATAGNCAGTGCTCTTAACCCCTGAGCCATCTCTACAGACTGAAGGCATGCTATTTTATTTCTTAAAAGCACTAGGCTTCAGCCAATACCTGTTGTAGAATATTATTTTAAGATGTGTTACATTTGTTTATGCTGTGGAACATTTGTTTAATGCAAAGATGTGTTGCATTCTTTTATGTTGCACTTGTTTAACTCTGTGAAGCTGTGTGACTTTGCCTGTTTAAAACCCCTGATTGGTTTAATAAAGAGCTGAATGGCCAATAGCGAGGCAGGAGAATGGATAGGCAGGATTGGCAGGCAGAGAGAAGAAATAGAAGGAGAAATCTGGGAGGAAAGGAGGAGTAAGAGAAAGTGGAGGATGCAAGGGGCCAGCCACCAGGCTACACAGCCAGCAANGGNGTAGGAAAGAAAGATATACAGAAATAGAAAAAGAAAAATCACAGAGGCAAAAGATAGATGAGATAATTTAAATTTAGATAAGCTGGCAAGAAACAAGCCCAGCTGAGACCAGGCATTTATAAGTAATAATAAGACTCCACGTGTGATTTATTTGGGAGCTGGGTGGTGCCCCCCCCAAAAGAATAAAAAGCCAAAAAAAGAGAAAAAATATACCAATGACAACAAATACTCTCTACACAAGTAGTATTAGTAGATACCACAAACGATGGTAGGGCACCCTGGTTTCCAGAGATGCCTCACTGGATTTTACTCACCCACGTGCTGCTNTACATCAGATGGAATTACCCACGATTTACATCACCTTCCAATGTTACCCTTCACCTCTAAACTTATATTCTGANTCACAATACACAGTCTGGGGAGTGCAGCATCTAGAAATAGCATGGTTCACTTCATCAGGCATCTCCACTCATGATTTATTACAATTAATTCAAAAGGGATTGCAGACAAGAAAAAAAATCCAGTTTATTTTGGCCATATTAGGTTACATTTTATTCTTCCAGGACCTCTGTCTGAAGATAATGCAAAAAGAGATTCCCTTTTAACACCATCTCTTTTCCTAGGAACTAACAACCTAAAAAAAGCACAAAAATCTCATTTACACTTTCATCCAAATGCTTCAGCATAAAAANAAAACAAAACAAAACAAACCCCACAAATACAAAATACAAAAACAAATAGTTTTTACTGACTAAAGAGCTGGCTCACTTAATTGTTATGGGATGCCCTTCATAAATAAAAATTAATATCATTTCTCTTCCCTCTTATGCGATAACTCCCAGAGGATTATTGCCAAATCACATTTGGCACATAGGTGCTGCTTATGTCCACAGTTTTGANAAGTTACAATATGTGCATGTCATTGTAGGCACCCATTCATTCCTTATTTTCACTGTTCCCTTATCATGAGAAACAGTTAATGATGTTATCTCCCCCTTTTACTCAAAGCTTTTACTGTTTCAGGACCCTGCAAAATATTAAAAACTGACAATTTTCCTGCATACACACTGCCAAGCTTTTTCAGAGGTTTTGCCAACAATACACTGTAGCCCACATCGCAGGCATTCCATGTAACCCTCAGGGTCAGTCTTTTGTGGAAAGAGCTGTTGGACAACTTTAATGTGATTTAAAAATAAAGAAGGGGCAAAGGGCAGTATGGCCACTCCTCATAATAGTTTCTCTTCTATTTTATATACTTTAATTTTTAAAAACTTGAGCAAGGATGCCCTTACTGTGGCAGAAGGTTTTTGGGTCCCTCTGAAACAATCATGGTGCTTTGGAGAGATGTTATGTCTGATCGGCAGAACAGCCTGGATTCACATCTGCATGACGTCAGCAGTAGCACAGCCCTTGGATCCCAAGACGGCACCAGGTGGCGGCCCAGACCCCGGGAATCCACATGGCCCTCATGGCAAAAGAAACCACGGACATCAACATACACCCTGGCTGCAGAAGGGCCACGGACCCAGGCATGGCCCCCAGCTGCGGTCCTGGCCCGGACACCACCATGGCACTAGATAGCAGTATGTGTCACTTGAACNTGTATGGCTCTGGTGCAGCATGGCACCTGGGCACCAACATGGTCCCAGCTGGCCGATCAGACCCCAGGCAACCACATGGTCCTCAGTTGCAACAGAAGCCACAGACAATGACTCAGATCCTGGCTGCTGTAGAGCCACGGACCAAGACATGGCCCTCAGAAGCAGCCCAGGCCTGGTCAACACTATGGCCCTGCGTGGCAACACTGGCCACCAAGATCAGCATGGCTCTGGTGGCTGCAAGGCTCTTGAACACCTACATGGCCACTGGTGGCAGTTCCAGACACTAGGCNTCCTTGTGGATTTTGGTGGCAACACGGGCCATAGATGGCCACATAGACCCTGGCTGTGGTAGGTCTATGGACCCAGAAATGGCTCTTGGCAGCAGCTGGTCCTGGACATGACCATGGCCCAGGTAGCAAGAAGGCCTCTCACCTCAGCCTACTCCTCACTGCCTTCACTTCTCTTATTCTGCCTCTTTCCACAGCACATGAACCATTCTGTTTCTTTTTCACTCTCAATCTCTACCACATACTTGCTCAACATAATGGGACCCCCTTCCTGCCTCCATAAGGTGCTGGGTGGGCCAGTGGATATCTTTCCACCAGCCGGGGGCTTGAGGACCCAGGNAGGCCTTTGGGTGGCTTGTACCCCCTTGAGCTGGATGGCCAACAACAGTTATTCTTATTTATCATAATTTTTTGTTTATTTTTTGAGACAGGGTTTCTCTGTGTAGTTTTGGCGCTTTTCCTGGAACTCACTCGGTAGCCCAGGCTGGCCTTGAACTTACTATCATAAATATTTTTGACATTTTCTTTTTTTCTTTTATTGAAAGTAGATTCTTTTTTCACACAATATATCCTGATTATGGTTTCTCCTCCTTCTACTCCTTCCAGCTCTTCCTGACTTCCCCTGCCCTCCGGATCTATTCGCTGTCTGTCTCATGAGAAAAGAACAGGCATCTAAGAGATAACAACCAAATATGACAAAATAAACTACAATAAGATAAAACAAAAATCATATTATTTGCAACCCAATAGGAGGGAAAGAGCCCCAAGAGCAGCAAGAAGGGTCAAAGACCCACTCATTAACACTAAGCTGAAAGCTGTAACAGCCACGCAGAGGACCTGGTGCAGACCTGTGCTGGCCCTGTGCTTGCTGCTCCAGGCTCAGTGACATCTCTGTGTCTGACTCAGTTGATTCAGAGGGCCTTGATCTCTTGATGTCCCCATGCCCTCAGGTGCTTTATACTCTTTCTGCCTCTTCATCTGTGGGGTTCCTTCAGGACAATGAGTATTCTTAATTTCAGGAATAAATGATTTCACATACACTGAAATGTTTCTATAATTAACATGATTTTTTCCTATTATTTCAAACCTCATGTTATTAGTGTTTATCACGCACAAAAAGAGAAGAAAAGGAGCATGAAGAGGAAATGGAAACAGAGCTCAAGACATGAATTTGGTTTGTCTTTTGGCTCCCCAAAAGAAAACCACAACTCATGAAAGTTGTCTTGGATTCTCCAAGGTCCTNGTCACCTCATTCACAATCTATTTTCTGCAGTTGACAATCTTATTTTTCGTAGCTCTGATCAGTAAGTATGCCCCTGGGAGAAGTAAACACAGAGAAGGAAAGGGACCCATTAGATTGACAGCAACCCTGAAACCTGAGACAGACATTCTCTGGGGAGATGGATGACCTTGGGAATTTCCCTGTGTTTCAGAATAACTCTCTGAAAAAATCATTCACTCTCACTAGAGAAGCAAGTGTGTGTTTGTTGGTGTCACAGAGTGAAATCCCGGGGCATCTGTGTTAGGTTCCAGTACTAAGGACAAACCTGTATTTCCTCATCATCAGCATTTGGACGCATAGACATCTATATTTTGGAATGAGTAGAGGGATGAGAAGACATGGACAGAGCTATTCCAGGGACAGTGCTCCAGTGCAGTGCCTTCTAATCATTTATTTTTTTGTTCCAGATTGTGTGAGACCTGAAAGTTAATTTAGAAAATAATGAATTTCTTTGTAGATTGGCTTTCAAATTTATCAAAAGCTAAAAAGCATACACTATATTTTATGTAGATGTTTTATTCATTCATTCAGTAATTAGCAATATCCATTTACTATATATTGGGGAGCATGTCAGAGAGTCCAGAAAGAGATTCAGCCCCTAGTCTGAAGAAATTTAGAGAATAGTCAAGTGAACCAATGCTTAAAAAAATTCCATGGGAAATGCTGTGCAGGTGAGAAGTAAGAAGTAAGCACAGGGGCTAAGACAAGCTTGGAGCAGATGACACCTTGACCTGTGTGTGCCAGCAATGTCATAGACATGTGGGGGCATGGAAAATATGGGCAAATATAAGTGCACATTACTGTCATGTATAGTGCTACATGGAGAACTAAGTGTGAAACTGTAGGAGACAGATAAAACTGGACTCAGATCACAACATAGTGCATACTATATTACATGTGTATCCCCTCTAAATGTTATTTTATTTAGTAGCTGTTGCTGAACCACTAACCAACTTAAAACTTAGCAGGTTGATTGAACTATTTATTTAATTCTTGCTCAGTGGCTTTACTTAACCATGGTCTCTCTTGGGAGATTCCCACGGTCCCAGGTGAACTTACTCATTCTCATGGAGTCATGCATTAGTTCAACACAGCTTCCCAAGATAACTTCAGACTTGCAGGACAGATGGAGGCAGTGAGTCAAGTCCAACATGGAGCGATCATGCATTTCCCTTTGTGTACTTTAGTGGCCAAAGAACTCTTAAAGTCAGCTCAGATGAGGTGATGTAGAACTAGACCAGTTTCTTTGTAGGGAACTGCAAAGGCATAATCCAAGTGGATATTCATATAGGGAAGGCTGAGAAGTATAATACTAATTGCTAAACAGTCTTATTAATAAAAAAATCCAGAGCCAGGTATTGGGGTGAAAGCTGCAAGATCAGAGAGCAAGCCAGCCATGTTTTACGTCTAGGAAATCTTCAGCCAACGAGTGAGCTACTTCCTGTATACTCANGCCTATATACCTTTCTGTGCCTGCCATCTTACTTCCTCTCTCAGCCCAGCTACATCACTTCCTTTTTCCACCCAGCTCTGTCACTTCCTGTCTGTCTGTATAGAACTCCAGAACTCTATGGTTAACTAGTGCTGGGATTAAAGGTGTGTGCCACCACTCCTGGCTCTGTCCCAGTGTGGCCTTGAACTCCCAGAGATCCGGATAAATCTCTGCCTCCTGAATGCTAGGATTAAAGTCATGTGCTACCACTGCCTGGCCTCTATGTTTAACAGNGGCTGGCTTTTTCCTCTGATCTCCAGGCAAGCTTTATTTATTAGAGCACAAATAAAATATCACCACAGAGAAGTGTGTCCAGTTTTGCAATGTTTCACAGTCATGGAGATCCCCTGAAGAATCTGAAGCAGGGCATGATAAAATTAAAACTGACTTAAAGAAGTGTGCTCTTACAGAGGTGTGAAAACACAGGGAAGGCGAAATTAGGATGTTAATTCAGAATCCATCTGAGCAGTACCAGGGGTTTGATCCAAGGACCATGCTAGTGGTGCACATCAGAGAAGGGAGCTTTGAGTGAGAAGGGGGCAAAGTTTTGGTGAATATTAACAGCTGGGAAATAGAGGACACAGGGGAGTGAGGTGTTGGGGCCGTATGAGAGGAACAGCAAGGGCTTTGGAGCCCATGGAAAATGGCCCACTGGTCAGCATAAACATGATTGGAGAGGCAGAGCCCCAAGGCCTAAGATTCCTGGGGACCTCATGCTGTTATTGAGCATAGTTCTGCTAATTGTCCCTGCAGTTCCCTCACAATCTAAGAGTTGTATGAAAACTCTCAGGGACTTTCCAGCCCTTCACTGGGCAGTGTCACTGGTATTTACAATAGCAGTGATTGACTTTTCCAAGCGTTGCTGCTGGAGCAGATTAATGATTCAATCACCACCCTTAGAAAGAATTTAGAGATGTAGATTGTTAGTAAAGTTAGGTTAAGATGTTTTGGTAATGGCTTTGNTGTAGAAAATCTTGGGGACAATTTAACGTTTAGAAAGATACACTTGTGATAGTTGAGAAGGGACTTATTGAGGTCAGGGAACATGAACAGTGGCAGCCTGGCTGTTGCTGGCTGATGTCCCTTTCTTGCTAAAGATGGGTTNTGATCAAAGGCGACNATTAATTTCTTGTACCCATTTTGCCCTCAGCTTCCTCGGATGACTTAATAAAATATTGTTGATGAGTGGGTGTGCACTCTGAGGACTTAAAGTAGAAATGACTGATTTTTTTTTTGTTGTTGTTTGTTTTGTTTTTTTCGAGACAGGGTTTCTCTGTGTAGCTTTGCGCCTTTCCTGGAACTCACTCGGTAGCCCAGGCTGGCCTCAAACTCACAGAGATCCACCTGCCTCTGCCTCCCGAGTGCTGGGATTAAAGGCGTGCGCCATCACCGCTCGGCTCTGATTTTTTTTATATATAAAAGTTTAGATTTGTGATTCTTTTACGATTTTTTATGATTACCTTTTAAGATAAATGATAAAATGATTGATCCTTTACTTGTAACTCAAAATGCAGATGACAGTAAAAGAAGTGGCTGAGAAAAATACTTTGCTTGCTTACACTTTATTACTCTATAACAAGTTGCTTAGACATGAATGTATGTGGGTTTTAGAGATTAATTTGTTTTTCACCTGTAATGAGAAAAATACTTCATCATGTAAAGGTGATGGGGAACTTGCTGTTTTTTACTTATATTCATTGTAATCATTCACTTGAAGGAAAATAGAATGTAACCACATTGTAATTTTTATAGTGCTTGAAAGATTTTTCTGGGGTATAAAAGCTGTAAGGGGAAAAAAAGGAGGTAGGAAGGAAAACAACAGGGTAGAAGAACAGAACAGAGAAGGAACTGTGTAGGAACAGCAGAAAAAGAAAAATAAACTGAAGAGTTAAGTTTTGACCCCTCAGAAGGCCTCCTGTGGAGGAGGGGCAGTTTCAAAGACTCCACACTTCCTCCTCAGTACCTGACCTGCTGAGGTTCCCTGGGCAGTGAGGTACGATTTTAATATTCTGATTTCATAAAGTCAGCAGTCGTGAAGTTTTTTGAAGAAGAAGAAGAAGATGAGTAGCAGGTTTGAGTTGGAATATGAAGATTTAAGTTTGTTTATGTTCACCTAACTCTCAGATGCACATTTTAGCTGGATACATGTTAACATGATTGAGGAAAAAAGGTGTACATTTTAGAAGACCTTTGCAACAGATAAAAAAAAGAAAAAAACAGACTAAAAAACAAAACAAACACTCCCCACCCTTCACCCACCAACAACCCAGGAAAATGCAATATCATGAAGGAGGAGGGAATTGGAGGAGAAAGAGGAATTCAGGTGGACCTGGGTGCAGTGTTCCATTTTCATAGAGATGGGTATAGAAGGAAACAGTCAGGAAAGAAAGGAAACGGCAGCAAGCAGGACCAGGCAAAACTGAGGAAGC
>LZPO01116969.1:0-29492 GCA_001675575.1 Neotoma lepida
TGTGTCAGAGGTCTGAGAGCAAAAGAAGCTGCCTAATGTAAGGTGGGTGAGCGTCCTCTAGCTAGCTGCCACATTAACCATGAAACAGTAGCAGCGCATCCCAGAGCTAAGACCCAGGAGGAATAGGCTTCACATCCATGCATTGTGGAAACTATGAGGTCAAAGAGGAGAAACAGTGGCACAGGAAGTAGAAATCCTTGTGCAGGGGATTCCCATTCCCCACAGAGGCTCCTAACAGCCTAGAAACCAAGGTAAACAAATCAACCAGGTCCCGTGTCAGGAGGAAGAAAACCTACAGAGGCTCAGGACTCCTCAAAGTAGAGGTAGAGAGACCAGTAGTAGAGTGGATAGTATTGCAGGCTACCTCTTAACTCCAGCTAGGGCACCTTTCTAGTCCAGACCTTGGGAGTACCACAAATTTCCAAGTGACAGAAGGGCTAGGAGAAGAAAATGTGATAGGCAGAGTCTGTGAACAATTGAGTTTCTCTTCCATGTTCAGGAACCAGGGTGGGTGACAGGCAGAATATGAAGCTGGGATGAAGCTCAGATGCTCAGTGGTCATTTTTACTCTGTTCATGACAACCAGATAATTTAACTATTCTTTTTCTCCCCCTCTGGCATTCAGTCTTTATCTCCAATGCAAAGAAGTTGTACAGCACTGACATTCAGATGCTGTTTCTAATGTGATCAAAGCCACTGATAGGTAGCAAGATCCTACAGTATATTTGACTTCGCCTCTGTAGAATTCAGATTGAAAACCTAACTAGAGAAGATTGTTTTAGGAAGTTACCGTCTTTAGGTCTTCTCTTGCCCTATGCACACCAACTGTTGCTAACAACTTTTAGGAAACAGACTCATATTAGCCATCCACTACCACACACATTACACAGGTGTTTAATTTATATGCTTGCTTATCTCTTTAAAGCAAAAGAGTATACTTTTAGCATTTATGTTTGATCAATTAAAGAAAAACAGTTACAGTTGGATGCTTCCTGCTTACTAGTCCCTACTGCTAATATAGATGGGACTATCAAGAGCATTTGTAATTTATCCCTGAAATCTAGACTTAGACAAATTTCAATTTACAGTAAAACAGATTTGGCAGCCATAGTTGAAGGAACTCTAGATTATCCAACACTAATGAAGAAGATCATTGGTGTGGCTAATCCAGAACAGAAGATAAATTATATAGCCGGCTATCAATTATCTGTGTTAATGGAGGAGACCAGTGATGTGGATAATCAAAATATAATTTACATGTAGCTATGGAAAACATGTGTGATACGATATAGCTCTGTGTAGTTACATCCGTCTAGCTAGAACAGTATCCAAACAGCAGGCTGCCCCAGTGGTGAAAGATGTCCAAGCTCCCTCCCTGTCAGTTTCAGAGATTCAGCCCTCAGATGTTACTATCGAGTTACTTCATACTGCCCTGCCCTAATTCCATTCATTCTAGCTAGAGAGGCAAGGACAGCAGTAGGCACTGAGAAAAAGAGGCTGTTCCAGGAGGATATGACAAGGTGAGGGGCTGGGAGAATTAAAATGGTATGTTGGCATGGGTACTGACTCAGCGTCTCCAGATTACTAGGACCTTGATGTAACCATAAGTTGACAATTTATTGATTTATATGGTGAGTCAGCTAAATTCTATGTAGGTATTTCACATGCTGTTTAAGGCATTCTGATTTTCTTGAATACTTAGCTAAGAAATGCTAGCATTTGTAAATAAACTTCAGGAGAGATGATAGAAGAAGACAGGGGAGAAGGTCCCAAAGGACAGCCTCTCTGAAAGAGAGGTGTTCCACTTCTCATGCTGCATCCATTGGTGTCACCTACTACATAGAGGAATAGTTAAAGCTAAAAGAGAGAAATTGGGCAATAGACATGGGAAACCAGTCATAGGAGAAAGNGGTAAAAGGACAATCTCAACTTGGTTGAGGGAGCAGAGAAAAGAAGCTTCTTAGAGTTACCCAGGAACATTTTCCAAGTAGACATAGCCCACCACCCACCTCACATGAGACCCCTTAGCCCAGGGACCAAGGGGACAGATGGGAAGCCAGAGAGGGGAGGAGCAGGAGGAAAAGGGAACAAGGCAGAAGGAATCAAAGAATATGTTCAGTATATGACATACACCACCTATAAGAGATTTTTAAAGAAAAAGACTCACTGTCCTAGTAACTAATGAATGTTGAGTTAAGTTGAATGTATAAGTTAAGTATGAATGGCCAGTTAAGATAAGCTGGCCAGTGTGTCTAGAGAAAGAACAAAGAGTTAACAGATTACAGCCACAGCTTGAGGCTAGGAAGAAGAAGAGGAAGGAACATTTGATGGGAAGGCTACTGGAGGAAGCAGACAAGGACGGACAGATAATTCGCATAATGCCAGTGAACTCTAGCAGAGGCCTAGACAAATGGAGTTGGCACCCATCCCTCAGTGCGTTAACTCAAACTGGGGAAGGAGCTTAGCAGGGAGTACAAAAAAGAAAAGGATTCCTTAGTCAAGAAGGGAAGAAATGTAGGCCTGAAGGAATAGCATAGAAGCATAGTAGGGCTGTTGGGTTGGGTGGTCCAAAAGACTACTCCAGTAGCCATTGGATGTGGTCTGGTGATGTGGGACTCAACTCTAATCAGCGTAGCCCAAAAGCTCATGGGAAGGTTTGTTGAGCATTGCAACCTTGTGATATCATTCTTTCAAATACAATTGTAGGAGTGTACAGAAAGACGACTGTTTAACCAGACGTTCCCAACATCTCCATTCATCTACTACTATGATGACAAATACGAGCTCCAGCAGAGAGATCGGAGAATNAAGAGAAAAGTGAAAGGTTTGTCATTAAACTTCTGGTTAGATCAGTTTTGCAGTAGCCTAAATTTATTCTTTTTTATATACTGCCTTTGCCTATTTTGGAGGTCATTGGTTAGCACCAAAAACATTTTTAATAATTATAAAAACTAAAACTTTCTTGAGCTCCAGAATCCAAACCTCTACTTCAAAAATCCTGTGTTGTAATCTATTCACAATATTTTTCTCAGAGCATTTCAGAAAGTTCCTAAGAATATTTTATCTGTCTTTGCAGAGAGTTAAAGATTCTTTTGAAATTTTTCTATTTGACAAGTAATATTTACTCTTTGTATGTCTAATATTTTTCATATTATTAGAACAGAAGGGTTTCTGGTGACTCCTGGGGCTCTCCCTACAAAGGCTGTTTACCAGTGTGCCAGGGTCCCAGGCCCACAGCCACCTCTGTGATTCCCTTCACCTCAATGATTAAGAGCACTGACTGAGTTGGAGTCCCAGCACCCATGTGGTGGCTCACAACATCTGTGACTTCAGCTCCAGGAGATCTAACACCTGTGGCCTCCACAGGCACCTACACTCATGTGCACAGGCCCACATGCAGACATGCACACCTACACATAATTAACCTAGAATAATAAATAACATTTTAAAATCTTGTTTCAATTTGTTTTCTCTGCCTTTTTTTCTTTCTTGCTATAGGCAAGATGCATTCCCAAGTTACCTTTCCTGTTGTGTGATAAAACAGTTGTGTGTTTTTCAAGCTGTTCTCTGAATTCTTTTCTGACTCAGCATTTTTAACTTTTTTCAGTTTTTGTCTTTAGATTCTCTTGAGTTCAGTCCCTTTTCAAAATGAGCTACTTCTCATCTGCATAGCTTATATACTTCATATAAAATTGATCTCTACTATAGAGAAATTACAGCATCTTAAGAGAGTGACTAGGTCACTAAACTAGAAAGATTACCAAAAAAAGGCACGACAATGTCAGCTCTGTACTCTGACGTATTTTCTTTATAATTTATGGGGCTTTTTTTTCAGATTTTCTACAATGACCATTTATAAATTATAATTTATAATCTGAGAAAATCTATTTTTTTTTTTTTAGTTAGTTTTGACAACTCAAGTACACAGCCACTTTGAGGCTCACTGTGATCCTCGGAACTTCTTGTTTTGTGCTTAAACTTTTAGGCTGGAAGTTTTTACTGACCACTTCTATAATAATCCAAGGTTCTGTTAGTTTTCACATTTCATTTTAGCCTCAGCTACCACTCTCTTCTGTCACAAGCATTCCCACCAGATGCACATAATAAATATGTCAAAAGTCCTAACGAGATGCAGCATCATCTGGCGCTGAACCCTCAGGTGTGTGCACAGGAGCAGGTGCACACAGGTCACACCCCACCTGGCAGCCACTGCTCTAGAGGAAGAATGTCTTGGGCAGTGTGGCACCCACTCACGGTGGGATGGCCAGGCTTATCCTCAGAGGGTACATGAGACCATCCAAAGGCAATTCTCTAGATCTTGCTTTCCCCTTACCCTTTCAAGGCTGACCCTTCAGCGCTGGAGGAACTGGAAGTGGTCAGATGTGGCTGAGGTAATGACCATGCCTGCTGCTCCAAGTCTTCACTGGTCAACGTTATAAAGTGTGTTCACTAGAATAAAGAACATAGATACTAAAGGGTTGGGGGATATTTCCCCATATTAGTAATAGAATTGTAAGGGCTCCTAAGAATGCCTACTGGTCACATTTCTAATGGCTGCCTCTTCTGTCTGCTAAGCTATTTCTAAGAATACAAGAACTCTGCATGGACTAAAGAGGCAAAATACTTTTATATCTTCCAGAAATCCAAAAAAATGGAGATTTTCCGAGGCAGTTCAAAAGACCGCACATGGAAAAGACAGATAAGAGGGGCCACCACGATATGAGAAAAAGCCATTCCTCGAGGAAAAGCAGCAGGTGGCCTCGAGAAAATAAAGAAACCAGCAAAGAAAGGACCAGGAATAGAGAAGGTGAGAAGCACAGGTGGGCTCACCGGCATGATGATGTGGATGAAGACTTCCCTAGGGGCTCAAAAGCCCACTCCTCTGGCANTGTTGCAGACCAGAAGCCATCCAGGTCCCATCACCATTCATCCCATTACCACAGGCTGAGAGAAGAGAGAGTTCTCAGAGAGAGCAAGCGCAGCAAGCTGAAGAAAAGGAAATGCACGGAAGATGACAGCCATGATAATTTATTCCTTATTAAGCAAAGGAAGAAAAAACCGAAACTGTGAGGCAGTTTCTGACCTGGTCTTCGCTTTAGACCATTGTGGCAGCGTTCTATTTTCTATTATAAAGGGAGGCTTTGGGTTTGGATTGCTTAATTTCGGCCATACCTAGAGTTGCTGAGCGGAGGCCACAGAGAGCTCTGTTCTGTGTTCACAGGCTGTTAGGTAGAAAGGCAAACTTGAGTTTCAGTTCCTATAGCAATTTTACTTGAGGTAGGAAAATTGTCTTTTTAAGAAAACCTTTTTTAAATGCTTTGAAAAATTACAAGCTCTTCAGATATAATTTATCTACAATGTTTGAGGACTTAAAAGCTCATTGGAAGAGAGATTATTACTAATAAAAAAAATGACCTTTTTAGCATTCTTTTTTTTTAACATGTGAAAATCCAAATCCAGCTTTGCTTGCTTCAGAAGTTGTTGGAATCTTTCTCTGGACAGAACATCAAAGGCTGGCTGTGAAAGTGTAGATGTCACTATTGAAACCTGGAGGAGGCAGAAGAGAGACAATAGCAGAGTTCACGTACAGGGTCTGCAGTGTGGGTGTGCAAGACACATTTCCTGAGACACATGAGAGGCATCCTCAACCTTAGCATAATCACAGTGGGACTGTTTTTACCATTTTACAGCCATAGTTCAAGAAATAGAGATAACTGTTACCCAACTTAAGTTGTTTTCATGGATCTTTTTAAATACCACAAAGCTACTCAGAGTCTTTTGTACTCGTGAGCCTTTTTACACTTGTGAAAGCCTAATGTTAGAATAAGAAAAATAAAATACCTGAAACAGTGAGTAAGTGTGTTTGCTGTTACAACAGGTCACTATAGTCATAAAATCCACCATAATCTGGAATCAGAAGTGCCTAGAGCTAGAGAGATGGTTCAGCAGTTCAAAGCACATATTGCTCTTCCAGAAGACCAGATTTGGTTCTAGCCCGGGTTAGACAGCTCCAGGGGACCCAGCACCTCTGGCCTCCATCTGCACTCACATGCACAACACTCACACATAGAAATGCACACATGCACATAATTTAATAATTAGACATTTTGTAAAATGTCTTTGTTACCCACACACAAGCTCTCTGCCAGAATGAACTGGTATGAGATCAATAAAATATGACAGTTTTTGTAATGTTGATTCTAAAATTTGCATCTTACTCTTGGTTAAGTATGCAACTGCTCTGTCTATAGTTGGAGCAGCTGTTGCCTTTGGAGAGAACTCCCTGTTCCCAATGAACCTCAGTGTAAATCGTCCACTGTTGCTGTACTGCTTCTGGCTGAGTTGATTAAGTTTGAGTCAGGACTATGTAGAATAACGTCAGTTGAAGGAGTTTGGGCCAGAAGTAAGAAACTGGAATCTCTTGAGATGATGCTGGGCTTGGAAGAGTTCTCTCTCGGAGTGGTTAAGAGCACTTAATTGCTCTTGAATACGGGGCAGGACCCTTTCCCAGCACCCACTGGTGGGCTCACAGCCATCTGTAACTGCAGTCTCGGGATCTGACGCCCTCTTCTCACCTCAGAGAGCATCAGGAGTGCACATGCACGCAGGCAAAACACTGCACATAAAATAATAAAAATGTTTTAAAGAATGATAATGCAAAATCAGGTATTGGAAATAAGTAAATACAGAATTGTGATGTAGGAACAAAGGAAGTCAGTTAATGGAAGAATGGAAGTTGAAGACTTGTGTGTGGGACTTGGATGAGGTCACTGGAATCCAGACATGGTGGTACATACCTGTAATCCCAGGACCCTTAAGCCTAAAGCAGGAAGGATTCTGAATTGGAGGCCAACCTAGGCTACACAGCCAGGTGCTATCCAAGAAAGAAGAAAGTTACTAGGGTATAGGTGCCATCACCAGGATGAAAGTACAGCCCAGACCCAAGTCTTACAGTAGATCTCACCATTTTAAACAAACAACCAGTGGTTGTAAGATGTGGTTTACATATCATGCCGTGCAGAGCTCTTGGATAAAGCTGGCTGGTGTGTGATTTGGGTCAAAAGTTTCATTCTTCTGTTCCCAGAGAGAAGAGTACTGCACATGCCCACCATGACAGTTATCAAGCCAAAGNCTTCTTTAAATATAATTTATTTTATGTGCATTGGTGTTTTGCCTACATGTATGTCTGTGTGAGGAGGGTGTTGGATCCCCTGGAACTATGGAGTCATAGATAGTTGTGAGCTGCTGTGTGGTGCTCGGAATTGAACCCAGGTCCTCTGGAAGAGCAGCCAGTGCTCTTAACTGCTGAGCCATCTCTCCAATACCTAAAAGGCTTTTAAAAGTGATCGAGCAGACATTTCCCAGAAAACCTAGTAAAGTAAGGGGAGTAAGAAGGAAAATGTGAGCCTGTTTAAGGTAGTGCATGCCTTTAATCCTGGCAGAGGCAGGTGGATCTCATGAGTTCGAGGCCAGCCTTGTTTACAGAGTGAATTCCAGGACAACCAGGACTAGGACTGCACAAAGAAATCCTGTCTTGGGGGGGAGGGGTTGCCTGGGTTGAGAGCTGCAGTCCAGCCAAGCCAAAGTAGCTGCAGGTCGCTTACCAGGGGAGAAAGTTGTAGAGCCAACCTCAGTGGTCCACACCTGTGTGTCAGGGACCCACTTTTCCCACCAGGGTAGGAACCATGGGCAATGGCTACAGCACTCAGGAGAGCTTTGCCTCAATAATGAGGGGAAAGTAGCTCAGGTCTAAACTACTCTGGTTCTTGTTTAAAAGCAAGACCTGAGAGGGTTGGGGATGTAGCTGAGTTGGTAGAATACTTGCCTAGTATGCATGAAGCCCTGGGTTCAATCCCCAGCATGGACACAAACCAGACATGACGGTCCACAACTATAATCCAGCAATCAGAAGGGTAAGACAGGATGATGCAGAGCTCTAGACCAGCTTGGACTACACAGTAAGGTTCCATCTCAAAAAGAAAGGTGGGTGGCAGCTGTTCTGATGAGCACTGTAGTAAGAAAGCAAGTCAGATTTTTCCAGTTGCCAGTTATCAATACCAGCGTCTTAGTTAGGGTTTCTATTGCTGTGATGAAACACCATGACCAAAAAGTAAGTTGGGGGTGAAAGGGTTTATTTGGCTTACACTTCCACGGCACTATTCATCATCACAGGAAGTCGGTGCACAAACCTGGTGGCAGGAGCTGCTGCAGAGGCCCTGGAGGGGTGCTGCTTACTGGCTTGCTCCTCATATCTTGCTCAGCCTGCTTTCTTATAGAACCCAGGACCACCAGCCCAGGGATGACACCACCCACAATGGGCTGGGCCCTCCCACGTCAATCACTAGTTAAGAAAATGCCCTGCAGGCTTGNCTACAGCCCGATCTTATGGAAGCCTTTTCTCAGTTGAGGTTCTCTCCTTTCAGNTAACTCCAGCTTGTGTCAAGTTGACATAAGACTAGCCAGCACAACCAGTTACCAATAACATAACTCACAATGGAATACTACTGAAAATGTTAATTACAGTAGCAGGCCAGGGATGGTTAGTAGAGAGAGGCAGGAGAAAGAATTATAAACTCTGTGTGTATGTGTAAATTATTTGTGATAGCTTCACAAGTATATATGTAGATCAAAACCCAACGTTTAAAAAAAAAAGGCAGTTTCACAGAGTTAGTCTATCCATTGGAAACATTTGATGTTTTCATTTAACTGGGAATCTGGAAAATCTGGGTGAGGTCAAGGTTCATTCAGTAGTCCATGAGCCATCTTCATTTTTGCTTCTTGGTTTGCTTGTGTGGAGCCAGAGGGAAACTGGATCACAAATGGGGTGTCCACCACTGGCCTGGAGAGCTGCTCACTGGCCCCAGGCCTCAGCAGCAGGCTCTTCCCACAGATCTTGTTTTCTCGATTCTGCATCATTTGCAGACTGTTTAGGTTCCAACCCCACAAAATGACAGTGTCACAGACAACATCTGAAATGATGTTGGGCTCAGTGCAGGTGAACACTGACACCCAATAAATACTTAGCATTCCTCAGAAACCTTGTAAAGTGGATTTTGTGTGCCAGGAAAAGCCATTACTTTCTTCTCTGCCCTTTAACTCCCAACCTCCAGAAAGGATCTCTAGTTTCCTATTAACTCAAGCCTCCAACAAATCAAAGCCCCATGCTAGTTCCCAGGCCGGGCCAGGTAACGCACCTTCCTCCCGCCTCAACATAACCCACCATAACCAGCCATTTTGCTGCCTTCTCTGAACCTGGAGAGACAGCCTTGGCAGTTTAAATAAACTTTTTCCTTTTACCCAAGGGGCAGTCTAGCTTTATGGCTTCACTGCACCCTTGCTTACACGTACAAATGAGGAAAAACAGCCAAATAAATGAGAGCCCCAGTTCTTATTGCCGGAACATCAGAGAACCCACAAAGAACTTAAAATTTACATTGTAACCCAATTAGAATGGCCCATATTGGGCTTCTCTGGAACCAAGAGCCATTCAGCCAACTTGAGCATCTGTGACAGCCAGAGAGTGCAGAGATTCCTCAAGCTTGTATTCTTGCTGAGGCCATTTTAGGTTTACCTAGACTTTGATCTTTTTGATGGAGAATCCATGGAAAATTACTCAACTCTATTCTAGAACCCAAGGACAAGATGCCCCAGCTAACTTAGGTTCTGTTAAACTGCCTGCTTGAACCAGGTGGTGGCGGCAAACACATATAATCCCAGCACTAGGGAGGCAGAGGTAGGCAGATCTCTGTGAGTTTGAGGCCAGCCTGGTCTACCTAGGGAGTTCCAGGACAGCCAGGGCTGTTACACAGAGGAACCCTGTCTTCGGGGGAGAAGAGGGGGAAAAAGCTGTCTGCTTTTGGAAACCCCCCATCTAGCTAACCACTTACCTTAGCTTCTGCTAAACTGCTTGCCTGCACAAAACCTCTCCCTGTAGCTACCCAGCGAAATACAGGTTGTGGGTTGTTTTGTTTGTTTGTTTGTTTGTTTTTGCCTTTACAAACCCCCTTACCCTAAACACTATGTATGCTTGGGTCCCAAATCCCTGAGTTTAGTCCCAGCTAGCTGGAATAAAGACTTTCAATTGGCTATAAACTGAGTGGTCATCTCTGGTGACCCCATAACACATCTAACACTGAAGAACTCCAGCTTTCTCCTGGCTTGCAAAAGTTGCAAATCTCATTAAGTTCTGTGAATCTGAGTAGAGTATCTGCTGAAGGCCAGGCACTACACTGAACTCAGTACAGTGATGACCCAGATTTGTAGGTGCCTGCCATCGGGGGATGTAGCTTGCATGGAAGACACACTACATAAGTGAGTCCAGTGCTTCAAAGAACAGGGTTCTAGATGGAGAGAGTAGGCTGAAACATCTGTTCATAAACTGAAGACATAAAGCCTCCTCAGTTTTTAGCCCTGCTCACGGGGCCCAGGAAGGGAGCTGACACAACCAAACTCCAGTAAATGGATTTAACTGACTGGCCTCATCCTGTTTTGTGCATGACATTACCAACATGGGATAACTAAAATGGGGGTGGGTGGGGCTTATACTTACAAATGGAAAGGTTTGCCATAGGCCTTTCAGAAAGAAGGCTGGAGAGTGAAGATACACTCAGGAAAGCTGTGTAAGGAAATAAAGACCTACCACATGTAATGCCAGAGTGGAAATGGTGATCACACAACATCACAGAACGTCCTTTCAAGCTCCAAGTCTGTAACTCCGTGGTAGAAGCCAGGCCTTGCATGCACAAACAAGGTCCCAGATAGGAACGGGAAGAGAGAAGGCAGAAGACTGTTCTCCCAACCAAAATCCACTGCTTGTGAGAGGAGCCCACCAGGCTGGTTCCCTGCCCTCAGAGAGCTTTTGTTTTTTAAGGCCTTTAAAATCAGGTGGGGCTCAGATTATCAGGATTTATCTGAAATCACATCTCAACACCTTCCCAGCACCTCAGGATCAATATTTTGGCTGAACAACCATAGCTTAGCCACGATGGCATGTAAATTTAAAGAAAGCAGTTGTCATCCTCTCCATGTCAGGGAGCTGTGGAGGAGAATGGACCAGGGGCCAGAGGGAGCCTCTAGGTCCTCTGTAGATACTCATAACCCTGGGTACCAGAAGTGTTGCCTGTGGTTAATCAAACACCTCAGAAAAGTCCTGTTCCTGGTCCCACCCCTCCCCAACCACTCCAGCACCCTCCAGCAGAGGTGAGAGGCATAGCAGAACCCCCTAAAACTGAAACCATCCCCATACCCCCTCACTCTTCCCAGCAGTCATCACTGGCCAGGCTCGCCTGGTTCACCCTTCTGAGAGGATGCCAGACTTGCCTCTGCCTTGGCCTCCTTTCATACCCCAGCTCATCCTCCACACCCACCCAGTGGAGCCTCAGAGACTTGGGGACTACAGGCATCCTGGACAAGTCATGGGTCATCAACCACTTCTGTGCCTATAACCAGTTACTCATCTCCCCTGGGGATTTGCATGACAGCCCTCCTGCACTTGACTGCTCAGGGAGTTTTCTGGTTTTTCGCCTCAGTTAACCCTGGCTTCCTGGGTCACTCTGGATCCCCACAGCAGAACCAGGCTTGAAATCCTGCGTGCCTGTGCTGCAGGGGGTCCCTTTCTTTTCTTGGTCCTTTCTTTCCCATCAGCAAGCTGGGCTGTGACCACCATCTTAGCAAGGATGGGAGCATTCTCAGCCTCATTGTGACATTCTTGTTAATAACAAAATTGCCAAAGATGGCCTGGTCTACTCTGCCCTTCTCCATGTTCACACATCAAGTCAGGCATGTCCAAATCAGGATTAGAGCCCTTCCCCACTGCCCGTCTACATCTCANGGCTGAACCTCATCAACAGAAAATAGTTCTTGAAATTTCAGCAGGTCAGGAATATGGAAAAGATCCCATGTGGAACCTCAATGGCCTGATCCCTCCAGACACCTGTTCAGGGGGCAGCTGTAACCACCATACAACATGAACTAGGCAGTAATGTGGAAACACAGATGAAGAAGGATCAACTCTCAGGCCTGAGCGGGGNTACATTCTTTCTCTCAGTGAGGGACACTGAGCACCCCTGGAGTGGCAATTCCCAGATTCATGGTACAGATCCAAGGAACAGATGAGCACAAGGTTCAGGTGCCAGACCTGGGGTGGGAAGCAAGCCAAGGAAATGAGATGCCAGCAAGACCTCAAATTCTTGGGGCCAGCACCCAATATTTGTCAACTACTGAGGTCAAAAACTGCCATAATACGTCCTATAGGTTGGAGGACTTTCTGAAACTACCAGTTCCAGAACCTTCCTTGGTACACATGGGAACTCCACCCAATACCCAGATGCAGCCTCCTATCCCACACTGAGTTAGAGGCAGGTCCATCCAGGCCCTTGACTCTCAGTGTGGGATTTTTCATGGCTGGGAAGTGGGGTGTGGGGCCAGGATCATCAGTGGTTGGATGTTGAGCTTTTGCAGCTGGGCCTGGAGGCTGGTGAAACAGAAACATCACAGAGCACAGGAGTTACACTGCAACAACAGGCTCAAGACACCAAAAGGAATCCAGTGTGGCAGTAGGGAGAAAGAAAGTCTGTGAAAGTGTGCCATTTGTGAGAGGGGGAAACTGAAGATGTGAAGATGTGTTCTCCAACCCATGCAAATCACTCGTGGCCTTTTGTCTGCACCTGCAACTGCTCACAGCACACATCACCCCCGGGGCTCCGGTCCCCACACAGTCCACATAGGGGCTACGCAGCAGGTGGGAAGAACAGTGCTCTCCCTCCATGGTGGGCAGTCCTTGGGATACCCAAGCAGGACTTGGAGGGGTTCTGACCTTCTGAGGGCTGCTGGCTTTACGGTAGCCTCTTCTGTAAGCTGGCCAAGACGACGCTCATTAGGAATGACCCTGTTAAAGACAACATCCCAGCTTCCATCAG
This sequence comes from Neotoma lepida, assembly GCA_001675575.1. Classification (NCBI taxonomy): domain Eukaryota; kingdom Metazoa; phylum Chordata; class Mammalia; order Rodentia; family Cricetidae; genus Neotoma; species Neotoma lepida. The sequence continues at coordinate 12,918 of LZPO01116969.1, forward strand.
CTGCCACGCCCCGTCTGCTCACCTCCGGCCTCGCTGCCTTGGGTTCCACCTCTAGAAGTCTTTTGTGGGATTTGCTTGTCCCTGTGGTTGCTGCTGAAATGTCCCTTCTTCCCTCACTCTCCCCTACCCTGCAAGAAGTTCCATGGGAAACTTCCCTTCCACTCCAGACACCATCATTGTCTCTCCGCACTTCCTCACCCCAGGCCTTGCTGCTATTTTATCAGTTGGTTTTCATTCATCCAGCACAACCTCCTTTACATGCCCACCCCCAGCATCCTGGCCTCTACATCCTGATGCCCTCTGTGGAGCTAGGGGCTCCACCTACAGATCCCAGCCAGCCAAAGACCTCCCTCCCGAGTCACCGGAATCGCACATCTGCCCTTCTTGTCTTAGATGTCACTGGGAATAAATGAATGACTGTAACAGAATGTCTTTTCACAATTCTCCATTTCCTACCCTAAACAACTCAATAAGAGACCACAGTTTGTTTGTTTGTTTTAAGTCCCTACCTCAGTGTCAGTGCTCTTCCAGGCCTTGCCCATACAGACACAATAACTATGACAGAGATGTGCCAATACCAGACAGGAAAGCAAACCATGATGCGCAAAGGGTGTGCTCATCCTGTCCTGGAAGCCAGGAATAGTGCCTCTGCTGAGATCATCGGCCTTCCTAATGAGCAGGACGGAGCCACCCTGGGCAGGGGAGCAATGTATACAAATGTTCAGTGGCTCTGTGAGGTGCGGGCTGCAGGGTAGAGCAGCAGGTGAGTGGATTAGGACAGGAGGAGGCCAGCCTGAGCAAGGGCTGGGGCAGGGACCAGGACTTCCCCCTGCCGGTGATGATAGCACAGTGGGAAGCAAGCTCACCCACAATCATCCTCAGAACTGGGTAGTCATGTACACCTCTTTCCTCAAGGTCTCACAGAAATCTTTATCCAGGATCTGTCCATCCTGCGCAAACAGAAGCACATCAGAGCCATTCCCAGGCCACCGTCACTGTGGACTTAACCGACTGTTCTTGCACTCCATCACAGACACCAGCCAAGATGTGTTCCTCTGGCTCTACATGTCTGAGACTCACCCATGGGTAGGAGGATTTTACTGCTGTGTGGCAAACATGGAGTTGAGGTGTTAAAGTTGGAGAAGCCCGAACTTAACAGTCGTTCCCTAATCACCCCACCACAGAAGCAGGCCTCTCATGAAGATGAGTTTTATCCTCTTCTTTAGAAAGCTTACACAGAACATAAGCNTCAAGGACCATAATGCACAGCCAGCTCCCCACACCTTACTCCAGTCCTCGGCTTAAGAGACCCTATTAAACCCAGGGTGGATTTTCTATGCCCAATGGTTTTTCCATTTTGTCTTTTAATTTTTACTTTAAGGACTTAATTTTAACAAAAGAGCCAAATTACCACCAAGCTTAAAATGAACTTGTTTAGGGAAGTTAAAAACAGCCTTTAGAATATGGAGCTGTAATTGACTTTGCAAGGTGATAATTACACGACTCCTGTGCCCCCTGCCTCACACTTTGCAAAAAGTGGGGTAGGGAAAGCGCAGCAGCCTGAGGTGTCTGCTTCCACTGTGAGCCTTAAGATACCCCACCCCCAGCTTGAACCCTGGGCTGAAGACCTCAGGGTCCATCAGCTGCATCTCAGACACCGCAATGTCAGGAATGGATAGGTTGGTTTGATGGGATGAAAACACAGACAAGGGACACAGTTGAGTATAAGGGACAAAGGTCTTCTTAACAAAGTATGGTTCAGCCTTAGAGGCCAAGAAGGCTGCACTCAAACCCAGGGACAGCAGGGGACATGCTTGGCTCTAGGGAATTGTTTTGTTAGGGGTTGAATTGTGTTCCTGAAGATGCCTGTGTTGATGTTCAACTCCCTGGTACCTCAGAATGGGAGTGTACTTGGGGCTTGCACCTTTAGTGTGGAGATTAAGCTATAATTGGGGGTTGGGAGAACCTCAATCTAATCTGAACGGTGTCCTTACGAGACCAGGAAACGTGGACAGAGGATACTTGGGAGCACAAAGGGATTTCCTTGTGAAGAGGAGCCAAGAGGGTTGCCATCTGCAAGAAAGANATAAGTTCTCCCCAGCTGGTACCATGACTTCAGGCTTCCGGGGTTGAAACCACCCAGCCTGTGGTGTGTTGCTGTGGCAGCCCAGCAGATAATTCAGGTTCCATTTGCCATACGTGAAAGGAGTTATACAAAGATGGCTCTTTGGTCCAGCGTCTTCACTTCTAGAACTCTACCCTAAAGGTTAACTAGGAGCTCTTAAAGAACTACCTACTATGTTCATAGAATATTATCATAATTGAAAGTTTGCCTGTGAGAGAATGGAGAAATAAATGAACGTTAACTGACTCAGTAGAGCAAGAAGAAGCCATTAAATTCCCAGCTCAGCTAGGCTGTGCATGCTCTGCCCTCTGTGCAGCACTGAGAAGCCCTTCAATCAATGATGGATAAATAGACTGGCACATCGATGAAACGCAATGTTCACAGCAAAATAGAGCACTATACTACATGGAGGAACCTCGTACACAATGTGAGACNAGAGAATCAGACAGGCCCTCTGCCACATTTAAAACAGCCAAAACGAATCTATGATGTCACAAGTTCCCTTGGAGAGAGAGTGGCTGGGATTGGATATGAGGGAACCTCTGGGGTGCTAGAAATGTCCTACATTTTAATCTGGGGATCAAAGGCCTTNGCCTGAGATCTCCTAGCTGCATCCCAAGATGCTGGCTATTGGTCTACTACCATTGGGCCCCACCCGCTGGGTTACCTATAGGCAGGTAACTCCCCAACACATATGAGAAGACCACATTAGCTTTCCAGTGTGCCTTGACCCTTCCTATCTGTTTGCCAAACACGAACTTTGGATATGGAAATTACTCTTCATCATATGTTTATTTTAATAATTATTTTAAAAGGCAATGTGAAGGGGATGGAAGTTGATATAACAGGCACATAGACGACACAGTAACTACAGCCTGTATGTGGCCACAGTTAGCACACGGTGCGAGGCACCAGCAGAAAGAATGGAATCAGGACAGGCTTTCCCTGGGGAGACAGCTCACAGACAAAGGTGGACTGAATGAGAGCATCTCACCTGGGCTTGTCCCAGGGCCCAGGGGCAGGCCAGCAGAGGCTTGCTTGGAAGAGAAGGTGGACAGCCCTGTGGGAATCAAGGTGTAGGGTATGCTGGGAGAAGCAACAGAGCCCAGACAGGGCCACCCTACTACTGCAGATGGAGGGGTCTGGCTGCAGGAACAAGCCCAGAATGGCTGCCCAAGGGTGGCCTGGGCTGCTGATTACCACATAGAAGAGTCAGGCCCTGTGAAGTGTAAGGGAAAGCAACAGAATGTGGTCATATGCACAGGTCCAAGTGACAAATACTTGGGGACACAGATGGGTAAGTGGAGCACAAGACAATGGGCTCCAAGACTATGAGCCTTGTGTATAGGTGGGTGGAGGTGACCACAGGGAGCTTCAGCCTTGGGGACTTGAGAAGGTGGGTTTGGCATGAACTAAGGAGACCTTAGAACAAGGTCTGGGGTTGAGACCTAAACCAAGGCTGGGGAGTGCAAGGCTCTTAGTTGGTCTGTTTTCCACTTCTGTTGCCTGCCTTGTTTCTCAATAAGATCTAGTTGGGGAGGATTCTTAGAGGTGACACCCTCACTTTGCTTTACATCTTCCCATGGCCCCCACCCCCACCCCACCCCAGTTTACGGAGGGGACAGCACTTAGGCCCAGAGAAGAGAGTCTCTAGCAAAGGTGGTGAGGTAAATTCATGGGAACCAACAGGCAAGGGCAAGGGATTCTCCAGGTTTGCTAATGCCTGAGGCCAGGCTCGCTGGAGCTGCCAGGATCGGGACCTCAGAAGGAACCCTGCTCCCCCACCCGGAACCAGGAGGCCCTAGGCCAGTCACTNCCTGAGTGCCAACAAAGTAAGTCAGAGCTGAGCCTGTGAGTTCGCAGGACTTCCTTCTGAGTGGGGTATTTTGGGTGGGATTTTCAATTATCCAGATTAGCATTAGGTAAATTCCCACGTAGAGGGGCTTCTCATTTTTCTAAGAACAGCTGTCAAAGTGGAAGTAAGGGTGCAAATGACCTGCCTCNCTATGGTGTGCTGAACAAGAGGGGACAATGACACCAGCCAGGTTCTAATCCCACCCTCACCTGGCCAGGGATTGACTCCTCACTGTCTAAAGAGCACCGACTTTAGGGGTGCCACTCTCCACTGTTTGCTTCCAAAATGAACAGTGAGCCCATTAACCATTTCTCCAGTGCGAATCAGTGGGGCCCCACCCTGGGCCACATGCTGAGGAGTTAGGGAGAAAAAATGTTGAACTGCCCCAAAGAAGCATCTGGAAGGAAGATGGGAAAGACCCCTTGATCAAGATGCAGGGCTGTGCACTACCATCAGCTCTATATAGCAAGNGTCTGCAGCATGGGGGTGTGCAAGGGCACAGTAGGTATTTCATAGCCACCTACCCTGGGAACCATCTCATCCCATCCCCAGCCTCATCCTCTGTGGCCCCCAGCTGCTCACTCATCTCTATACTCTGCTCCAAAACAGTGAGTGTCCGGGTTGAAAAAATAAAATCTAGGATCACCTTTTTTTAAAATGGGAATAAAATTATGTGGCTTATAGTCAGTATATTGATTCGGGGGCTGTGTGTATTTATACAGAGAAGCTATAGAAAGGAGTATAGGGTGTATAAAGAAATACAGATGCCAGGGTTGGGGACTTATCAATAGCTCAGTAGCAGAGCATGGCAAGGGCAAGGCCCTGAGGTCATTCCCCAACAGGGAAAGAAAANGAGGGGGAGGAAGGGAAGAGAGGAATGAGAGGAGCCCAAGAGAAAAGGAGAAAAAACAAGAAACACGAATGCCTGTGCCCTGTGGCTTTGCATGTTCCTAGCAGAAAGCTGGAGGATGGGCACCCTGTGCTCTCTTGCTTGGCTCCATTGTTCCCTTCTTGTCTCACCTTGCCCATCTCTGGGAAGCATGNTGTTGCTTTCATATGAAGTATGGTTTGGCTTGATTACGGGCATGAATTACATTGGAAGCTTTTAACAGGATTTTCTGAAGTTTCCTGGGTGTCTGTCTTCCCTCCTGTTGAGTGAAGACATGCTTCTGTCCCCAACACTGGCCACAGCCAGAGCACAGAGGGAAGAGGGCAAGCATTTGTTAGGAATGGACAAAGGTGAGCCTGGCATCCCAGTGAAACCCAGGCATGGGCAATGGCCAGTTGTACCAGGTTTTTTTGCGGGGTCCACCAACCAGCTCCCACATCATAACACAGACTTATTATTAGGTTTTGAATGTTCAGCCTAGCTTAGGCACATTTCTGGCTAGCTCTTTTAACTTAAATTGACCTGTTTCTCTTTATCTACCTTTTACCTCCGAGCTGATTACCTTTCTTACTTCTGTATGTCTCACTTTCACTGCTTCTCGGTGTCTGGCTGGCGTCTGCCTGGCTTCTTGCCNGGCTTCTTGCCCAGGGTGTGTCCTCGTTCTCTCCTCCTTCTTTTCTCGTTCTTCCCTCTTGTCCTTTCCAGCCTAGATTTCTCCTCCTATTTATTCTCTCTGCCTGCCAGCCCCGCCCATCCTTTCTCCTGCCTAGCTATTTATTGGCTGTCCAGCCCTTTATTAGACCAATCAGGTGCCTTAGGCAGGCAAGGTGAAACAAATGCAACACATCTTTACATAATTAAGCAAATGCAGCACAAACAATTGTAACACACCTTTACCCAGATAAAGTGATATTCTACAGCATAAACAAATGTAACACATCTTTGCCTAGCTAAAATAATATTCTACAACAGCCAGTCACAGCACTCCATGCCTAGAGTAGCACTTGGAGACTGCTTGGTCTGAGTTTGCTGAGCTGGGAAAGGCCAGTTTGAGTGAGCAGAAGTTCTGCAGTGGTGTGCTTGACTTCAGAGCTTCTAAACCCATAAAATGTGGGGCTGCATTTGAGTAAAGAGAACTGACTGAGAAGTCCCTGGAAATGTGTTACTAAGTCTAAACTTTTCTTCATTGTACAGTAACAGAACTGTATTACAGTAGTTTACAAAATAAAGACAAAATAAGTGTCCTTGAACCACCGGTCACCTCTCGGAGTCTTCATGCAGTTACTCATGGTGCTTGAGTATGTACACAGCGTTCTTGCTTCACATTACGGGGGACTGCTCGGCAGCTTTATATTCTGCCTCTTTTTTAAAAGCTCTGTATTAATTCTTTGTGAATTTCACATCATGCACCCCAATCCCACTCATCTCCCCCTGCCCCATCCCTCCATACTCTCCCTCCATCCTTGCAACCTTCCCCACCCCCCAAAAAAAATCCCACTGTGGAAGCTGTGGTATATCGCACAGTCTACCCTGTTGCCCAAACACCTTTACTTTCGAATGTTCATTGCAGTGAGTCATTAGTCTAGTTCAAGGCTCTGGCTTCTGGTACACCATCATCATTGATCCTCACTGGGACTCCTCGGAATTCCTCTTGAGTCATGGAGATCCTGCAGCTTTGGTTCGGCAGGACCTGTCCCTTCACGTGCTCCAGCAGTTCATGGATGGGGTAGGTGTTGGGGTGGCGAACTCAAAGCCCTGGATCTGGGCCTGGGGTGGGGGCTGAGTTGGTCAGTCTACCTGCACTCCTGCACCCGAGTCACCAGGGCCAGCTCTCCTGTCTGCAGCAGCTGGCAAGGGGCAGGACTGGTTCCCCTGCACCCTGCACACTAGGGCCTGCTCTCCCATCTGCCACGGGGTGGGGCCAGCTCCCCCACACTGCCCAGGTGATATTCTGCCTCTTTTAAGATGTATCTTTTTCCCTTAGCTATACGTGTTTCTCTCTTCACATGCGTGTGTGCATATGAGTACAAATGTCCACAGAGGCATCAAGTCCCCTGGAACTGGAGTCAGAGGCAGTTTTGAGCTGCCCAATGTGGGTGATCAAGCTCAGGTTCTCTGTGAGAGCAGTACATACTCTTAACTGCTAAGCTATCTCTCCACCCCACATCCTGATTTTTTTTAAACTTCTCATTATATCCTAAGCCTTTTCCCCTCCTGTTGTAAAAGTCTCTAAAANTTTCACAGGTAGGATCTTACTGTGTAGCCCAGGCTGGCCTCAAATTCATGGTTATTATTCTGCCTCAGCCTCCTAAGTGCACCCAGCTCTTCCTGAGCTCTTATTCATGACTGCAATTAAGGCAACATGTATAATTGCTTAACCAGTTATCTCTTGTATGGAAAGAGCTTCTCTCTCTCCTTTCTTTTTTTTTTAATTTTTGTTTTTTGAGACAAGGTTTCTTTGTGTAGCCCTGATTGTCCTGGAACTTGCTTTGAAGACCAGGCTCACCTCAAACTCAGAGATCCACCTGCCTCTGCCTCCTGAGTGCTGGGATTAAAGGTGTGCGCCACCACTGCCTGGCTGAGCTTCTCATTTTTATTACTGTAACATTCATTATTAATTTTTAATGACTAGCTTTTCCCAGTGTCTTCATAATTTTTCTCTGGGGTACCACTCAGAGAAGCTTGGATGCCTCAGGTCCACGTCCTCAGAGGAGAACGGAGTTGAACAGCATCAGAGAAGTTGGGTCATTCGTTAGAGTGGACAAGATACAGAAATTGCCCCAGAGAGTAGATCCACACACTCCATCCTTCCCTGAGGAAGTCTTAGGAACAGAAGTCAAGAGGAGCTGAGCAATATGTTGAGTGACAGTGATGGACATCTATCCACACCGCCTGGTTACGCACAGTTGGTTCATTGTGGAAAGTTTACATCCAGGTGGATCTGCACCTGGAGGAGAATAACGGTCGTCCCTCCCCGCCCCCACAGGCCAGGCACTGTGCTGTGGCCTTCCCCTGAAGTAGTACTCAAGAATGCCCCTCCCACGGCTGTGGTCCTGCTGCTCAGGGTTCTTTTCAGGAGGCTCTGGCTTGTGCTGAGGTTATAAAGTTCCTGGGTTGCTATTTGTAAGCAAGGACAGCCAGGGCTGACCCTACAAGCAAGGAGGACCAGAGCCCCTCAGTTACAGGACCACCATCCAAATTGTACTGTTGAAAATTGTTAGACAGTGATTTAACTGGGGACACCCGTAGTCCCTCCACTCAGGAGGCCAAGGCTACATAGCAAGCCCACAGCCAGCCTGAGCTATATGGAGAAAGGCCCTGTCTCGATGGTTTCATTATTTATTCATTCATTTATTTATTTTATATTTATTTATTTACAGTTGAATTTCAGTTAGAGTCCTGTGCCCCATAATGACTTTTTAGTCAAAACAGGCCTTGTATAAGACAATGGTGTCATACAACTACATGGCCCAGTGACAATCACCTGAGTTCTTGATGATGAAGTCACCTACCAATACTCTTTTCAGAACACATCTCTTGTAAACAGTGGTGACTCTGCTCCCTATAAAGGGAAAGAAGGCCACTGAGCCAAGGAATGTGGGAGGACTTCAAGCTGCATAAGGACATGGTTTATAGGAATAAATAAAGCAATAGAGGGGCAAACTACACTGTGGTAGGTAGATTACAGAGGCAGAGGTCAGAGGTGGCGACTGATGGGAGAGTCAGGACTAGGGCAGAGCTGACGGTGCTAGGTCTTGATACCAGGCCTAGTTCATCCCGCCCTGCAGCCTCACCCTGGGTGTAGGCCTTCCTGGGAAGGGTGTCCCTCTTACCCCTAGACGTTGCTATTAACCTGGTGACTTACTTTGGTCAATGGTGTGTGACAGGATCAATGGATACCAGTGGGCGACTTGACCTTAGGAGCCTTTCTGAATTCCCACTCACTCTCTCGAGCACTGCCGTTCCCGTGAGCATCATCTGCACAGAAGCTCTTGGGTCCTGGCAGGATGAGACACACGGCTCAGAGCCGCCCCACTGGCTGGTTGGCAAGCACTCCTGTTTGGGGCTTAAGACCTCCTGCTGCTGGCCTCTGGTGTGCTGGCTCTGCCACCCAGTGCTGCTGACAGTGAGTCCGGTGACATAGNGAGGATGGAAGGATTCAAGGCAAACGAAGAAACACGTGGAGGAACAATTGGAACTGGCGGGCCGCTGAGTGAAGCTGAGCCTTAGAGAAATAGACATTTGGTTCGGGGTCTGGAAGACCAGAGATGTCAGCACTTGGGATGAAGAGCATGGGAGGAAAACAAACACCCCCCACGTCAGGCTGAGGCCAGCAGCAGGCTCCTTCCCCAAACTGTTCCTTTCTCCCCTTCCCGAGGAGGCCAAGGCCTGTGTCTGCAGGCAAAGCCCCGAGGGAGGCTGAGCCACAGCTCAGACTGACCAGCATCTTTGCCACTCAGAGGTCCCAGGAGCCTCCAGCAAGCTCTTAAATTCTCCTCCAGGACACAGACATTAGGATACCCTTGATTTTGGACCATAAAGTGACCCAGCCCTCCCAGCCATGAGTGAGGGCCACTCAAGAAAGGCCTGCAAATTCCCCAGTTGGTGCAGAGAGAGCAGCCTTGATCTCCTTGCTTTTATTTAGTTATGAATACTAGGATTTGCAGCAGTGAACCTGCCCGAAATACTCATTCCTTTATTCCCAACTGGACAAATTGAACTCTACTTGCATTTAGATAATTGTTTTCAATTAATAAGTGATAGCAACCTTATTTTGTGGGGGGCAAAAAATCTTGTCCAAAGACCAAACAGTTTATCCCATCCAAGAAACAAGGAAGCTGTGAAAGGAAGTGGCCATCAGGCTGGACGGATGCCCTGGCAGAGCCCATGGTGGATGTGGGCTTTGATCCAGTAGGCTAGGTGGACCTCTGACTTGCCCTTTGACCTCCTACAGCCCCTGCCTCAACCCTGATTCCATTCTTTGGAGAAGGGAACACCTCACTAGCCCTGCCCTGCACCTTCCCAGTGCCTGGGAGGGCAGCCGAGTATCACAGATGTAGGCTGTTTCCAGCCCATCTCGTCACTCAGCATTGATTGGCATATGTCATGTATCTCTTCATAGAGCCACATGTACTCATCATTCTCACAGGAGCAGGGCACCTTTGTGCTGCTTGCATCTGACTGGAACCCTGCTGTCTTTGCTATTGACACATGCCTGGAAAGTCCCCTCCCCAGAAGCTGGGCTACTGCAAATGTCCCCCACTGCTAGTGTTCCATCTTCACTGAGTTGGAAGGCTGGTAATCCACGCCTCCTGTCCAGAAGACACTGTGAAGATTCTTCTAATGCAGGCTGTTGACTCTATTCAAACTTGGTTGATTCTCCAATACAGAACACACAGCCCAGAAGCTCCCTCCCCAGGGCGCAGCCTTATCTAGCTGAGGCAGGTGACCACCCAGAACTCAAAGTTCTCTTTGGGTGGCAATGGATCCCCTTAGATCCCACCAGCATCTTCCCCAGGGAACTTCAGGAGATCCAGCAAACAGTATGAGAGGAAAGTGATGAGACCCTGGCAGCATGTATAGGGCTGTGTCTTTACAGAACTCTCTGTTGTGTATGTGATGAGGACAGGGCTGCATAGTGCTACACATGCTAGATGGTGTGATTTAATCTATAAATGTCTCCTTAAGTGGAAATAGGTTCACTGAACGTGTTACTAAGTGGAAAGTAAAATGTAATACAGGGCTTGGGGCAGCTCCATTAGTACCTGTTCACCTAGCATGCATGGATGGCACATGCCTGTAACCTTAGCACTCAGGAGAGCAAGGGAGGTGGATCAGAAATCCTAGATCATCCTCAGCTACTCAGATAGTTCAAGGCCAGCCTGAGCTACATAAAATCCTGTCTCAAAAAAAAAAAAATACAGGGCCGGGGGCTGGGGTGTGGCTTGGTGGTAGAGTTCTTGCGTAGCATACATGAGGCCCTGGGTTTGATCCCAGCAAATCAAAAAGGAGAAGAAGGGGAGGAGGGAGGAGAGGTTGGGGAAGGGGGGGGGAAGTGATCCAAACCAATACTGGGTAAATTTCTGTGTCCACTGCTTCAAAGGCTTGATACAGGAGTGCTCCGTGCAGATTTGCTCCAGGTATCCGTGATGTGTGGCTCTCCTACAGCCTTGTGTGCCTAGTGCTCTTGCCACTTACCGATGAGAAAACTGACACTCAGAGAGGCTACATAAACTCACTTGTGTCACACCAAGTGGGATTCAGGCCATGTTCTGACCGCTTTGGCTTAACATGACTTTCGCACTGTATTCTCTCTTACCCGATGTTGGAGTGGCCCTTTCTTTCTGGCTCACTGTGCCCCAAGGCAGGCTAGGCCCATAAGTAGAAAGAAAGAAGAAGCCATTGGGGCTACCATATCTTGCCAGTACAGTTTTCTGTGTTCAAATTAGATGGTGCAGTCTCCATGAATAAAATTACAGTTCCCAAAGGACTGTGCCCAATTTAAATGTGTAAGAGGTCAACCAGGGCAGCTGGCAGTTAGGACTGAGTGCTGGCTCATCTGTGTTGTTACTCTGCCGATGTGGGAAGGGCCATGGTGACAGTAGAAGTAGGTCTAGGTCCTCAGTGTAGGTGGATATTGGGGACCAGGCATTTCAAGGGGTGGTGGAACTTGTCAGCAACTCTCCCTGGCTCCTCCCCCATGCTCAGATGGGTCACCTTGACAAACGGTTGTAAGGTTGCTGTGCTCCTGACATGGTGGGTGCTTATGGAGGGCAGATCATGACATCCTCACCCAGCAAGGTAGAGTGGACAGAATGGCTTACACACAGGGCAATGGCAGCCGGGACTAAGCCCGGGGGGATGCCGATAAGCTACATGGCCTCTAAAGGTGTTCTGAATTGCCATGCTACACCATGGCCAGCTTGGATTCCTGAAGGAATGAGACTGTTAACTCTCTTTGCCATTCCTGAGTTTCCAGACTTTATTATCCTAAGCCATTTTCAGCTACTAAGTCCTCTCCAGGGGGAAGCATATGTGGAGAGGGGAGCTTATGACCAGCACCCCCAAATATAACAGAACATAGCTAACTGGCCCTTCAGTGGCCACCAGATGGTGACTGTTCTTCGGGGCTTCCCCGCTCCTCTGGTCACTTCTCCTCATGGTTCCCCTAGAACCTAACACACCAGGCAGTATCGCTCACCNTCACTGCGAGGTCCTTCTCCTGCAGGACAGTGAGGCCAACCAGACACAGAGCTGTGGACTGTCACACAACTCAGGCTCCATCTGCCAGAGGCCAGAGAAGCNCTCACTGTCCTTGCGTTCCTTCAGCTCTGTACCCTGGACCAGCTGCTAGAGCCTGGCCACACTCTAGCTCTACAGGAAGGATATGGCACTGGGTCTGTAGACAAGTTCTGTCTGGCTTTGTTGCCTGCTACAGTATAGTCGGCAGTTGCCTGCCCAAGGGCTCATGTGTGGGAAGCTTAGAGCCCAGTGTGGCAGTTTGAGCAGCTGAAATCTTCAGAAAGGAACCTGGTAGGCAGTAAGCACATCCCTGGGCTCCACTTCTATGAGTGGATTAATGCCCTCAGGAATGACTTCGGACTCGAATGACAAGATTAGAGCAGGTTACTATAAAGCAAGACCACCTCATGCTCTTGGTCCCTTTTGCCACATTTCCACACAGCGCTGTTGGTCTCACCAGGACCAGCATTATATTGTCAGACTTGCCATCCAGAATCATGAGCCAATCAAAGCTCTCTTCAGAAGTGTGGCATCATCTGTCTGTAATCCCAGGACTTGGGAGGCAGAGACAGGAAGATCAGAAGTTCAAGGTCAGCCATGACTACATATCAATATTGAGGCCATCCTGGGTTATATGAGACCCTCACTCAAAACACAACAAAAAACTCTCTACATGTTGTCTTAGGGTTTTTATTGCTGTGTTGAGACACCATGACCATAGCAACTCTTACAAAGAAAATGATTAATTGGGGTAGCTTGCTTACAGTTTCAGAGGCTCAGTCCATTAACATGGCGGGGAGCATGGTGGCGTGCATGCAGGCAGACATAGTGCTGGCTACATCTTGGCTTGCAGAAAACAGGAAGTCGTCTGAAACACTGGGTGGTATCCTGAGCATAGGAAATCTTAAAGCCTGCCCTTACAGTGACGCACTTTTCCCAATAAGGCCATACTCACTCCAACAAAGCCACTCCCTATGAGATTATGGGTGCCAATTGCATTCAAACTACCACAGGTGTTACTCTGGTTATCAGGCAATTATATCAACAAGCCATGGACTAAGACCCCACTACACACAAACTCTTCATCCTCACTCACTTTATCAAAGAGGTTAGAAGTGATAGTTTCCAACCTCTCTTGGTGTATAATTTCCCCTTTATTCCTAGCTCTGTTACTGTCCCAGGGCAGTACTGTGTGATGACTGACCCTGTCCTCAGAGTTTGGAAGTTCAAGTATCCCTAAAACCTCTCAGAAGCAGTGCCTCCCTACAGAGACCCTAAGTGCTTCACCTGACGGAATTCAAATGCGGCAAGCTGGGATTCTCAGGCTGCCTGGTAGTCCTGGCAGTTGGAATCACTATCTGGAATCTTCTCTGGGCCTCAGTTTCCCCATCTATAGAATTCAAAGGATTGGATGGAAATTATGTTGTTTGGATCTAAAATCCAGAGACATCAGGTGGTTGTCTTACATGTAGTTTAAATACACAAGAAAATGGGCATGCCAGCCCTGCAGAGGCCCACCCCTGAGAAGTTCTGTCACACAGCATCCAACTGCCTCTAAATTCCTGTTTTTCTACCCATAGATCAGTGCAGCCCTCAGACCTCATCAGGGAAGTTTCTTTGTGCAGGGAATATTAACTAACACAGAAACAGACAGCTGATCAGAGAGTCAGTGCAGTGCTTGACTGCAAAGGGGACCCATAGATCACCCCCTCCCCAAGGCTCATTTCAGAAGAGGGAGGAGAAAGATTGTAAGAGCCAGAGGTAGGGGAACACCAGAGCTGACATGACTGGACCACTGCACTCAAGAACTTACAATAGCCACGTGCAAGATCTACACAAGAACAAGCCAGTCAAAACCGCAGCATGGAGAGGAGAAAGACGCATGAGCAGTGGCTCTCAACGTGTGGGTCACNACTCCTTTGGAGGTCAAACAACCCTTTCACAAGGGTCACCTAAGACCATCGGAAAACACAGATATTTACATTACAATTTATNACAGTAGCAAAATTACGGTTATGAAGTAGCAACAAAATAATTTTATGGTTGGGAGTCACCACAACATGAGGAATTGTATTAAAGGGTCATCGCAGCATTAGGAAGGTTGAGAACCACTGCTCACGGGCCCTGTTGTGGTTTGAATGGGAATGGCCCCTATTGGTTCAAACGTTTGAATACTTGGTCCCCTGTAGGTGGGACTGTTTGGGAAGGATGAAGAGGTGTGACCTTGATGGCGGAGGTGTTGTGGGCAGGATTTGAGGTTTCCAAAGCTTCCTGCCATCTTCAGTGTACTCTCAGCTTCCTGCTTGTGGCTTGAGATGTGAGCTCTTGGTTATTCCTGCTGTCATGTTCTTGCACCACTTTCAAAGACTCTAACCCCCTGTTATTCAACTCTTCCCTTTAGAAGTTGCCTTGGTCATGGTGTTTTATCACAAGTAACTCATGCAAGCTCCCACCCCTAACTATTGACTGTTGGTGGCTTCTGGTGGGGGGGTGGGGAGATTCCATCTTATTTGATAGGGAGATGGGGAGATTTCATCTTATTTGATAGTGTGGCCCCTGGTAGGTCAAACAAGCTCCAGTGGGTGACTGCACACCCATGACTATGTAGACAGCACAAATGGAATCTGTGAGGTTACTGTTTGTTTTTAAAAGTACATGAAGTTGGGAGGGGTACAGAGGTGGTTGGATGGATCTGGAACGAGTTGGAGGGCAGGGGTAAATATGATAAATATGATCAAAATCCATCGTATGAAATTCTTGAAGAATTAAAATACTATGCTTAAAAAAACAAAGAAGTGGTGTTGTGTGCAGAGCAGAGTGCACTGTGAAGGGCTGCCCGCTGGCACAGAGGGCCATGTCAGCCCTGTGCATGGAGGCACAGGCAGTGTGTGCAGGCAGCCATCACAAGGCTGTGGATGACTGCTGGTCCCTGTGCAGTGTCTTGTCTTGTAATTCCAACATGTATCTGTGACCTTGCTCAGTGTTCATTGTCTGTTAAATGTGCTACACAAATTTAATTCCTGTGGTTGGAGGCTGAGCAGTGGAACCCTGGAAAGCAAGGCGCTCATAAGCTCCTATTTCTAAAGAGCTCAAGCCATAACCTCCAAGTTCTGAGCGCCAGGGCCTGAAGGAGAGGAGGGAGAGACTGCCTCCTTTCTTCCACTTCTGGGTTCAGAGGTCAGCAGTTCCTGCTGACTGGGAATGGACAGCCGTCAGCCCGGCTCAGATGCTACTGCTCACAGCAGAGTCCTGCATTGCCAAGGCCCTGACTCTAGAGTTTGGGGCAATGTCNAGGGTACAGATTTCTGCCCGCCCTGCCTAGAAGGGTCCTTACCACATCTTTGAAGTGGATGTGTAAGCAGTTTGCAAGTTTTCCTGGGAGAACTGCTCCTTCCCTCCGTGGTGACTCTGCCCTCCAGCCCTGATTCTCTTCAGATGGGCTCTGAGCCTCAGTAACACTGCCTGTCCTCCTGTCACCAGCCAGGTCTGGTGGCCAGAGGTCTGCCTTCCAGGAGTCAATGGATTCCTTGATTGCCTAAGCTCCACGGAGTTATGATCTCTCCCTTGCCACCAAGTCTACCCCAAGGCCCACTCAACAGAGCTTCCATGAACTATTGCAGATCTGCACCGTGTGACATAGATGGAGATGTCCCTCTTACATGGCACACAGTGTTCCCAGCTGACGACCATGCTCAGGCATCACCTTCTCTCAGAAGCCTTCTCTGATTTCTCAAGGCAGAGCCAACTACCCCATCCTTATCGTTTCTAGACGTCCTAGTGTTTTGTCAAAACTTGCCATAGGCCTAGACCCTCAACTATAGTTGGAATCTTTGAATTGTTGGTTGGTTGGTTGGTTTCTATAGTGCTGGATATTGAACCCAGGCCCTTGTATGTGTCAAGCAAGCACTCCACTGAGCTCTTAAAGTATGGCACTTAAGGACTATTGATGGGGAACTTCTAGGCGGTGGGACCTAGTGGGAAGTCTTTACCTAATTGGAGGCCTGCCTCAGGATTGTAGGACTCCATCATTGTCTTTCCTTTCTCCTGTTTTCAGGCCAGGAAATGAAGAGTTTTCTATGGTCAGTTACCCCTGCCATCATATGCTGTCTCCTCATAGGCCCCAAAGCAACAGGGCAAACTGAGCATGGACTGAGACCTCCAAAATGTGACTCAGTTCCTTACAAAGGACCAAGCCCGCTGTGCTGCAGTTTACAGCGCTCTTACACAAGCCTTTCTCCCCATCAGTGAGAAGATCCTCTGANGAGTCAGAGCTCTGAATTCCTTCTGTTTGCCCAATACCCAAACTAGAAGGNGCTTCAGTGTGCGCTTCAGTGTTTATGAAGTNAATCGTAACCAAAGCTCACAGGAACAAATCACTTGGGATGTTCATTTAGACTGCCATTGAGAAAACTCCCCTGTGGGCTGGAGAGACGGCTCGGTGATTTAGAGTGTATACTGCTCTCC
>LZPO01116969.1:29772-41144 GCA_001675575.1 Neotoma lepida
AAAAAAACCCTAAGATCCCCTTGTGGCTGCCACAGAGAAGTTCTGAAGGCCAAGGGTCTGCAATGCTTATCTAACTGGCTGGGTCATCAATGTTGAGCCTTCTCAGGCCACGAGTTCTCCTCACAGCTACTCCACACCATTGCTCTGGAATCCATACAGCCACAGGCAGAGCACGCGCATTAACAAATCATCACGGCCACGTTCCAACAAAACTTGACTTCTTATCTTTACATGTGGCAAAATATCATTCTCCTTTTGATTTTTTTTGCAACCATTTAAAAATGTAAAAAAAAAATTATTCTTAGTTAAAAACCATTCCAAAATCGACACCAGCCATATTTAAGTTATTACCCATAAGGTACTGACCACCAGCATATATGGTCTCTCTGGGCATTTCCATTGCAGGCCACATTGGACTTCTAGGATTAGAACAGTCAACCCCTTGGCTGGTGCCTATTCTTATAGTGTAGACTAGAGATCTGGAGAAAGCTTTGGCTAGTTCTCAGGCTCAGGTGCCTCATCCAGAAGGGTGTTAGCCATCACACAGCATATCTGCTACAAACTCAGGTAACTGAAGGAGGCTACCTATGCTGGCCAATGGCCCATGTCACACATAGCATGTCTCAGTCCTGCAGGCACTGAGGAGGCTGGCTTCCAAGGGGTTTTGAGCCAGGTGGCTCACAGATGACAAAAGAGAGTTGGTGGCTCATAGCAGTGTTCTGTTACTGTTCAACATCTGTGCCTGCTCCATACTTGGCATACGGCTGCTCCTGCTTCCCCTGACCCCACATTCTGCCAAGCTGGTCCTTAGGGACACCCCACCTTAATTCCTGAAGGCTCGGCTTCTGACATAGGGCACAGCCTCACTTCCTGGTGTCTCCCAGCTTCACAGCAGCTCAACTCTTGGGGCCAAGAAGGGTCTCTATGTGGGTCTGTGTCGGAGCCTCAGATAGCTGCAAACACAGCTTCTCCCTTAGCAGGAGACAACCTGTGTTTGCTTAAAGGAAGGAAGGAAATACATAGCTAATGGTTGAGGTTAAGCAACTTGGCAAATCCTTATTCTCTTCAAACATTAATGCATAATTAACTGATAATAAAATTGATTGGAGAAAACAGCTTAACAACTGCACTTACGGCATGAGGAAATATAACTGCCCCGAAAGAGTTAACTGCCCCAGAGACAAAGACACATCTCTGTCCCAAAGCAGACACAGATGCCTTCATCCAGCCACCAAGGGCTCTGACTGAGACTCCCGGTGGGGGCCCGAGTGGAGGGTAGAAGTCAAGTCAAGCTCTTGAGAGTCAACAACTGGACAGTGGACCCAGAGAGCACCCCAATGTCTACACCTAACCCTAACCACGAATCCTCTCCACCCCCAATTCAAAAAGAGGAGTGACATGCTCGTGCACATTTGGAATTCCTCCCCTCAGAGGGCCAAGGCAGGAGGATTGCTGTGAGTTCAAGGTCAGGCTAGTCAGTTCAAGGCTAGCCTTGGGTTACTCAATAAAACCTTGTCTCCAAAAAACAATTGGGCTTAGTGTGGTGGGCCACACCTTTAATCCCAGTGTTCGGAAGACAGAGGCAGGTGAATCTCTATGAGTTCCAGGCTAGACAGGATCACACAGTAAGACCCTGTCTCAAAACAAATTTTCAATTAAAATTTAAAAAGAAACTGAACTGGAAAGCCATCACATACTGTGGTACTGTTTTTTAAAAAAGCAGTTTCTAGAGACCTTTTTACCATAACCCTTGAGATGCCAGGCCCTGTGCTGCCACCCCCACCACCTCCCCGCTCCCAGGTATGTGCGTTCAAGTGTCTCTCTCTTTCATCTACACAACCCCTGAGTGTTAGGGGAAAGCTATAGGGACAGGACACACCCATTGTAACCACTCGGGGGTCATGTGTGGTACGCAGATACCTGAAAGACAGAAGGAAAGGCTACAGTCCGGGATGGAGGGAGGCTTCACAGTGCCCCGCAGAAGTCATCTGGAAGAGGTTATTTTTGAATGATGTGCATTAAGGAAGAACTATCTGGGTCAGGAAAAGGCCCAGCGAAGTCTGGGGCCAGAGGCCCAGGTAGTCCCAGGAAGTTGTGAGAAACAGCTGGGATCATGTCCAGCCAAAACCAGACCCAGAAGGCTGGAGCAGAGATAGGACTGGATGTGGTAGGGAGATGAAGTCCCAGAGGGAAGCCACTCTGGGCCATGTCTTCCATCCTTAGTCTCTCTTGTGAATTCAGGTGGGGATGTCTTGCTGAGAGTCATGCCAGAACTCACAGTGGCGAGATGCTGTAATTTCTTTTAGCTCTGTGACTCTGGACAAAGAATTCAGTATTAATGCAGTTGACCATGACGTCTTCCGTGTGTGCAACTGACAGACCAAATTACCTTTCCTTATCTCCTGGCAGGAGAAAAAGGACCATTTATTTGACATATTTTATAATCATTGTACCTGCTTGCCCCCTACCGAGAGCCCCGCTGACCTGACCCCCTCCCTCCTGGACGATGCAGGAAGCATGTCCTCTAATAAGCCAGTTTCTAAAGAATGTTTTTAATCTTAGAATACTGAGTGTGATTCTCGATTGAATTTTTAATTCTCTAATTTTTAAAAAGTACCTTTTTTTCACTCTCATCTTCATCTGAGGTCCTCGGGGCTGAGAAGGAGCCATGGATGGTCTGTTTCACGTCCTTGTGGAGAGTTTGACACTTGAGGCCTGCGGCAGGGTGGCAGGAGCAGCCTGGAGCTCAGAGGGCATGCCTCTGTGCCCTCTGTGCCCATGGTCCCAGCTGTGGTGGCTTATAACTCCCCAGCCTGGGCAACCAGGAGACCTCAGAAGCATTTTTCTTTCTCAGTTGTGGGAAAAGGACATAACAAACCCCTTANATTGTGACTGTTTTCAGGTGTTCAGGCTGCCGCATTGATGACATGTCTACTGTTCGGTTAGGATGGCTACTCCCACCTCCAAAGCCCTTTTCACCTCCCAGAACTAATACCTTCCCATCTCCCTCCTGGAACTGCTCTTCTACCTTCTGTCCTTGTGAACATTACTACCCCTGGGACCGCACGTAAGTGGAATCTGTATTTGTCTTTTGTGGCTAGCCTGAAATACCCCCTGTAGACCAGGCTGGCCTAGAACTCGCCTCTAGAGATTCACCTGCCTCTGCCTCTCAAGTGCTAGGATTAAAAGTGTACACTACCATGCCCAGGCTAAGACTTACTTATTTTTATTTTATGTGTATGGGGGTTTTACCTGCAAGTATGTCTGTATACCATGCATGGAGACCAGAAGAGGGCATTAGATCCCCTGGAACTGGAGTTACAGCTGTTGGTGAGAAGCCACGTGGATGCTGGGAACTGAACCCGGGTCCTCTGCAAGAGCAGCAGGTGCTTTTAAGTGCTGCGCCGTCTCTCTCACCCTATGGTTAATATTTCTGAACAGAAACTTTTTGTTTGTTTGCAAGAGCCTCATATATCCCAGGCTGGCCTCAAATTCACTGTGTAGCCAAGGATGACCTTGACTTGCTGATTTCACTGCCTCCATTTCCCAAGTACTGGGATTAAGACATGGGCCATCATGCCTTTACATGGTGCTGGAGATCAAACCCGGGCGGGGCTTCTGCCAACTGAGCTACATTCTCAGCTCTTGAGAAGAAATGTTTTTAAATCAGCTGCCTCTGTGACCTCCAGCTCTTGGTCTAAAGGCTGAGCCAGGCCTCGGGTGAGAGTGTGAGAGACCAGCCTTCTCTCAGGGGTGAGAGAGAGTGTGAGAGACCAGCCTTCTCTCAGGGGTGAGAGAGAGTGTGAGAGACCAGCCTNGACCAGCCTTCTCTCAGGGGTGAGAGAGAGTGTGAGAGACCAGCCTTCTCTCAGGGGTGAGAGAGAGTGTGAGAGACCAGCCTTCTCTCAGGGGTTTCCTGGGCCAACTGGGCCCCAGACGTCTCAAAGACTGGAAAAACCAACTGGAAATGAAGAGCCGGCCTACCATCTCCTCTCAGGGCTTCTTATGGTGTCTAGTCAGTTTCCTGGACTTACTGGGATGCTGTGTCTGGTTCAGCCACAGAGCTGATGGAGCTAGGANTTATGTCAAATATAATGAGTGATGAGAATCTTGTATTTAAGTCTCACCTCAACCGGGAAAGTAGGTACAGTTATGATCCCAATTAGAGATGAGAATATTGGTGCTCAGACAGGTTAAATAATGGGCCCTCCACCAAAAGAAAAATGGCAGAATTGAGACAACCCCGTCCTTCTCTGCCACCTGCAGCTCTTCCCACTGGTGTCCGCATGGCTGTAGGGAAGAAGGGAAGCCTAGGAAGAGGACGGGAACGTGATTGTTTATAAGGTTCCAGGAAGCCCAGCTGTTGAAGGACAAGTGGACGCTAGACAGAGGGAGTGGACAGAAACATGTGAAGAGCCTTTGGATGGATCTCTATGGGCNTAGGGAAAGGTGACATGTACTGAGGAGTTTTTGTTAGCAATGACTGGGCACAGTGAAGCATATCTACAGTCCCAGCTGCTACAGGGGGTTAGGATAGCCTAGCTTGGGCATCACAGTGAGACCTCATCTCTGGGAAAAAAAAATATGATGAATTCCTCTGAGACTGTTTACAAGACTGACTCCATCTATCCATGGAGATGGTTCAGCAGGTAAAGGCACCTACTGCACATGCCTGACAACTCTTCTACCCCTGGAATCCTCTGACCTCCACATGTGTACAAGGACATGTGTCCCCACACACAATAACAACAAATAAGAATTTTAATAGAAGCCCGGTGTAGTGGCACACGCCTTTAATTCTAGCACTTGGGAGGCAGAGGCAGGTGGATCTCAGTGAGTTTGAGGCCAACCTGGTCTACACAGCAATTCTAGGACAACCAGGCCTACATAATAGAAAGATCCTATCTCAAAAAACAAACAAAAAAAAAGAAACAATTTTTTTTTAAAAAAAAAAAAGAATTTTAATAGACTGACTCAAAAAAAAGTAGAAAAAAATCCAGAAGTCTTGGAAGAAATGTAAATGCTTTTGCTTTCTGTATTATGATTGTTCAGTTGGAGCCTCTGGCTCACCCCTGCATGGTCAGGAAAGCCCCATTCCTGTCCCTCTCTCTCTCCAAACCTGCTCACTCAGAGAGTCTCTGTGGCGCCAAAAAAGCCCAGTTCCCCGTTCTTGGCGACTACTGCAGCTTCCTCCCCTGATGCCACCAGCCCCTCAAGTCCCCACCTAAGCACTCAGCTTTTGACTTGGGCACAAACCCAGCTTGTGGCAGACACGTCATCACCCCTCACATACAAGCTATACAATCTCTCTGCTTTAGTTCAAGTGTGCAACTTCTCTGGCCTTGATCTCTGGAACTAGTGAACCTGCCTGGAAGTTGCTTTGCTCAATATACCTGTTGTTATACTTTTTCAATTTGGCTTGATCTGGCTTACTCTGTCAGCAGAGAAACTTATTAGGGGGAGGGGGACAGAAAACCTATTAATGATATTTAAATATTTAAAATGAACATTTATTACTTTGAGAATCTGACAAATACATGCAAATGGAACACATGGAAATATGACATTGAGCAGATTTCAAATTGTATATACAGAGAATGATTCCAGATTTGGAAATGTTTGCAACAAAACTTTTTCATTCTTTTTGTTGTTGTATTGTTTTCCCTGAGACAAGGTCTGTATAACTCTGTCTGACCTGGGAGATCACAGAGATCCCCCTGCCTCTGCCTCCTGAGTGCTGGGATTAAAGCTATGCACCACCATGACTGGTTAAAACCTTTCCTATTCCTAGGAAGTAGAATTATAAGTAGATTTCTTTTTTATTGTTTATATTTTATCACTAAAGAAAAAAGAACTATATTATTCTTCTGGGAATAGTGTAACAAAACACCATAGTCAGGGCATTGTAAACAACAGGAAATTATTTTATTACAGTTTTAGAAACTAGAAGTCAAAGTTCAAGGTGCTTGTGGAGCTGGTTTCTCCAAAAGGCTCTATCCTCGGCTTGCAGATAGCCAGCTTCATGTCTCCTTCCTGTGAACATCCTCTCTCTCTCTCTCTCTCTCTCATTCATTCTCTTTCTCCCTTCCTCTTTAACAGAACACAGGGCCTTGCACATGCTAGGCATGTGCTCTACCACTGACCACACCCCAAGCCCCTGGAGTAGCTCTCCTCATGAGGACATCACTGCACATCAGCCTCACTCTCATGACTCAGTTTACCTGAATCACCTCCTTGAAGACCCTATCCCCAACACAATCACCTGAGCTGATAGTGCTTCATCTATGAATTTTGGGGAAATGCACTTCAGTTTATACCAAAAGTTAATTTGGAAAAGAAAGAGAAAATGCAGCTCATTAAAGTACCTGCTGTGATGAGACAGGCAGCCATTCTGAGGACGGGTTTTGACAGCTAACTCAGTGCTATTAACCTCTCCCAGAGCTTAGCCGAAAGCTCAAATTTCCCAATTAATTCTGCATACTTCNCATACCAAGATCTGATTTTTAGAATGAGCGCAAGAGGAAAGTGCATCTCTAAAACTGAGAGCTGACGTCACACCAATAAAACAATACTGAGCTCCACTCTGCAGAATTCAGAGCAGCTNTCCTGGTGAATTCAAAGGCTTCTGTTGGGTGTCAGTAATGCTAGCTGCCATAACAAACACCACACAGTCTCTCGATGGGACACCATAATAAAAGTGTAGTGCTTATTCACACAGAGATGGATGGGGATTCCAGCTAGTTGCTGTTCCCAGAGGAAGGGCCTCCTGTCTTCTGTCCCTACCAGCACCTAGCGCATGCCTAGCAGCTGCTCCACACTGGACAGGAGGAAAGAGAAGATCACACAGAAGTCTGAGGGGCCATGAAGGGCGCGTGCGCTTTCACACATATACCGTGGCCAGATCAGTCACATGGCCCCATCTGANAAGGNAAGCTGGAAAGTGACATCTGACCTTTCACCCAGGAAGAAAAAGAGGGCACAATGCTTCTTAAGTGCCTCCAGATTTTTNGGTTTGAGTCACTNATACTTTCTGCCTTTCGTGATAAGTTGTAGATAGGCGCTGGCTGTGGCCTGAGTGCCGTGGTATCTCAGAGACGTGAAATGGGAAACGTTGTAGGCTAATACCATAGGAAGGTGCCTGTGAAGACCATAGATAAGAACTTAAAGGCAAAACATACATAAAAGACANACTGAGCTACATAAGANCGAAAACTCCCTCATACTAAAAAAGATCGCAGAAAGGAGAAGGACCCCCCGACGGAAAGTGTTTGTGGGGTGTGAGAGATAAAGAATGAGTAGGCTTGCTATTTAAAGGCAACTTTACCATTCAAGAGTGAAAGAGAGGAACTCGCCATGACAAAAATGGGCAAGAGACAGCAACAACAAATTCATAAAAGAAAAGCTAGAGACCGTGAAGTCTGCTAAGTTCTCAAGGCTACACACGTGACAAAGAAATGAGGAAGCCACTCAAGCTGTGGGGTGGGAGAGCGTGTGTTCCAGGCTAGACTGGCCACATGGTGAGACCCTGTCTTGGAAAAACAAAACAAACGACAAAACCAAACACCAAACAAAGGCCCTAAAATACCTCTTAGACCCTCAGACTGGCGGAGCCGTGAGAGTTGGTGGTGGAGTTCGCCGAGACTGGAAAATGGAGACCGTTTCTCCTGGCAGGGCAGGATGGGTGTCACTGTGGGCTAAGACTGTAAATGACCTACTGATCCNGCCGTGGCAGAGGCCAGGCTTGGATAAGCTTTGCAGGATCACCTCCTCTCATGCGACGTGTGGGATTTCCCAGGTCCTCTTGCTTACCTGAGCAGCGTCATGGTCTCCCTCAGCACTGTCTACACCTGTGCTCCCCTAATTGTGATCCTAGCCCCCCAATGAAGGGCTTTGGCTTTTACAGTTTCTGAGTTTGATACTGACCTCCACTAAACCTTCTGTCAAATGGTTTTCAGGAGACCGTGGCTTTCTTCTCTGGCAGAGCGTTTTGGTTTCCCTGGACTTAACAATCGACTTACATTTATCGCTGGCCTGATCTAGTGTTCATCACAAATTTAACCAAAACTCTTTTTTTTTTTCTTTTTTTTGAGACAGGGTTTCTCTATGCAACAGTTCTGGCTGTCCTGGAACTCACTTGGTAGCCCAGGCTGGCCTCGAACTCACAGAGATCCGCCTGCCTTTGCCTCCTGAGTGCTGGGATTAAAGGNGTGCGCCACCACTGCCCAGCCAAAACTCTTTTCTTTTAGAACCTTGAACACAGTTCTTCATTGTGCCCTGGCTTCCACTGGTGCAATTAACTCATCCATTCTTCTTTATCTGAATCACCATTTTCTCTGCAAACTTGGAGGATGTTTTCTATGTCCCCAGTGCCCTGAAATCTCTTTGTGTGAGCCTATTTCATCCATTGGTCTCAGTGTTAACATGCTCCAAGTCTAGGAAACATGAAAAAAAAATGTAATTACTTTCTTCCTTCTGTTTACCTGGAATTCCTGTTCCTTAGAAGTCAGAGTCCCCGGGTCAGCCTACCAGGTTTTTCTGTTTCTTTGCATTTCTGCTCTATCTCTTCATTCTGGGGGATGTCTTCAACTTCATCTTCCCGGGGAGGCACGTCACTCAAGCAGGTCAGCTTCTCCCTAGTGTCCAAGGCCATTCCGTGCCATTAGCAGCAGATGGCATCACTGTCTGTTTAGGAAGCTCAAAGAAACCTACAAACCAATCACTTGGTTAAGAAGATTCCTGGATAGGCAAAAGCCAATAGACATATGTTCAGCAGATTTAGATTTAAATAATTGTCTAGCATCCTATACGATGAATTAGAGAGTATTTTTAAAACTCTGGCAGCAGCAAATGTGGGGGAGAGACTGGAATGCNCACATCCTCAGGGAGCCGCTGTTCTAATGACTTCAGAGAATCTGTTGGTATCTTTTAGCTACGTCTGGTTCAACATGCCCTGAATTTGGCCTTGGGAATTTGCTAGCATGGTACAAAAATACATTTACTGAGAGTAACACTGTTGGAATGGAAAAGAAGAAAAGAGTCAAAAAATCTGAAGTATAACTGCTAAGATAGATACCCTCGNCCAAAGATAATCTGACTGATGAGTAAATTACCAAGATATGGAGGGTGACATTCTGCCTAAAATTACAATATTCCAGAGACTGGTTGAATGGAATCAAGCCAGTCAGCAGTGTCCTCCACAGCCTCTGCTTCAGTGCCTGCCTTCATTTCTCTTCATGAGGGATTGTGAACTGGAGTCAAACCCTTTCCTCCCCAAGCTGCTTTCCGTTAGTGTTTTATGACAGNGACAGGGAAGTTATCTAGAACACCGAACATCTCTGGTGACCTGAATTTGATCCCTGGTAGAAAGACAGACTCTACTCCACAACGTTGTTCCTGACCTCCACACACATGCCATGGTATGTGTATCCACACATGCACATCATGCACACACACACGCACACACACACACATGAACACACACACATGTAATTCTAAAAACAACCTCAGTGGAAAGTAGCAAAAGAAAAGCTACATCAAGTAAGTGGGGAAACGCTGAAGTGGAACTCGGGGAGCCCTAGTGGGAGCTGGGAAGGCAGTGAAGTAGGCGCACCCAGAGACACTACCCTGGAAGGTTTCCTTCCCAAGCTGG
Organism: Neotoma lepida; assembly: GCA_001675575.1. NCBI lineage: Eukaryota > Metazoa > Chordata > Mammalia > Rodentia > Cricetidae > Neotoma > Neotoma lepida. The sequence goes on from LZPO01116969.1 coordinate 39,422, forward strand.
GCAATAGCAGAAGGATTGCTTGTATATTATTTCTAGCAAAGTTTGCATAGTAGAAAATTTCCGTTTTGCAACTAAAAAAATTTTTTTTGAAAAAGTGCCAGCCCACACCTGCACTGGGTGTTAGGTTTCCCAGGGTTTTCCCTAAGGGCCTTCGGGTCAAGGATGCAGCAGGCCTTCCTGTGAACTCAGCTCAAGGTCAGAACAGCCTGGGGCTTGGGGTCTTCCTTGTCTCCCTGGGGGAGCGAGAAGGGACAGCCCAGAAAGGCCCTGGGTGGGGTGGAGAGGGTGGGCTGGGGCAGTCTGTCTGTCATACACCCTTGTCCTGGGTCTCCCTGCCCAAGGCTTGCTCCTCAGAGGCAGCACTGGGTTCTGCTTTAGAAGACTTGCAGCCCAGCGGGTCCGGAGCCGGAGCCCCAAGGGAGGCTCTGCTGGTGTCTCCCCTCAGTCTTCACCCCTCCATGATAGGGGAGAATAAATACTGATCTTTGATTCCCCCCCCCTTTTTTTTACTATATCAAATGACTGCTGGAGAATCAAAGACGGGAAAAAAATCTCTGGCAGTAAAGACATGAGTGTCATCACAGCCCTCATGTGTCCTTTGCTATGAAACCTNTTCACAGGGACTGGAGAGATGGCTCAGTGGTAAGATCACTGGCTGTTCTTCCAGGGGACCCAGTTCAATTCCCAGCACCCACATGGCAGCTAGCAGCTGTCTGTAACTCCAGTTTCAAGGATCCAACACCCTTATACAGACATACATGCAGGCAAAACACCAATGCACATGAAATAAATAAATACATCTTTAGAAAAAGAAAAAAGAAAGAAACCTATTCACNTAAACATCNCCAGTCCTTGCAGAGAATCAGGGTTATGGTCTTTATCAGATGAAGACTCGTTGAGGATTCAGCATGATNACTAAATCATTTTTGCATTGGTAGAGTGTGTCNGCCNGTTCCTCAACTGTAAACCACACCGTCGTAACGTCTTCATGTGTTTGTATTTTCAGAGGTTTGTTGATGGAGTTTTATTGTTGTTTATTTTGTTTGAGATGAGAACTCATTCTGTAGCCTAGGCTGGCCTCCAGCTCACTGTATAACCCAAACTGGTCTCAAACTCAGGATCCTCCTCCCCGAGCCACTTGAGTTCTCCAATTCAGGTATCTGAGGCTGTCCGTTGGCCTACGCACACACGTGTGTACACACAGACAAAAACATACACACAGACACAAACACACACACACACACACATAGAGGAAGCTGGAGCGGGCAGGACAGGGGCTGGGGGGGAGGGATTTACTTTTTGTCAGACTGTGCCAAACACTTTTACAGTACTTTCCTTCAGTCTTTGGCCCTTTCAGGCAGGTACAGTTACCCCACATTACAGACAAGGAGACTGAGGCACACACATTAATGCACCCATTATGGCCTGTAGCAGGTGAAGAAGAGCAAAGATGGGACGTGCTACCTCAGTACCATCCTTCCCGGGAGAAGATGAGCGGCAGGTGGAGTCACTAAAGTCTGAGCCTTCGCTTTCTCCACAGCCCAGCGTCAAGGCAGCACCCTTCGTCCCAGCAGAGCTAAGGCCAGGCCATGGTGGGGCTGCNGATAGGTATGTTCTACAGGAGAGGCACATGCTTGCAGATGGCTCTCACGAGCTGCGGTCTGCAAGGGCTGGGGACGGGCACGTGCAGCTGCGTCGAGGGGTGCTCAGCCCAACAGTTCAG
>LZPO01116969.1:56967-80080 GCA_001675575.1 Neotoma lepida
TTGTTGTTTTGCTTGTTTGTTTTATTAAGACTGGGAGTCTCTGTGTAGTCCTGGCTGTCCTGGAACTTACTCTGTAGACCAGGCTGGCCTCAAACTCAGAAATCCACCTGCCTCTGCCTTCCAAGTGCTGGGATTAAAGGCATTCATCACCACTACCCAGCATAAACACTTCTAAAAAATTGTAGAAGAAACTAGGAATAGTACCAGCATCTGGAAAGAGGCCACCGGTATGGAAGATTGGTGGACAGGGCAGGAGAGAGATGATTTTTATTCCATGCTCTGTACCATGGGTCACTTGTATCTTAAATCATAAATTCTTTTATTCTAATCTTTATTTCTTTCCTTCTTTCCTTTTTGAGGCAGGACCCCACACTGTGTCTCAGGCTGGCCAGGAACTCACTCTGTAGCCCAGGCTGGCCTGACTCATGACAGTCCTGACTCCACCTCCTCCCCAGTGGCCTGGTCTTTCTGATATTAGTACATTATATTCCACCCAGTATGGGAAGCCCAAATTACTCAGGGTCAGAGAATCTGAGCTTGCTTTACCCAGCAGGACTGCATAATGGGATGATTTGACCATGGGCGTGTTTACCAGGTGTTTGGAGGGGTCTACACTTGGCTGTATGATGTGCTTTGATCTTGCAAGGGGGAGGTCTTTCGCTCCTCCCCTTGGCATGTTATAAAAAGCCCTTTTTAATAAAGAATGAGGCTGTTGGGTATTGACCTAGGCCCTCCTGAAACTATCCTGTGTCTCTGTCTTTCTTCTCATTGTCTAGGTCTCTCATTCTATCTGATATTTTCTCATTCCTCTCTCTTCCATCTAAGAACCCTTCAAAAGGTGGGATCAGGTCAGAGCTGAACTCCCACAACACAGTTATATATGCAGGTTACAGGGGATTGAAGTGGCTTCAGAGTTCATACTGGCTGACCTGGAGCTGGAGGCAGAGCTGACACAGACGCCAGGAAACGTCTACAGAGGGCCAGATAGGAAGCTTCAGGTGTACAGCTCATTGGACACAGTGACATAAAAGACAGGTCTAGGTGGCAAGCTGTTTTGAAGGTCAGTTTGAGGCAGCTTGGGCATCGTGGGCAGGAGAAATTATGCTTAACCTGGTGTCCAAGGACAGAGACCGAGTTTTCCACTGTGACCATTTCCTGGATGAGGCTCATGGTGAGTAACCAGGTGACTCACAGTGTGCCAGCCACGTTTCAGTCTTGGAGCCCTCCTTTCACAGTCTCAGATGAGGGGGTTCACCTAATGTGATTGAGAAGCTCATGTATCGAGTGTTCCTGGCACCCTTTGATATATTTGATACATTTGCTGGTAGCGGATAAATTACTCCTGGTGCTGGCAGATGGCAGTTGGTTTTGTTGTTGTTTGAAACAGGGTTTTTCTGTGTAGCCCTGGCTGTCCTGGAACTTGCTCTGTAGACCAGGCTGGCCTCGAACTCAGAGATCTGCCTGCCTTTGCCTCCTGAGTGCTGGAATTAAAGGCGTGTGCCACCACACCCAGTCAAATGGTGGTTATTAATCTGTGTAAACAAGAGATAGAGTCATTCTTACTGTCATCTTGAATTTTTGCACACTTAATTTTCCTCCCCATGTNTTAGTGGTGGCCAGGTGTCCCTAGGCCCCTGCTTCTGAACCCAGAACCTTAGAATGCCAGCTTCAGCCCACCACACACCAAGCTTCAGGGCCATAGGCCCCTCCTGGCCTCTACTATTGCACCCCAGGTACCGGGCACTCCCCATCTTCTCCTGGGGCTCACTTCAGGATTCTAATCACAATGCTGCCCCTCCAAGAGTTCTCCCAAGCCAGTGCAAAAAGCTGCCCTCCCCTGGAACCCTGTACCCACCTCCCACAACACTTTCTGGGTGGTGAAGAGCAGGGATCTGGAGCCAAGGTGAGGGCTTGAGTCCAAGCCCTGGCTCTTCAAGCAAACAGCTTCCTCGACTCCTGTCCTCAGCTTCCGGTCTGTAGGTGAAGGAAACAGCGTGACTAGGGTGTTCCCATGGAAAGTGTTTGGCGTGGTCTCCTGAGCCTACTAAGGGTTCCATAAACATCATCAATGTCNGATGCTCATCGGCTTCAGCCTCTGATGCAGAGAGCAGGCTCCAGGGCCCTTGGCTGGCTTTGTATTCTGTTTTCATTCCTACCAGCTTATAGTACCTTCNGAATGTCACGCGGATGCTTTACCCTCAGGGAGGGACCCACGACCCCTGTTGACATGCTTGTCCAGTGCCCAGTGCCCTTGCCTGTCCTCGGTGTGTGGAGAGAGTTGAGCAGAACCACAAGTTCCCTCAGCAGGCCTGGCCTGGGGGCACAAAAACATCTCTTTGTGTCAATGTTTGACAACTTTCAGGACCTTTCCTTTCCCTGCAGTGGCCTAGCAACACATAAAGGGCAGTAGGGGAGACATTTATTATTGTATTGCTTAGGACTGGNGTGGCAGAGTAAAGCCTTGGCATGAACCCAGATGAGAGCAGAAAGTGGCGCTGGTTGCACGTAATTCCAGAAACTTCAAGGCCATCTTCTGCTATATAGTGGGNTGGAGGTCAGCTGGGGCTACATGCTTCAAAAATAAAATAAAGACCCCAGATGGCCCAGTTGACATCTGTCAACCCTGTGCACATTATCTGTTCAGGATCTGCATCACTGGCTGTGAAGTCTGGGCTGGCCTTGAACTTGCAAACCTGCCGNTACCTCCTGAATGCTAGATTTAGAAGCATACATCGGCACATCTCACTCAGTGTCTCTGTTACAAGCACAGTATATACTTATCTCTCAACAAGCCAAGAGGCAAGTACAGTTATAATCCTCATCTTACAAATGAGGAACCTGAGACACACAAAATTTTAATAATTGCTCATGGTGGTGGAGCTGGCATCAGCCCCAGGCAGCTGCACACTACACCTTGAGCTCCACATCCCTCAGGCTAAGCAACCCTGTTCAGTACTGAAAACAACCTTCAACGGAAGTGTTATCCTCTTCATGTGCCTGAAGAAATAGGACTGGGGGTGCAGAGTAGGGCTCACATGNCATTTCATCAAGGTCAAACGGCCCATAAGAGTTAGAGCCAAGATCCAGACTCAGTCCCATCTGACTGCAAATCCTGGATCTACCCATGACCCAGCATGCTTGCCCCCCACACCTTGCTCAAGAACTGCCTCCAGCCAGTCAGCAGGTGTCCAGCCCGCCTGGGTGGCCTGTGTTAGGTTAAACTCCCCACCGCAGTTGTGGATTTGATGTAGGGNATCATCCTAAATATTAAAGGTATAATATCTGGATTCAGACCTTCTCCCCAAGCCTCCTGAGAGTATGCAGCTCAGGCTTGCCTTAGAGCTTGGTGTGTTTAATCAGAAGCCTCTGNCTGGGATATTGTGGCTAAAATAGACCTAGCATGGCTCATTAGGGCTTTCTCCNCTCCTCATCCGACAGCATACTCAGAGACTCTCATATCCATAGCTACTCACANAGGTCCCTTTTCAGTATGCTCCTCACTCATTCCGGCTCCTAGGGATGCTTGGCAGTCCCCAGGCCATATCACCCTTGAGGGCACACACAAGCNTGAAGGCTCTCAGAGCCCTACACTCAGCGCACACAAACACACCGCCTCTTTCCTGGACAATAAATCAATCTCGGGAGCCACAAGCCCTACCCACATTGGGTGGCTGAGAGCCAGGCCTCCGGCCCCGCCCCCAGCGTCGGCCCCGCCCCCACTTCCGTCGCTGTGCACAGGGCCTGCCTGGTTCGTGTTTGCTGCTGCGGGGTGTATGAAACTGGCAAGACTCATGAAGGTGTTCGTCACTGGTCCGTTGCCAGCCGAGGGCAGGGCTGTGCTCGCCAAGGCCGCAGAGTAAGCGCCCGCGTCTGTACTGGGACTGCAGCTGAGCCTCCGGCCTGCTGCCCTGTCCACCCGGCGGGTGACCCCGAACCTCAGACACCCCTGCACCTGCTCAGGGTGGATTGGCTGTCTCCAGACACGCCGCTGGGGCTACCTTCCAAGACCCCGGTGCCTGGCATGCGGGGGGTGGAGCCAGGACCCGAGAGGCTGGGGCTGGCGCTAGGAGGCTTTGCTTGGGAGTTGCCAGCTGTGTCCGCAGGGGTTGGGCTTGGAGTTTGGGGCCATTTTAGAAAAGTTCTCCCGGGTGCAGCTTGCTCCAGGCTATTGGTCTCCAGCCTTCAGGGAAGGGAGATTGCCTACGAGGTAAGAGGTCCAGGCTCTGGATTTTACCCTCTGAGGTTAGCTGGCAGGCAGAAAGTGTTAGGGACTGTGATANCCATTGGCTTGGCTCTTTGTATGTTCGATGGGGCCTTTTGGTGACTTTTCTTCCTGTTGAAACTTCTTTGGTCGCTAGCCTTGCCTGGAGCTGNGAACACAAACTTTCAGTCCTCCCAACACTGTGAAGTCAGCCTTAGAATTCCTGCATCACCTATTCGAAAACACAGGCTAGATGGGCTTGTACCTTGCCCCAGGGTCACTCAGCTCCAGGTGGCAGACTTGGCCTTTATACTCAAACCTGTCCCATTGCAGTCTGACAACTTCTTGACAGTTTGGGAGAAGGTGAGACCCCTTAGGCACTCGGTTCTGATGGGTTGAGGGGAATGTGGTTTGTTTTGAATTTGTCTAGTATAGTAAAACGTTTCCTGAGGACACGTTTTGTTGGGACTTTTGGTCTTGAAGTGCTGGGACAAGTGGACCTGGGCACCTGCCAGCCATTGTCCTGTACCTCCTGTGCTCACACACCAGGACTGCTCTGAATTCAATGGCAAAGGTTTGGAGGAGCAGCTCACACTTGGGGCTGCTAAGGAAGCACACTTTAGTGCTCCCATGGCTGAGCGGCCTTGAGCTGGCAAGTCCACAGGGCAAAGTTTTCTATTTTGTGGACTCATAACTGCAGCATTGAAGATAAGCTCTGTTAATCTGATGTAGAACCCCCCCCCCACTTCTTTACCCTCCCCCAACCTTCTCCACAGCTGGCTGCCTGGAGACTCACTGTGACTAGGAGAGAGCTCTTTCTGGGGTTGAGAGTGGTCCCTAGGACATTCCCCCTTTCAGCTTAAGCTCTGCTCTGTCCTGGGGGGGGGGCTCAGCTCTTGTCAGCTTCCCCTACTCTGCAGCCCTTCACTCCCTCCCCCAACTACATTCCAAATAGTTCCGAGGCCCCACACACCTGCCTTTAACTCTGGCCAGCCTGAAGCCTTAGCAGGTGGAAGGCTGTGTTTGCCAGCTGTGCATGCTGTAGCATCTGGTCAGCCCGCTGCATCCTCTGAGGGGCTTCCCTTCCCTTCAGCTGTGAAGTAGAGCAGTGGAATTCAGATGATCCCATCCCCAGAAAGGAACTGGAGCAAAGTGTGGTGGGGGCCCATGGCTTGCTCTGCCGCCTCAATGACCACGTGGACAGGAAACTTCTGGATGCTGCAGGTATGTGCTGAGCCGGCCTGGGCAGAATTCTGAGGGGGATCTTGCCCTTTGAGCACATCAGCTTGCTGCAGCTGGCCTTTGAGCTGGTCTGTAGTGTTTTCCCTGTCTTTCTGAGGGCATCCCAGCAGTAGCTCAATCTGGCACATGTTGCCCCCCATCTGGCTTCTAAGTTCTTGAGAGGCTTCAAGAGGGCAAAGACCACCTGTTGCCTGAGTGGGGTGGGGGGTGGAGGAGGGTACCATGGGCTCTGAACCTTCCTGCTGTGCCATAGCCTTGCTTTGTGACCTTGAGATCTCTCTGGGCCTGTGTGCTGCAGGACAGAGGACCCAGCACTGTCTGTGCCCAGCACTGATAAGTACCCAGCACATGTGNGCATAGCTGTGGTCCCAGGTCTTGTTCCTGAGTAGGGTGATCATCACCCTGTGAGTCACACTTCGATAGTTTGAGGAAAGCTTCTGCCCCAGCAGCTGCCAGATTCACTCCTGCCCCTGGCCTTGACCTAGATGCTTAGTGGTGGAGGAGGACGNATTCGGAGGTCACATCCCAGCCGCCACCTCAGCACCTTTGGAGTGTCCGTGGGAAAGCCTTTGGTGTGGGTAAAGGAGACNCAAGGCCACTGGTGGGCATGAGTGAAAAGACCCCAGGTGTACTGTGATTGACACACTCCCTGAGCCTCTGTAGGTNGCAGGGGTTGTTCAGCTTCATACTAGGGACAGAGACGACAGCTTTCTCCTTCATCTGAGAAATAATAAGTAGGTCCTGGGATCATCCCCAGTGCATGGCTTTGAATTCCATGAGGACAGACACGTGTTTTCTCTACGACAGGAGCCAACCTCAAAGTCATCAGCACCTTTTCAGTGGGGGTTGACCACTTGGCTTTGGAGGAAATCAAGAAACGGTAAATACAGCTGGGGTGAGGGCTGAACCGGAGTGGGCAAGTAGGGCTCTCAGCTTGCTCATGTTGTGTGCCCCCGAGAGAGTGCAGAGTGGCTGATGCTAAAATCATCCACATCTGCACAAGCCACTTAAACCCAGGCTAGAAGCCGCAGGTGACCTCTGACCCCACCTGTCCGACTTACTATCTCTTCCGATCCCCACGATATCCTGGAAGTAGAAAAGGCAGGTGTTATTATTTCCCTTCCCAATGAAGAAGTCAGGACCATTAAGTAGCTCCAGACCTTGAGCCCTGATCTCACTCCCCACAGCGGGAGCGGATGGGAGTGAGGACCGTTTACAGTTCTGAGCTTCCTGGCAGTTAGAGCTAAGGGGTAAAGCAACATGATGGAAGTGCCCATCAGTAGGCACTGGTGAAGGTGCTTGAGGCCAGTGTTACCACCAGATGTTTGATTCCTAGTGGGATCCGGGTGGGCTACACGCCAGGCGTCCTGACAGATGCCACCGCAGAACTTGCTGTCTCCCTGCTGCTCACTACCTGCCGCCGGTTGCCAGAGGCCATAGAGGAAGTAAAGAAGTAAGTTGATGCCTGGTGGGGAAGCAGGGGGGCCTGAGTGCTCAGCCTGGCTCAGATCTGCTCTCTGTCTCGAGTGGGGAGAACAGTTAAAGCACAAGGCAGAGCTGCATTAAAGGGGGCAGGAAGGGAAGTCAGGCGTGAGCGATGAGGCTGAGGGAGGGACGAGTTCTGCTGACCTGGACAGTGGAGTGGATCCAGTAGCTACTGAATGTGATGCTGCACACCTCTGATGCTGAAATTGACACGCTGGAGGAATGGACGTAGCTTTGGGAGCCAAAGCTTCCCACACCACACCTTCGTGGCTCTTCAGTGTGAGGAACAGGGGACTTTCCCAACAATGCCCAAGGCATCACGTGGGGAACACTGAAGCACAACTGAAAAAGCATTTTCCCAGTCAGGTGCAAGGGTTCTGGGTGAGAAGCCAGAGTCTGGCCACGCAGGGCCACAGGGCACACCATGGAGGGCAGCTTCTGTGATGCTCCGGAGGGCTTGATTCTAGAACTTGTTCTGAACCCCAGGTCTTCAGTTTGCAGCCTCTGCTCTGACTCCCTGGTGGTGCAACCTCAGGCAGATCACCCTTCTGCGGGCTTCCCCATTTACAAAAGCAGGTGTGCTTCTAAGGTCCCTTGTGGCTGAGCTTCCAATGTCCCCTGTTGGCTTCAAAAGAGCCATAATGTGTCGGCCACTCTTGCCCAATGACTTGGAGGCACAATTAGCTTCAGCCCAAGGCCAGGAGTGCTCAGTGTGGGCTCCTGAGGCCCCTCACCTCTTCCCAAGGTCGGGCCAATCACCACCCTTCCTCCCCACAGAGGCGGCTGGAGCTCGTGGAATCCCTTATGGATGTGCGGCTATGGACTCTCGCAGAGTACTGTTGGCATTGTGGGGCTGGGGCGCATAGGTGAGGCTCCCACTACCTGCTCCCCAACCTTTTCCTTTGGGTTGAGTCTCCAGTGCCATAAGCCTGGACAATGGGTGTCCTTCGGGGAGGCTGTGTGTGTGGTTAAAAGCATAAAAAAAGCAAGCTCTAGAGTTCCAAAGAACTCACTGGCTCACAGGAGCAATTTGCAGAGAGCCAGGGTTCTTTTGGGTTTGCTAATGAATGTGAAGGCTATATGGTGCCGGGCTGGCCATGGAAGCGGCTTACTGTGGGAAAGCCTGCACCAACCCTGGCCCCCGGTTCTGGAAGGCAGGCTACTTCCCACTCTGCCATTGCAGATAAGGGTCCCCTCTCCTTCAGTATTGTCACTTCAGAAGCCTGGAAGGAGGCTAAGGGGCTGTCATCCTGCCTGGAAGAGGTAGAGGGGGTATGGGGGGGCAGTATGAGGTAACCTGTCTGGCCAGCCAGCAATCCTTAGAGCTTCTTGGAGGAGTCCAACAACCTGGGGTGTGTTGGGGTCTGAGGACCCAGTTGTCCAAGCCTGTTGGCAGGAGCATGCATTAAAAAAAAAAACAAAAAACAAAAAAAACTCTTGTAGGTCAAGTTGGCAGCTGGGCAATGCCACCAAAAGTTAAGAGGTAGNGCTGTGTTCACAGAAGTAGAGAATTCAGGAGAGAGGGAACCTCTTGATGCCCTCCCTATCTTCAGAGGTGCCACATCCAGTTCTTGGAGAAAGTCAGCAAATGACCCTCACGATGACTGGGACTGTGTGAAGCCAGTATAAGCCAGTCCACCTACAGAGTGTGGCACTGCCTCGAAATCCTTGAGAACAGTGTACCATCTAGGGACTAGTCACACTGGAGCAGCCTAGCTCCACCAAGTCAGAAGAAGAATCCACCTCTGAGGGCCAGCTGCACTCCCCCTCTAGAAGGTGGGAACAAGCTGTGGACTCCTTGCCTCTAGGTCAGGCCATTGCTCGGCGACTGAAGCCATTTGGTGTCCAGAGATTTCTCTACACGGGGCGCCAGCCCAGGCCTCAGGAAGCAGCAGAATTCCAGGCGGAGTTTGGTAAGTAAAACCCTGATTTCTCCTGGAGTCCATCTGTGCTCTATGATGGTGGTGGTGGTGGTGTATGTCATTTACAGGCAGAATGCAAGAACTTGAAGTGTCAGGGGCTTCTGTGACCCTTATGTGTTATCTAGTCTACCTGTTTGGGACACAAAAGGCCACTCAAGAGCACAGCCCTCCATCATGTGTCCTAGACCTTGGGTTTTCTCATCTAGGTGGGAATCCCTAGCAGTTAACCTTTGTTTCTCCCCATCTTGGAGCTGATGTTACAGGCATACTCAGGATGTTATGTGGGTGCCATGACCTGAACTCTGGCTCCTGTGATGGTTTTAACTNCTGAGCTATCTCTACAGCCCCTCCACCATAGTTTTTGAGACATGGTCTCTCACTGAACCTAACACTCACTGATGTGGCTAAGAGTGGCAGGCCAGTGAGTTCCAGGGAGCCACCTGTCTCAGTCTCTCCAGGGTTGGAATTACAGTCTTGCCCAGATTTTCAGGTGGGTTCTGGGAATTCAAACACAGGTTCTCACGCTTATGCAGTGGGCACTTTACTGACAGACATCTCCCTAGCCCACTGATTTTCACTATGTAGCTCTGGCTGGCTTCCAAGTTAAGGTAGCCCTCTTGCCTNAGCCTCTAGAGCATTGGAATTCTGGTATGTGCCATCATGCCTTGCATCCTGGGAGTTTTGTGGGAGGTGGGAGCTACTCCATGTCGTGGCCTCTGCTGTTCCTCACTGTCCCTCACTGGTACTCAGTCTCTGATGAAGCCCTCCTCTCCCCCAGTGCCTATTGCTCAGCTGGCTGCAGAGTCGGACTTCATTGTAGTGTCCTGCTCCCTAACACCTGCTACCAGGGGGCTCTGCAGCAAGGATTTCTTCCAGAAGATGAAGAACACGGCTGTCTTCATCAACATCAGCAGGTAGTAAGGGCTGCCCTCATCCCTGGGTCCCCCAGCACTCCTAAGGGCTGTGCCTACCACTGTGACCTAGATTTGCTGTCTCTATTGGTGGTGATGAGTGGGTCAGGATGACATGTCAACCTCTGTAAATCAACAACTCAAATACAGCAAAGGCCCTTTGAGAAATGGGTGAGGAAGATTAGTCAGCACAGGGCCCAGCCTTCCGGTTCCCTGCAGTAGCCCAACCTTGCTGTGGGCGTGGCTCACCACAGTAGTGTGATTCTGGGAGCAAGTCACCAGGGGCTCCCAGCAGGTCCACTTCTCTCTGCTACAAAGAGTGAGGCCTACAGAGGGTCCTTCAGAGTCTGTTAAGTACTCCCATCCCACAGTGTTCCTGGAAGTTAGGGTTTCCTCAGGAGCTTAGGAAAGTTTATTAGCTCTCACAGGCTAGTAAGTGGCAGGACTCAAGTCAAAACTAGCATTCATATGCAGACTGCCTTAGAAGTCAGTGCCAGGTGATGAACAGCATTCTCTGGGTTGTTCTGTCCTAAAGGTGGCTTGGGTGGAGGGAGTGTCTGGGCCCCCAGATCACCACTGTCACTTTCAGGGGAGATGTGGTAAACCAGGACGACCTGTATCAGGCATTAACCAGTGGTCAGATTGCAGCAGCAGGACTNGATGTGACCACTCCAGAACCACTGCCTCCAAGCCACCCACTGCTGACCCTGAAGAACTGTGGTAAGTGCTGTTTCCGGTGCAAATGCACAGCTACCCTATGGCGTGTTGAAAATAGTCCAAGCCTAGCTATGGCGCTAGCTGAGGCAATGCTAACCCAGAGGACACAGCCAGGGACTGAGAGTATATAGGGCATTAGTGACTGGTGTTTAACAGGAATGTGATGCTAAGTCTCTGTCTCCATGGGGACAGATCCAAGGAGAGAATGGGTTTGTTAAAGGAAGGCTGACCACACTCCTATAGCTACTCATGGGGATAAATCATCACTCTGAATGGCTATTACCAGTATATGGAAAAGTAATGACACCACCAGTGTTTACAACTGGTGCCAGTTATAAAGCTTCTAGCCACCAACAGCTCATTTCATGTTGTGGCTAGAGAGTCCAGCTTTAGGTTCAGCAACATTTGGCTCACCAGTCATCAGTGCCGCCGAGACTTCGGAGTTTGGGCCATTCTTCAGCCTTAGACATAAGAAGTCTTCCTTCTCCCTTTGTCTCTGGGAGTCCTAGATGCTTCTGACTATTGCTACTTTGTCAGCAAGTGCAATGGCTCTAGTTTTCTGTTTACTGTCTCCTGGAGGGACTGAGTCACTGGTTGCCGGGTCCTGCCCTAAGGGCTTCTGCAGGTCCGGACTGCAGTCTGAGACTGTGCCCTTAACAGGCTACTGATGACCCAATGCTGGTGCCTCCGACCCTGGGAGCATTTTGAGACCCTGGCCTTGGCGCTTCTTGTCTTCCCTCTCTGTTCAGGAAACGGTGGTATTTCTGTCTCCAGACTCACCGAGAGGCATCAGGGCTAAGGATGTCCCTCTGCATTCTGGAGAGGAAGCCCGAACATGTTCTTGCTGCCTCTTCAGTGAAGGCTCCCATTAGTTCAGCCCTTGGCAAGCCTCCTGACCTCATCCCCAGGCCAGCTTGCAAGAAATACTGGCTGTGATGTGAGGGTTACTGTCCACAACCAGGAAAGCTGGCTGCATCCCCATTTCATGTCCCCATGCANCTCCGGAAGGCAGGCAGCTCTTCAGAGATAAATTCCTCATTTGCTCTGCACTGGGATCAGAGGCACCTGGGCCGTCACTCTCAAGGGTGCAGGGTGTGGTAGCTGCTAGGGCCGTCACTCTCAAGGGTGCAGGGTGTGGTAGCTGCTAGGCTCCTCAGCTGGTGCCTAGTTTCACCATCCAGATAGGCAGCAAGACNCCCTGTTGCCTACCGTATTTTNAAGGGTTCAAATCTTTTGTTTGGATCTGGGTCTCACCATTTGCTCTGTTGAACCCCAACCCGAAGGAATGGTGTTCACAGGGAATGGAAGTCCTAAGTCTAGGAGGACACTGCAGAGGTGCAGTGATGGAGTCACGGAGTTGGAACCTTTGTCCTGTTGACTGGTAGCCTAGTACCAACACTTCCTTCTCCCTCCAGTGATCCTGCCCCACATCGGCAGTGCCACCTACAAAACTCGCAACACCATGTCCTTGCTGGCAGCTAACAACTTGCTGGCTGGCCTACGAGGGGAGCCGATGCCCAGTGAACTCAAGCTGTAGCCAGACTGGTTTGCATGGGCTGGAGACATTTTGCTGGACTTCGGACTCAGGAAAGAGCCTGGTGGAGGCCTCCTCTACTGCATCTTCAGGGGGACATGGGAACTGGCAAATGGACTTGCCACACCCAAGCCAAAAGCCTGTAAATCTAGCATTAAATAATTTCTGACACAGCATCTGGGCCTGTGACTGGGGNCACTAACAAAAAGAACATCTCTTGTGTTTGCTGACTCGGGTACNTGGTGATCTGCCTTGGCTCTGCTTCCCACACTGCCTTCACCCAAATTCCCTTTACCCTCACTGAGGAAAGACAAGCAGAACCAGAAAAACACAGCACCTGAACCCAATACCTACACCATGGTGAAAGAGCAGACAACAAAGGAGAGGTGAGGTCAGCACTGTTNGTCAACCACAGGAAGGCAGAAGGATTCCCAGGTTCAAGATCTGTGTCCATGTCTACCCCTTGTTCCCTCTATACCCCAGGTAGATGCTGCTCTTAAATGACCTTTCACTCCTCCCCAAAGCCAGGCCACAAGCACTGCCATTGCAAAACCTTCCAGATAGNCACAGCACAGACAGGGAGGTGTGGGGAAAGCAGGAGTAAGTGCTGGATGGGAGCGTTCCCATTGGAGGCTCATTGATTTGAAGACCACCCAGCAGCAGGGCCAGTAGGGAAGCACNTCCCTGTTTTATTTCCACCTAAGTAGAGGAGAACACGTATTTAGAGGCATGAATATGACAAATTTTTTATTTCAAAATCTGTTTTAACCAGCATTAGCACCAACAGGGTGCCTCTACACTTGATGCCATCTCCAGAAGATTGTACATGATTATGCCGGGCTATAATTAAGGCTACAAAATCAAAAGTCAGGTCCCCAGTACCAGTTAGAATCCCAGTAGAACTCCAGGTCATATCAACCCTGGGTCTAGTTCCCCAGGGACCCTTGGAAATCTTTAAGTGCTACAGCATGTTGGAGGACACTGGCCTGCAAGCTTGCTTCTCACACGTAGAGACTGACGACGAGGTAGATGAGATTCCAGGTCCATCCAGCAGTGGAGAGGCAGGCTCCTTCATGCGCCAGGGACAGGCCCCAAAGCCAAGTCCATCTGTATCCAAGCTGAGGTGAGGGGCAGACTCCAAGCACCACATCCTTAGGACGGAAGGAGGACTGCCACTCTCCGCTTGTGACACTGGCTCCTCACCCAGCAGGCACCTCTGCTTCTCCATGCTGACCCATGACTCCCACTGGTCCCTACACCATGAAGGTGGATACAGAGACCCACCTGCATCGTGTCTCCACAGGACTGCTGACAATAAGCCACACAGCAGTTTCTCAAGTGACCCACCCCACTGCCTCCACTGGTCTCTTTCCTACACACCTGCTTAGCAGGAGGGTCCAGGTTTCCATNTGGGCTTTCTTCCCTAGGAATCAGTTCAGATGCCAGGCCCTCTCAGAACATTACAGGTCTATCCACAGATTCATGGTCACACTAGCTTAAGAGAAGATGCACACTCACTTTTGTTTTAGGAACTACAGAAATACGTAGCTTTCTACACTTAAGAACTGAATTTCTCTGANCTATGCATGATGATTTGGTATCTCTGAAAAAAAGACATATGAAAGGAAAAAATGAATTCTTGTCCATGTATGAACGAAATGAGCCTACCCATAGGCCCATGCTGCTCCCTGGGTGCATGCCAGGATACAGCAGCCCTGACAGCAAGGCAGAGGGAGACACAGAGAGATCCTGGACAGAACCGAATGCCTCCCCAAGAGTTCTATGCTGTGGACTGCCTAACTCTTCCAAAGCCTGGAAAATACTGAGCCATGGCCACCACCACATTTAGGTTTCGAATAACTAACCGCTGAGTATTGTTAAGGGAGGGACACCACAGANAGCCGAGGGTAGCTTTAAAAGCCTAGCACGGAACAGTAATGAAACCATGATTGTTGTGGTTCAGCTGGTAACGCCTAGAGAGATGTTCTGTGGGGCTTGGGAGTGAGAAGTGACAAAGCAGAGCAGCTGGTCTCGGGTGGCCATGCCAGCTAGACTGGGCTGGCCTTGGGCATCTGGATGGAGTGAAAGGCAAATGCATCATGAAAACCCACAAAACAGGACGTCATATCACCAGAACGAAGACGGACACTGGCTTCCTCCTGACTTCAAACACATTGGTTAAAACACTGCTAACACAGCACNGACAGAAACACCCCACTGTCACTCCCTACAGATACATACCCCACTACAACTCTGTTTTTAAGACAAGAAAAAAAATTATTAAAAACACCTATTCCACAGAGATGATTCAAAAGTATATAATATACACCTGTTAGTCCAAGGGCATGTTTACCTGGACCCAGTGTCAGCACCATTATAGGGCAGTGTCTGTGACTGCAACTCAGATAAAAACAAAAAACAAAACAGTACTTTCTGAGGCCTAGGACTAGCTCAGGATACACTTTAAAGCATTTNNNGCAGACAGGCTTGTCCTCCAGGGCCTTTTTTTTCAGACAGCACCAAGTTACCTGGTTACACAGAAGTATGTTTTGCATTTCTGTACAGGGTTGGAATACTCCTATCAGAGGATGTAGGAAATATAATTAAATGCTTCACAGGGCTTTAAAATAGTGTTAAAATGTTTCCAGCACTTCCCACTCTTAACAACAATGACAAACTACTTTATGACTGCATTCCTCACCCCTAAGGNAGGACTTGGTTCCAGTGATCATGTCACTTTCCCTGGTGCACACCTCACTCAGAAACGCAGCAGTGTACGTGCTACACCCTACAGTTCTCTGCTTACTACTGGCTGAAATTCCAAGAGCCATCGACCAGCTGAGGCCTCAAGTCCAGTGGCATTAGCTGCCTGCCAACAGCAACTTTCAGTTCAGTACAGAACTTGCCCATGTACTGTCTCACAAGGAGAGACGGCTAGAGCAAAGTGCTAGGGAGGTTGCTGCTCTGCCAGCGCAGGCAGGTGGTCTTTGAGTGTTTGTACAGGTGGCTGGACTGGCTGAATCTCTTGCCGCACTTGAGGCAGGCATAGGGCTTTTCACCCGTGTGAACTCGGATATGCTTCTTACAGTCTGTCAGAGTCAGGAAGGTTTTACAGCAGATTTTGCAGGCATACTTTCGAGCCCCCTCCACAACCAAGACATTGTGCTCTGACAAGGCCTTCTTGCACTTTGACAAGACATCAGCAGATGCCCTGGTCAACTGTGGAGGGCCAGGCTGAGAAGGGTGGCCATTTTCAAATGAGGTGGCCCCNTTTATCATTAGCTGGGAACTGGCAGAGTTTTCAGGGATCTGGGAGCTCCTGACAGAAGTTACAACCGGCATTTTGGGAGCTATGCGTCGGTAGTATGGAAAGTTACTGGCTCCTCCTCTTGGGGAAGCCATCATTGCCCTGGAGAAGGAGGAGTGGAGACCCAAACCAGGCCTGGAGAAGTCCATCCCAAACTGTTCTCCTTGGTAGCCTGAGGTCTGCACACACGGCAGGCCCATCACCTCCTGCATAGGCCTGACAAAGTGGGAATCTGCAGGCTCACTGAATGGGTTCTCCACATGGGAACCAGGGGCAGAGGAAGGCCCACCTGCAGGCCCAGCCTCTGGACTCAGCAAGTAAGGGGCCTCGGCCTCCAGCCGGCAGTCACTGGTGGTGTTTGGGACATTGTCATCTGTGCTCTGACTTGCGCTAAAGTTACTCCCCCTGCTCTTGTTGAGAAAATTTGAAATACTAAAAGAGGTCTTATGTTCTAGATTATTTGTGACTTCCAAAATGTGGATGTCCCCGACCCTGTCCGTACTGGACTGAGGATCTGAAAAACTCCGATCGCTGCTCTCAGGGCTGAGGTCTATCTTCTCAGCACTGACCACCACTCCTTCCACTTCCACAGACTCACTGCCCTCTGCTTGGGAGGTCACATCGCTCACTTCGTCCTGCGGCTCAGGAGAGCTCAGNGGCTCAGACTTGACCACCACTCTCATATGTTCCTTCTCCCCAAGGCCAACCTCAGGATTTTCACACTGGAAACTACCTTTCTCAGCTACAGCTTCTTGTTCAAAACTGGTTTCAACCTGAGTTGCACGAGAGGCCATGTTTCCAGCACTGCCATCTGACTGGCTGGGCACCTGGGCATCTTCTTGGGCACCAAAAGGCCGATCAAACATCATAGCANTGTCTTCCTGGTTGTCAGCCATCCCATCGGGTTTAGGGTTATCCACAATTTTCAGAGAATCTGGTGAAAAGAANTCTTCCCGAGAATGAACTCCTGAAGGCCCACTCTCTGGAGTAACATCTGAAATGGCAGATTCATCCATGGAGGATCGGAGGCGCTGCCGGGCCCGCTCCTCTACAGACTGCTTGCGCTTGTGAAGGCGTCTCATGGGGAAGGGTGTCCGCTGGTCCAGGTTGCTGCGCATGGATGAGCTCATAGGGGCCGGCGGCTCCTCGACACTCTGGCTGGAACTGAGGGCTGAGCTCACAATGCTCAGTCCCAGCTGCTGTAGCATGAAAGAGCGCTGCATGCGAGCACTCTGCTCCTGAACACGCTCACCAGGGGGAGACATGGGCAGCGTCCTTGTTGTCAGGTAATGTTTACATGCCTTAACAACGGAGTTCAGATGCAGGTGAGAGGCTGCCAATAAGACATCCATAACGTTGCTCTCTCCCAGCATGAGGGTGGAGGTATACATCATGTCAATCAGAGCGGCGAAGGCCTCTGCCGTCACCACCTC
This sequence comes from Neotoma lepida, assembly GCA_001675575.1. Classification (NCBI taxonomy): domain Eukaryota; kingdom Metazoa; phylum Chordata; class Mammalia; order Rodentia; family Cricetidae; genus Neotoma; species Neotoma lepida. The sequence goes on from LZPO01116969.1 coordinate 73,720, forward strand.
ACTATCTAGCTGGATCATGTTCATGGTTTGATCTCCCTCTGCCACAGAAAACAGAGCTCGGAAATGCGTGCTGCATGCTGCCAGCACGGAGCGGTGGGCTTTGAAATGCCTGTTCCCCACTACAATGACACAGTCACAGAGCTGGCCATGAAGTCTCTGGTAGTTCAGTTGCTGAAAGATCTGCTCAAAATGACCCGGAAAATCCATTGTCCTATAGAAAACACAAAGGAAAACAGTGTTAAGACTTAACAAAGCTTAACTCAGAGCCAGTCCATAGAATGCAAAAAGAGAGGTGTGGGGCTGGCAAATGGCTCAGCCAGTTAATGTTCCTGCTGACAAACTGAGTTCCATCCCTGGGTCCCAGAGAACCAACTCCTAAAAGCTGTCATCTGACTGCTAAACACACCAGGCGACATGCACCTGTGCACACACACAAAATAAAAATNTGATTTCAGACAACTTAAAGCAGGGCTAGCCACATTTGGAGCTTATAAAGTTTGTGATGTTAATAATGGGCCTACATGTAAGAGCTTGTCAACTAAAGAGCAAAAGTCAGTTCAGCTCATCAAGCTCCAGACCCATGTACACAAGAGATCCCTTAGCCTTCATGTAACTTGCTTAAGGAGGACACTGAGGGTCTCGGTGAGAAAAGCCCAGTGTGTGGAAGGAGGCTTATTTGCCCCACTGAAATTTGTTAGCGTTCATCATTTTCTAGACCAGAGAATGCCAAGAAATTCCAGCAGCCTTAGCAACCTTGGTGAAAAGGGCACATCAATAGCAGAGAAGAACTCTAGTTACAGAGATGGTGGCCGTCGTCACACGTGCACTCCACATCCCTTCCTGCAGCCCTGAAACCAGCACCAAAAACACTGTCTTTTGGAGGCATTGTTGTTTTAAAGGTATAAAGCCAGGGCTGGAGAGATGGCTCAGCAGTTAAGAGCACTGGCTGCTCNTCCAGAGTTCAATTCCCAGCACCNACATGGTGGCTCACAACCACTGTAACTCTAGTTCCAGGGGAATTTGATGACCTCTTCTGGCCTCTGTGGATATTGCACACACGGTACACAGACGTGTGGAGGCAAACACTCATACACATGAAATAAAATATTTTTTTTTAAAAAAAGAGAAGAAAAAAATCAGGGCACAGGAAAAGTAAATGTACGGTGACTAATACTGACCTGGGGCTGGGATCCCAGTGTGTGACAAAAATGTAACCAAGTTCGATTGTGGTCACAGTGGCATAACTCACAAGTTTGCTACAAGTGCATGGATTACATGCTTAAGATGTTTTACAGTAATGCATTATAATGCANGAAAGCCTAATAGCGTGTACCTTAACATGACAGAAAAGGGAGAGGCTGCAAATAAGCTTGACCCAAAGCCATGTTCTCAGGAACTATAGGGCACCCAAAAAACCAACCAAAATGACTGCTTATATCACTTGTGATTGATAAAATTAAGTCATTTTTCCTTTAGGTAGCATGTATTATGATTTCTTTTTAAAAGTAGTGTTTTTAAAAGAGATGGAAATATTTACAGATAAAACAGTAAATTTGCTTCAAAAGTATATATTTTCATATACTTGAATGTTTTCAATAAAATAAGTTAAAAGAGGAAAAAGAAGGGCCCAGGTACCTTTTAATGCTGAGTCTGGACCCAGTAAATATCTGCATACTTCCTGGAATTATTTAAAATAAGAACTTGCTAAATTTTCATTTAAGAAATTACTACATTTTCNAGGAACTTTGTAGCTGCCCTTCCATTCCATGAATCACCTCTGACTAGAAAGAACATGGGACCTGCCCTCCCTATGTGGTTACAGACAAGGTCAATAACAAAAATGAGGCACTNCTGTGCCCCTTCTATGGGCTCTACAGCAGAAACAGAACAGGCTATTTTTCCTCTTGGGGGAGAAAATTCTGGCTTCTAGGACAGGTGTTTGAATGAATTAACCGCTAAGCCCAGGACGGGACATGTGCACAGAACACATAACATGTCCAGTACTAGAGANAAAAGAACCAGTAAGACAGAACTACACCTCAGGTAGAACAGACTAGTAATAGACAACTCTCAGGTANTGCTATGATAAGGAAGAAGCTGCGACAGGGCCAAGCACAGGGCTCCTGCCTCTGACAGCAGGGAAGGGAGTGCTAAAGGCTTGCTGGGGAAGAGCTCTTACAGGGCTGAGGGCCCAAAGAGACTCTACTGAGAGCACCTGGTAGCTTCAGCACTGGAAGCTGAAGCTTTCAAGTCTGCACAGTCCCTCACCTCCACCACTCCCACCTCTACCTGCTCAGAGACTAGAAGACGAGCAGCCAGGCTCACACTCCCCAAGGAGACTGGAGTTTTGTAGGTGTAGGATAACTGAAATGCCCAATAAAACACTTGAGTCCTATCTGATTTTCATACAGTAAGATACATTCATCTTCAAGACCAACCCATCCACTCGGCTTCCAGTCAGTCCAGGCTTCACTCCTACTGTGAATGTGAAGGAACAGCACATGCAGAGAGAACACAACTCTAGCACAAACGCAAAGCACCAGTGCTGGAGAGATGGCTCACTGGTTCAGAGCACTGGCTGCTGGGTGCTCTTCAGAAGACACAGATTTGATTCCCACGTGGCAGCTCACAACTGTCTGTAGCTCCAGCTCCAGGGGATATGATGCCCTTTTCCTGATTCCACTGATACCAGGCACACATGTGGTACACAGATATACATCGAGGCAAAATACTCATACACATAAAATGGAATAATAATGACGGTGATGGCAAGTATCAAACAGANGAGCACAGGGGAACATTTANAACAAAAAGAAATGATACAGGGGGAAACTGAGGTAAAAAACACCTTTTAATATCCTCAAATAAGAGAGCAGACAGCACATCCATGAAATAAGAGTCTTTCCTTTCTTTTTTTTTTTGTTTTTGTTTTTTCAATATAGGGTTTCTCTGTATAGTCCTTGCCATCCTGGATCTCTCTCTGTAGACCAGGCTGGCCTTGAACTCAGAGGTTCGCCTGCCTCTGCCGTCGAGTGCTGGGATTAAAGTTGTGCACCACCATTTCCCAGCTTTCTTTCTTTAATGATTTATTTATGCTTATCTTATATGTATGGGTGTTTTGCTGCATGTATGTGTGTGTGATATGTGCATGCCTGGTGCCTGTGGAGGCCAGAAGGCGGCACTGGATGGCCTGGAACTGGAGTTGAAGATGGTTGTGAGCTTATGGGTGCTGGGAACTGAACGTGGATCCTCTAGGAGAGCAACCAGTGCTTTAAGCACTAAGCCATCTCTCCAGCTTCTACCCACCCCCCACACACCCTTTTAAAATATATGTAAGGAGGAATGTTCTGAGAACAAGAAAGCATATGCCTCTGATTGTAATCTCAGCACTGGGGAGGCTGAAGCGGGAATATTGAGAGTTCAAAGTCAGCCTGTGGGTGAGGAGAGAGAAAGGAGAGAGGAAAGAAAGGGGACAAGGGGGTGGGGAGAGAGAAAGAAAAAAGTACTGGAAATTCAGAATGGCAAAAAATGTAAAGTTAATAGAATTGGAAGAAAATCATTGAGCAAATCTCACAATAAGACAAAGGAGAAACAGAACCGAACAACAAAGAGGAGATTAGTTCATGAAGCCTAACTCTGATTTCAGAAGTTCAAAGACAGAAGACAGAAGAGGGAAATGATTTAGGAAATAATTTAGGGGCAGGTGAGACAGCTCAGAAGGTAAAGCACTTGCCACCAAGCCTGAGGCCCTGAATTCTATCCCGGGAGAGAAATGATAACTGTAAGTTGTCCTCTGGACTATGCATGCACAAACACACAAGTAACCAATCAGTGTTACAAAACCTTAAATTAAAAAAAAAAAAAAAAGGATGAATCTGGGAGCCAGTGGTGGGCTAGTAGTGACAGGTTTACAAAGAATTAGGAATAAAATTAGCATCAGACTCTTTCAAAGCAATACTGAAGGTTAAAAANAATTCCTTCAAAACTCTCCAGTAAAATTATTTCCAACAGAGAATTCCACTCCCAGTCAATTAATCAATTATGATGGTAAACTAAGGCATTTTCAGAGAATCAAGAACCCAAAGGGGATCTCTTACATTTCCTGTCTCAGGAAATTACTAAAGGATATACTTAAGCAAGCTAGGAAAACAACAAACAAACAAACAAACAACAAAGGAACAACAGAGGAAACATTAGAGCCACTGTAATATCCTGGCAGGAGAGAAGGTATTTAGTGAGGCACTGGTACCAGACTCCTAAAACACCAGACCCTGAGAATTAAATTTCCCCAGGACTCTCATGCTGGGGAAGGGAGAAAGCTGGGTCAGCTATGAGCACAACTACACTCAGACTCAGGGACTATGTGTGGATTCTGCTCTCCCTCTGTTTAAACCTGTGTCAGTATCCCTAACATGGACTTGGAAGGTCACTGGACCTCTTGATTTATTCCTCTCCCCAATGTGGCCAGGGTGAATACATCTCCTTTCTCTGCTTCTCACTATTACTATTCTCTTTAATTGGCTTATTGGGGACAAGTGACAGAGCCTAGCTTGTTGGGACTGCCAGGTCCCAGGCTCTGATACTACAAATTTGGGTAGCAAACACAATAGCAGACAAAGAGAAGTCTGAAAACAGAGAACCTCAACANGGCAAGCTAGGGTGTTCCGTCTGGAGCAGTTAAGTTGAAGTATTCTTCCCAAGGGGGTAAAAGGGAATGGATAGCTCTGATGTGGCTGAATGTCTAGAATTGAGCAGCTTCACCAATGTGAAAATACATCTTTGAGAAAACAAGGTATGGGGAAGGGGCTGGAGAGCTGGCTCAGTGCTACGAGCATTTGCTGCTCTTCCAGAGGACCCAGATTCATTTCCAGCACCCACATGGAATAGCTCACAACTGCCTGTAACTAAAGCTCCAGAGACTCTGACCCCCCTCTTCTGACCACCTAAGGCGCGCACACACACACATATGCATAAAGTTTAAAAATAAAGTCTTTTACAAGAAGAAAATGCAAGCATTTTTAAAATGAGGCAGTGTTCTGGGGGAAAGGCAGCTGCTCAGTTGTAGTGCACTGTGCTGCGCAGCTGTGGACAGTACTCTGTAGTCCTAATACAAACACCAGCCATATCTGAGACAGTGGGAGAGTGAGAGAGGCAAAGTGCTGTGATAAAGGTCTCCCCTTAAGAATGCCAACTGTCAGCCTGTCTCAAAAATACTGAAAGGATGTTCAGAAGTCAATAATGGAAGGCAGCATAAAGACCTAAAAATGGTTGCTCAGAGGAGTAAGAATTTGGAGGAAAAGGGGTAGAACAAGGAACTATTAGTATTTTGTTTCATAGCTATAAGCCTGGTGGAACCATGGGATTAAAAAGAACACACGCACGTAATAATACTTATGCCTTTAATCCCGGCACTCAGGTGGCAGAAGTGGGAAGATTTCTTTGAACTGGAGGCCAGCCTGCTCTATGTGGTGAGTTCCAGGACAGCCAGGACTACATAGAAACCCTGTTTCAAAAACAAACAAAAACTCATAAATATATACATACACAAAATTTAAAGCTCAGTGTTGATCCTTGACATTCTAAAGGTAGGTACCCTAAGATCATTGCAGTCTCCAACTTCACAAACGCCACACAGCACTTCATAAAAGAGTTGCAAGTGGTGGCCACATGCCAAGAAGCTCACTTGCTCTGTACCCTGGTCTTCCCAAACAAGCCAGACTTGACCAGATCATGGCAACTCCTAGTCCACAAAAACCAAAGGTCTATTGTAGCAACTGAGGGCACTGTGCCACTTTGCTCTGCCTGGAAAGTAACTACTAGAATAGCAGAACTCCTCAGAACAGCAGCCTTGGGGGTGGGGTGGGGGCGGAGAACGAACATGCGGTGGGGAGGTGCAAAGGATGTTNGGTGTTCTGCTCTACACTGTCCATAACATTCTTTGANACTGACCCTGGACCTAGGCTGATGGCCAGCAAGCCCCAGCAATCCTCCCACCTCAGTGCTAGGATTACAGACACCAATGACAATGCCCAGGTTTTTTACAGAGGTGACGGGATTTAAACAAAAGCCTTTATGCTTGTGTGGCAATCACTCTTACCTGCTGAGCCATCTCCCCCTCCCCCTCCTCTTTTAAACCTCTGATGACTTTCCAACAGCAAACTATACCCAAATACACATTTCCCCCTATCTGCCACACAGGATNGTGGTCACTGCAACAGACATACCTACTTGCTCTATCAAGATTCCCGCAGTCTACCAAGAGTGGCAGGTGATAGCTAGCACACATCACCCCAGACCTGCACCCAATTCACCAAGGGCCAAGAGCTTAAGGCTTTGGGGAGATTAAATAAAATGTAATTAC
>LZPO01116969.1:89597-99957 GCA_001675575.1 Neotoma lepida
AGAGTCATCCCTCCTGCATGAGCCTGTGTAGAACAGAGAGGACATCTTCCTGGGGTCAGTACTCACCTTCTGTGAGTGAGTTCCAGTGATGGAATCAGTTCACTAGGTTTGCAAGGCAAGCACTTTTATCCCAAACCACTGGTCAGAGACTAGACATCGGACGTGGATCCTAGTCAGGCCCAGCGGAGTTGTGGACCACGCGGCCACTGCTCGGACTGACTGGACAACAAAGCAGAAGCAGGGAAGGCTGCAACTAGTGCACCTGGATACTAGNACTGCCAGCATCACTGACGTCATCTCTCCAGCTCTACTCAGGGANGTCTCAGAAACTAGACAAAGCCATCACCAACTAAAGGTGAGTCCGGCTGAGAAGGCAGCTCCTGTNAAAGCCTTTCTCATCACTTTGCCACCTTGTTTTCTAGAATCCTTGGGGTAAACCAACCTGAAGNTTTGTGAGTTTGAGTGAAATGCCATCAGTTCCTTAGTTACAGTCCTAGCACAAATTCAAATGTTTTTTCTCCTAAAACAGCTGAGAACAGGGACTGTTCCCTGCAACTCCATAAGGACTGATAAGTAATATAATGACAAATCTCTTTTGAATGAACTCTGGCTATATCTAAATGAGACAATTAAGCATAACTACTCAATAATCAGCTTTCTGAGATCAACAACTAACTCTAAAATCAGCCAAGACAGAGAATGAAAATGTCTCCAAACATGCCAAATAAAGACCAAAGCCTACCTGTGAAAGATTTCCACAAGCAAAGTCTAGCAAGCCCTCAGTCTTTCTTTTTAAATCAAATGTACGTGTTTCTTATTCCCTGACTAAAATGGGCAAGGACAACTCTAGAATGAGGGCAGGGGTGGCTGCCTAACCGAGGTACCTTGACAGCTGCACAGAGAGCCATGCTGTGCAGGGTTCTACAGCCCAGCGGTCTCGGCAGCACGAGGAGGCACACGTACATCTGGAATGTAAGTCCACCCACCTCATGCTCTGTGTGTGTTTCCATGTTCCAGTGAGTTCATGTGTGTGTGGAGGCCAGAGGTCAACCTTGGGTTTTATTCCTCAGGAGCCAGTCACCTTGTTTTATGAGACAGGGCCTCTCACTTGGCCTGGAGCTAGAATTAGGCTAGGCTGGCTAGCCAATGACCCCCCAACTGTCTCCACCTCCCCAGTGCTGGGTTATAGCCATGGGCTACTATACTAGCTTTTAATTTTAATGTGAGTTCTGGGGATCAAACCTAATCCCAACACTTGTATAGCAAGCACTTTNCAGACTGAGCTATCTCCCTAGTACCACCTAATGTTTTTTAGTGCTTCACTTGTTCAGGGTAAAATGCCGTACAACATANATTTATATGGTAGAGTGCTAACAGTCACAGGTGATTAGTGGAAATGAGACACACACAACTGAGCATTTTACAGAGTGGAAAGCAGTGTGTGTAACAGGTAAAACATGGAAAACACAAAGGTTATCTCCAATTTCTCACAACACTGACAATGAAGGTAGGTCTTGGTATGAATTTGTATAGTCAGAAACAAGTATGCTACCTTAAAAAATAATAACGGTTCAATTCCCAGCACCCACATGGTGGCTCAAAATTGTCTGTAACTCAAATTCCAGGAGACCTAATACCCTCCTCACACATGTGGTGCATAGACATAACTATAGGCAAAACAGCCACATGTATAAAATAAAAATAATTCTAAAATAGTACTACTAAGAAGAAGTAGGGGCTGGAGAGATGGCTCAGTGGTTACCAGCACTGGCTGTTCTTCTAGAGGTCCTGAGTTAGATTCCCAGCACACACATGGTAGCTCACAATCACCTGTATATCCAATCCCAGAGGATCCAACTTCTTCCCTCCTTAGGCACTGCTCTAATACGGTGCACAGAAAAACAAGTAGGCAAAAACACCATACACGTCAAATAAAAATAAAGGTTAAAAAAGAAACAATTAAAAGTAAAGTAAATGCAGTGGCAAACACTTCTAATCCCAGCACTCAGAAGTTTAAGGTCATTCTCTAATACATGAGGCCAACCTGGCCTCCATGCGATCCTGCCTAAAAACGGGGGAGAGAGGAGGCAAGACAGACCTGCAGGGAAAAGCACCTGATGTGCAAGCTGGACAGTCAGAGTTCGACTCCTGGAACCCACGTAAAGTGGAGGGAGAGAACACTCTTGGAGGTTACCGCCTGACTCCACACCAGCACAACAGTGTGCACATGTACACACACATGGCTTTCACTGCATTTTATTTCTAACAGAAGTACTTCTTGCTGGGCACTACGGCATACATCTATAATTCTAGTACTTACAAGGCAGAGAAGCACGAGGCTGGCAACAAGATTAAGACCAACCTGATCTACACAATAAGTTCAGGTTACCCAGAGCTACAGAGAGAGACCTTGTCTCAAAATAAGGAAAGAGAAAGTAAAGGAAGGAATTTTGGTTTTGGCTGTCCTGGAACTCAATCTGTAGACCAGGCTGTCCTTGAACTCAGAGCCACTGCTTCTGCCTCCCGAGTGCTCGGATGAAAGGTGTGCACCACTATGCCTGTCTGGAACTTTATTTAAGGGGGGTGTTTCTTTTTCTTTTTTTTAATTAAAAAGATCTTCCACTCCTTTTACATACCAACCTCAGATCCCCCTCTCCTCCCTCCTCCCGCCCCGCCAGCTCCCCCCCTCAACCCACCCCCACTCCCACCTCCTCCAAAACAAGATCTTCCACGGTGAGTCCCCGGAGCCTGGCACTCTCAGCCAAGGCAGGACAAGACCCTCTTCCCTGAGCCAAGACTGCGCCAGGTGTCCCACCACAGGCACTGGGCTCCAAAAAGTCAGCCCCTGCACCAGGGACGTATCCCGATCCCACCACCTGGGGGCCCTCAGACACTTCAAGCCAAACAACTGTCTCAAGCCTCCAGAGGGAAGCGGGGTGTTTCTTAAGAAGAAAGCAATACCTAAGCATTGAGGACGTTGATATTTATAGTACTGAGGACAGCCCAATCAGGCCTAACTGATTCCATTCTGTCCCTCTCTGACTTTTTGTTCTGTGGATTCTAGGAATAATACGACAGATGAAAAACCATCTTTAGGATAGGGAAGGGGAACTAATCCCATCAATGCTAACCTGGCAGAAAAAGATCTCCCCATGATGAGATCAGCCCCAGATGGGAGCAAATACCCCAAGATGGGAACGGGGTCACTGGCCCAACCAAGGTGACCTGCGCTATAGGCTTTGCAGACCTTCGGTCTCAGCCTGTTCCCCTTTCCTACAAAATCTCAAGTTCTTGTCAGCCGATACAAGACAGACCTGAGATCACCAAACCCGGGTGATCACACTGGTGAACCCGGGTACCCTCCCCAGTGTGATCGCACTGGTGAACCCGGGTACCCTCCCCAGTGTGATCGCACTGGTGAACCCGGGTACCCTCCCCAGTGTGATTGCACTGGTGAACCCGGGTACCCTCCCCAGTGTGATCGCACTGGTGAAAGCTGCTTTCCCACCCTTCACCAGTGCTGTCTTTGACTGGTATGTTGGGCCAGCTGGCTGAGACTAGCCCACTGGGACTCCTAGAGAACTTTTGCCCTAAAGCTCTGCTAATAGTCCCTTACCAGTAAGAAAAATTAGAGGAGAAAAAGGAATTACTTTCTAATATTGAGTTTACTTTCAAAGCAGTATGAGTCACTTATAAAAGTTACAGTATCAGTACCTGACCATGCTGAGCTGCTTCTGCCCATCTGTTCAATACAGAATACAATGTATGTTGTTGTACTAGATGTGTTTAGGGTTTGTGTGAGTGTGTGTGTGTGTAGCCTTTCTGGGTGGAGGAAAGAGCAGGTTTTGGTTTCCCTGTCACTGTTCCCCCACCTTCCTGTAGTAGATACTAAAACAGGACTATAAAGGTGAGTGCCTCACAGTTTCAGAGAAAGATAACGGTTGATTATAAAATATGACTGAATAATTAAGATGTACTGAAAAATCAATTATACCATGTTAACAATATCATATACGGGGGAAAAACAAGAAGCAATTCACTTCTAATCATTTTAAATTTAAGAAGTTGACTATAAAGGATTTGTAAACCCATTTACTGAGTATAAAAAAAGCAACAGATTATCATGTATAATTTCCAAAAAGCACACCACCATTTAATCATCCATTAAATTTGTAAAACAGTTTGTTAATTTCCATTTATATAAGGAAGAACCCCGTTCCTAATAAGCTCTTCTTCATAACAAACTTCCTAAGAGCACAAGGCAAATGTGTAAAATTAGTGAATTTTAAGTTACAATTACAATGAACTAACTGAGGACAGGTCTAACTGCCCCACATTTTATTATGCCTAAAACNTCAGTGGCTATAAACNGCATTATTTTGTGTAACACAGAAGAGAGGAAGAAAGCTGTCGATTATTTTCTTTGTTTTTTGAGACAGGGTCTCCTGGCCCANTGTCCAGAGTACTGGAATTGAAGGTGTAAGCCATCATACCTGACTAAACATTATCAATTAAGCTGTAACAAGCTTACTTGTGCTATCCTATCTTCAAAGAAAATAAAATGTAATAAAACTAGTTTTAGGGCTGGAGAGATGGCTCAGCGGTTAGGAGCACTAGCTGCTCTTCTAGAGGACCAGGTTCAGTTCCCAGCACCCACATGACAGCTCATGACTGCCTGGAACTCCAACTTCAGGGGATCCAACACCTTCACACAGACATACAGGCAGGCAAAACACCAACATAATTTCTAATCTGTTTAGGCCAATAACAAAAGCTTTTGAAAGAATTTCCCTTATTTTTATTTTATATGTATGGGAGTTTTGCCTACAAGTATGTCTGTGTACCATGTGCATGAGGAGGCCAGAAGAGGGCACTGGATCCCTTGGGACTGCAGTTACAAATGTGAGCCACCATGTGGGTGCTGAGATCAAACGCTGGTCCTCTGGAAGAGCAGGCAGTGCTCTTAACCTCTGAGCCACCTCTCCAGTTCCCACACTAAAAACTTTTTAGAAAACACAGAATGATAATAAATAAAATCAAAAGCAGCCCCAGGAAATTGTAAAGAGCAGGGGTTTTCTCAGAAACATCTGGTCTTGAGCATCTGAGAAGTTCACCTCAGACAGACAAAAGATGCAGTGGAGTGTTACACTTCCATCTCACCTGCACACTGAAGAATCAGCCTCCATNAGACAACATCCCTATTTTTAATAAACGGGAAGTACATTAGGAGAAAAATCATGCTCAAAACTGACAGAGGCAAAATGTATTTACAGTTTGAAAAGTTAGTTGAGTTGAAAGTTGACATGGAATCTGTATTTTGGTTTCTTTTTCTCCTTTCTTAGGAAAACTGGAGGCAGACTCAAGATTCTGTCAGCACCACAGCATCTTTTGCCACTTTCAGTGAACACAGGGTATTTTTAAGTCTCAAATATAATTAATGCTAAGAGCTTTAAGTACTAAAACACACACATTTTGCTGTCCAAATGATGTTTTTAATCCTTCCACTTCGATAGTCTCCAACAGTTGCTTCTGAACACTGACCCCTAAAATTAGGAAAATGCCCCATCTATAAAACGCTTTTCCCAAAATCTCACTACTCATCAATTCAGCAAAATTCTGCTCGAGACACATTAATTACCCAGAATAAAAATGGCTAGCACNCCCAACAGAAAGTTTTGTTTTCACACAACTTTTAGGGAGAAAAAAAAAAAAAGCAAATCTTCAGAAAACAGACTGTTCAAAAAGTCTTGGTTCATTTAGTAAAACCCAAGAGCCCAGAATGAGTCCTTAATCTGTTAACCTTACCTGGCAGGTCACCAAGTCTGCAGCAGTGGCCAGTTCTGTCTGTCTGTCTTCCCAAACTTGCTGAGATTTCCAAAAGGGTTAAANCGAGCCGTGGAAGGCCTTCCTTTAGCTTAGGGGCTTTTCTCTAACTCTCTCTCCTTTGCCCATCTGTCCTCTCCCCTTGCCACAACTTTACTTTACTGCCAACCACAAGACTTTTGGACAAGTGATAACAAAATATCTAGTAAAACAATGAAGTGCCCGGTCCACCTTTTAAAATCATGTAAAGCACAACATCTCGTACAAAGACAAATCACGATTAAGGCACAGTATTCTCTTAACGTCTTACTGCAACTCAACATTACAAGAACACATTTTGGAAATATTTATCTTTCAAGCCTTGAAAGTGACGAGTTTGTTTTATTAACTTAAATTAACTAGACTCAGAGCACACGACCTCGCTTAATCTTTAACCTAAAAATTTCCTCCAAATTAAATAACCAAAATGTGGCTCCTACAGTATCCTCCACTATGCTAGGGCCGAGACTGACCATAGTGAGTGGCACTTTGGAAAAACAAAACAAAACAAAACCCCTAACCTCCAAGCCCCCTTAACCACACTGCCTTATCTCTACTGTTGTTTGTGTGCAAAGCAGTCGGCCCCCAGGGGGAGAAGATGGGACGGCTATCTCTTACCACCGCATCCCACAGCTCCTCGCACGAAGCCTGGAAGAAGTGGGCATTCAATAAATGCCTACTAAACACTTTTGTCTAACAAGTTGGGGCATTCCCAAACGCTGACTCCACCCCTATAGTCGGCCGCTGGCTCCCGAATCCAGACCGCTTGTGGCCTTGCTCTGATGAAACGAAACCACATCGTTCAGAAGGACCCAGGACAGGGGCAAGAGAGCCACTCGCCTCCATCCCGCAGGGCAGCCGCTCCTTGGTTCATCCCGCCAGGATGCAGATCGGGAACCCGTTCCCACAGCATCCCGGGAGGCTCCATCTCCAGCGGGAGATCTGCAGGGCACCAGTCCCTGCCCCACCCCGCATNGACAGCCGGGCGTCGGGACACAGGGGACGCCTGCGCACAAGAACCCGGCTCCCACCCGCTCGGCCCCTCCGAGGAGAAGGGCAACAATACCCCTNAGCAGCAAGACAGGGTGGACCAGCGGCACCGGTACGTGCCTGCGCGCTCCCCAAGCCCCGGCGCGCTCCCGGCACTCAACCGCCTACACGTGAGCGCGCCGCGCGCCCGCGAGCCAAGGCCACTCTAGCTGATAGGGTCGCCTCACCTGAGTCGGGCTCCGCCCCCCTTCTCCGCGCAGGAGGAGGCGGTGACCCTCCTCCGCTCGGACCGACCCTGTGCAAGGAGGCGGGAAGGTCCAGACTGGCTTCCCCGGCTGTGACTTCCGCCCGCCCCGCCCCCGGCCCGCCCCGCCTCTCGCTCCCGGCTCCTTCTGCCCGTTCGCGCGGTTCTTTGCGAACCCGGCGGCGGCCAACGGTAAACGGATGTGAGGTGTGCATATCCCCGCCTTCCTAAACAGCCCATGGCCAATCAGCAGGAGGGAGGGCGGTGCCACGGCAAGGAGTGGCGTCCTGAAAAATCTGACCAATCCGCGGTCCCAACAACGGGGCTGTGTTTACTACCAAAGCTTCCGTGAGCGCTCTGACCAATCACAGTTTGCCTTACAGCATGTAAAATTGTTCTCAAAGACCTTCGAAGGCGGGACTTGTCACTAAGCAACAGCAGTTTGAAGCGTTAGCAAAGCGACTTTGCGTCACACCCAATCAAAATCNACCATGGATAGGAAAGCAAGGGTTTTCCGACTAGGTGAGCCAATCGCAATGAAGACTGCCAGTCCTGGGTCCCTCAATTGGCTGGTGCTGACAGCTTTCCCACCTTAGTCCAGCAGTGACCCGGCGTCAGAAGCTGGTCCCCACCGCCGGCACCCTCACGCAGCGCCCCGAAGGTAGTTCCCAACTTGTAGATTTGGGAAAAGAGAAAAACGAAATCCCAAGAAGCCGTTTGAATCGAATGGAACCCAAATGCAAGCTTCACAATGAGTAGGAAAGGCTGCCTGGTTAATGGTAGTTGGGCGGGTCGTCGCCCGCGTCTCGGTTGCCGGGACATCCTGGCATAGCCACGGGCGGGTCCCAACTCCACGTCTGACGCTTGCCCATCACGGCTCCAGAACCAAGTTTACAGTCACCACCACCTTAAAACTGAAGAGCTCAGCCCTCCTAGCAATGCCGCAAGAGTCTGCAGGACCGGTTGGGGAAGGGGAAGGCCCAGCGGCCACCCTGGCCTCCCGGTGGCCGCCCTCTCAGGTCACTGTCCCGCAGCTCCGTGCTAGAGACAAAGACAGGCTGGCGAGTGCCGCCGGGCTGTGAGCAGGGTGACCGCAGGAGGCGGTGCAGGCTTCTAAATGCACCTTCAGAACCTTCCAATACCATGTCTGGCGAGTCCCTTCCGATGTTACCGCCTGAAGTGTCGGCCTGAGAGTTTCTTTAAGGCCTTGAAGTATGGTCAATTCTTGACATTTTATAGTTCTCATACAGGTACACCATCGAGCAGTAAAACCAAGATATGTGTTCTAGATTGCTTTTCTGATGCTTTGAGAAAACACTCTGACCAAAAGCAGTTTGGGAGAGAGAGAAAGGCTTTATTTGGCTTACATTCCTACATCACCATCTTTGCAGAAAGTCATGGAAGGAACTCAAGCAGAAACCATAGACTAATGCTGCCTCCTGGCTTAGGCTCAGCTATCTTTCTTGTGCTGCTCAATACTGCCTGCTTAGGGATGGTAAGCCCCACANGGGGTGGGCCCTACTAAATCAGTTAGCAAGCAATCTAGACAATGCTAGACAGACTTGCCCACAGTCTAATCTGATGTAGACATTTCTTCAGTTCGGGTTCCCTACTCCCAAGTGGCCACAATTCAAACTAACTAGGACAATATGGAATTGTGACAATAAGCCAGGCACTAATGACAAAGCCTTTCGAATATGTGGATCTTAACCTAGGGGGTCTAACACCTCAATTCTGTGAGCACTACATACATGTGGTGTAAAGACATCCATGAAGGCAAAAAAATCCACACATAGAAAATAAAAATAAAATCTAAAAACAGTACAATAGGACATCGCTGATTTGCAGTTCAGGTTGGAAAAAAATAAAGTTTGTATCATGTTAACATAGATTGTGCACAAAATAACTTCATTCTCTCGTTGCTAGTTTGAGTAGAAATTGGTAGAGTACTCTAGAAGGCAATTTGGTATGTCTGTTGATAGAATTCACTTGTATGACAACATTTTCTGTACCTGGGCCTGGAGACGTGATCCAGTGGTTAAGAACAGTTGTTGCTGTTGACAGGACCCACATGGAGCGTCACAGCCATCTGTAACTTTGGTTCCAGGGGGTCTGAGCCCTCTTCTGACCTGTGAGGGTACCAGGCAGGCACATTGCATACATACATACATGAAGACAAAACACTCATACACATACACATAAAATAAATCTAAAAAAATGTGTTGGCTGGACACAATGGGGTGTGCCTTAGTCCCAGGTACTGAGGAGGCTGAGGTAATATAATCATTTGAGCCCAGAAGTTGCAGGTTAGCCTGTGCAACACAAAGACCCGATTTGGAAAAAACTAAACATTTTTTTCTNTACCTTCTAGAGTTTTTCCCCAGTTGTTCCTCATTCGTCAATATTTAAATCTGCAGTGTAGTTCCTCTTTTATATTTGTGCTGTCACTTTTATTCCTTTAGGGTCACTTTTACTCAGTATTGAAGCCAGGTCTACAAAGTAAGACCCTGTCCAAAAGAGGAAAAAAAGAAAAAAGAAAATACTGAAAGAGCAGAAATTATCAGACAGAGAGAGAGAGAGAGAGAGAGAGAGAGAGAGAGAGAGACTGACTCAATATTAAAAGGCAGAATGTGAGCTAAGTATGGTGGTGCACGCCTTTAATTACAGCACTCAGAAGGCAGCTCTCTGGAGTTCAAGGCCAGGCTGGTCTACTTAGTTCCAGGACAGGCAGGGCTATATAGAGACCCTGTCTCAAAACAACAACAACAACAAAAAGACAGAATATAGGGCCAACAGATAGCTCCACAAGTAAAGTACTTGTCGAAGAAGCCTGAAGAGACCTGGATTTCATCCCCAGCACCCACATGGCAGCTTACATCTGTCAGTAATTCCAGTTCCAAAGGGTCTGACGTCATCTTCTGGCCTCCATGGGGCATGTGGTGCCAAGATAAACATGCTGCCTCTGCCTCCCAAGTGCTGGGATTAAAGGCTTGTGCCATCACTGCCCGTCATAAAAGTTCTTTTTAAAAAGAATCTTCAAAAATGTTTGTTTTTCAGACAAAAAATTGGAAGAAATCAAAGAAAACCAAGAAAAAGCAATTAAACAAATGAAGGAAACAGTTCAAGATATGAAAATTGAAATTGAGACAATAAAACACAAACTGAGGGAGTGTTGGAAATAGAAAATCTAACTAGACGAACAGGAAGTACAGATGCAAGTGTAACCAACAGAATACAAGAGATGGAACAGAGAATCTCTGACGT
>LZPO01116969.1:105052-116509 GCA_001675575.1 Neotoma lepida
TTTGGCTTAAAAGGGCTTATTGGGAAATATTATCATTTTTACTATTTTCTACAGAGAAAATATTTTCCAGTTTCAAATGACTCTGGACTTTCGAATTATAACCTGTATTTATGTTCAAGATATCTGTATATTATTTCTCCTGCAGTTGTACATCAAATGTTTTTACATTCAAAAAATGAAAAAATAAAAAAAAAATTTGTTTTTGAACTGTTAATTAAAATCCTAGGCTCAGTGTGGTGTTGCTGGCCTGTAATTCCAACAGTGTGAAAGTAAAAGGCAGGAGAATCAGGATTACAAGGCCCAGCTTGGGCAACAGGAAATCCTGTCTCAAAGAAAGAAAGAAGTGGGAGTGAGCAGAAGGAGGGAGGGAGGAATACGGCAGAAAAATGAAAGGGGTGGGGAAGAAAAAATTGCTAAGCTTTCTGTACAAAATGATCTCCGAAATAATGCAGATGATGGATCCCCCCCAGCAGCCAATTAACTGTCAATAGCTCCTCAGCCTTGGGGGGTTCCTTTCCCACTCTGGGCTGGAATTTTTTTTTTTTAAACAGGGGCTTAACTATATAGCCCTAGATGGCCTGGAGCTCTCTATGTAGACCAGGCTATCAATACCTAGTAACCATTGCCAGATACTGAGATTTCTATCTAATAACCCAACTTCTAGGAGTAGCATTGTTCCCTAGTGTGGTGCCTTTCTGTTCAAACTCTTTTTAAAAAGAAAAATAGAGGCTGGAGAGATGGCTCAGCGGTTAAGAGCACTGGTTTGATTCCCAGCACCCACATAGCAGCTCACAAATGTCTGTAACTCCAGTTCCAGGAGATCTGGCATCCTCACACAGACATATATGCAGGCAAAACACCAGTACACATAAAATATATTGTTTAAAGAAGAAATAGAAAGTTTGGTGGGCTGGAGAGATGGGTCAGTGATTAAAAGCACTTGTAGCTGTTGCATAGGACTGAGTTTGGTTCTCAGCAATATTAGAAGGCAGAGGTACTATAGCCCCAAATTAGAGGCCAGCTTGGTCTTTGTAGTGCATTTTAAGCCAGCCAGGGGCATATATCAAGACCCTGTCTATAAGCAAACAAGCAAACAAGTAAACGCATAATGCACATAGTAGCATATAGAGGATGGACTCTCTGTTCTGTGCTGCCTAGCCCAGGGATGGGTACTGAAACATGTGGGACATCAGATCTAGGTATATTGGCATGTGGCTCACAGAGGTAACCAGGATAAAAGAAGAACTACAAGTGTTGGTGTGTGGGGAACAGCAGAGAGGTTGGAAGGAGGTGCTGAGGCAGGTGAATGGGAAGCATGGAAGATGAAAGGAGGAGGAGGAAGACCAAGAGGAGGAGGAGGAGGAGGAGGAGGAGGGAGATTTTTGCAAGGCTCTGGCAGATGAATTGGTTGGTCTCTCCAAGGCCCTGGAGATCAGAACTCGGGTTATAGGTACAGGTTGAAGCTGCAGTAGATTTAGCTCTGTGCAAAGAAAACAAACAAGAGGCTGCCCACTATGCNGTCAGCCTCCCAGAGCGGTGTCTANAGGTATTCACGCAGCCTGCATCAAGTGATACGGAAGAAAAGGTGGACAGAGAAGAAGGCAGAAGAGTGGGGTGACACAGAGGAAGAGCACGGAAGAAAAAGAGAAGTAGAGGTGCAAGAAAGGAAGGTGAGGAATAAGATGAGGGGGGCGGTTGTTTTTGGAGTTCCGGGTAAACCAGCGCAAATCAGGATCTCCCTTGCATTTCTTCCCTCATTAGCGACATAGCGATATCCTGAAACACCAGCAGATGGGGATATTGCCCTGAAAAAGAGAAATTTGCAGCCACTACCACCCCCGAAAATTTCCTTTTCTTAAAAAAAAAAACCAAAAGAGAATTCCAAATATCTCTGAATCTCCAAACCAAATTTAAGAAGTAAAGATTCTTTTTTTTTTGTTTGGTTTTTCAAGACAGGGTTTCTCTGTGTAGCTTTTGGAGCCTGTCCTGGAACTCGCTCTACAACTCACAGAGATTGGCCTGGCTCTGCCTCCCGAGTGCTGGGACTAAAGGTGTGCGCCACTACTGCTGNCAAGAAGTAAAAATTCTTATGGTAAATTTTGCATACCTTTAGTAAACTACACTTAATCCAAAAGAGGCCACTGTGAATTTTTGACTTTACAAGGCTCCCTGTCCTATTTCAGTTATTATTTAATGTATGCATATGTGTATGTCGTCTGTATATTTTGGGTCACTGTTAACTAGTTGAACAACACTGAGGTCCACTACAATTCTGACCCAGCTCTCCNTCTGTAAAACTTCCTTTCCTGGACAGAATGTCTATCTTTTGAAGTCTTGCCTGTGGTTTTTCTGGGAATCTTCACTTTCCCACCAGTAACACAGCAGCCAATGCAGAGGACTTTTGGCGACGATGTCCTACTGGCAAAGAGCTTCCTTTAAAAGGACTCACTTTAGTGTGACAGAGCTTCCCACACTTTACTGTACCCTCATTACTTGCTGATTTCCAGTCAGAAGATCTGATGGGCCCCAGGTGAGGATGTTGTCTCCACAGACCATGGCACTTTGAGTAGCAAGGCCATAGTGTCCCTATACTATAGAGGGGTCAAGACTCTTACCTTGAAAACTGTATTTGATTCCTTACACTGAGATCTTCCTTGGCACCTCTTAACTTTGATATAACTGTTCATTTTCATTTAACCAGTGGACATTTACATAGTATCTATTATGTATAAACCCTATGCTAACTGGTTTTAAGAATGTTCTAAGCTCCAAGGATTAGTGACCTATTACCTACCCTTTCACTCATTTGTTCAATACTTATTTGTTTTACATCTATTTATGTATTTATTTATTGTGATTGTGTGCAAGTGTATGCTACTGTGTAAGCTCTGTTCTTCCGCCAGGTGGGTCCTACGAAGACCACTGAGCTTGATGGCAAGGGCCTTTACCCATTGAGCTATCTTGCCAGCTTTCTCAGTCAACATCTATTGAGAGTCTCCATTTTTATAGGACATGCCAGGAGTTGGAGGTGCAGAAGTAAAAGAAAGGAAATCAATTTGTTGGCTGGGTGTGATGGTGCGTATAATCCTAGTGCTTGGCAGGAGGGTGAGGAGTTCATAGTCACCCTCAGGGACACAGTTTGAAGGCAGCCTGAGCCTAAAGGGAATAGGGAACCTCAGCCCCTCCCCCGTTTCATACTTGTCCACCAAATGAGCAGTTTTGCTTTACCACACATTCCTTCTTGGGAACCAAATAAATAAATAATTTAAAAATGAAATGTGTTTCTAATTAGCTCCAAAATTAGTTATTAACTTCAAATAAGCTTAGTATGGAAAAGATTGACAGAAGAAGCAGATGAATAATTAGACAATGAAGCCCTTTTCATCTCCTTCATTTTCCTTTCTGGAAACAATCAACTGAGAACAACTGAGTAGGGGCAAAGAAAGTAACCTTCCAGTCAGACAGAGTTGTGACAGGTAAAAGCAACGCATAGTGTGTGTGTGTGTGTGTGACAGTTCTCACTTGAGCCCAAGCTGCCCTCAAATTCACAGCAGTCTTCCTATCATAGCCTTTCAAATGCTGGGATCTGCAAGTGTAAGGCACAACATCAGGCTTTTTTGACAGGATTTTTGATAGGATCATTTAGCTGTAAAGACAGCACTGAGACAATAGGTGAATTTGAATAATGGGAGGATTATATAGTTGCATCAACATTAATTTTCTTATTCCAGTAACTGTATTGAAATTGCTTAAGGAGAGGCCATACTTTAGTCAGTTTTTTCTGTTACTGTAACAGAATATATGAGACAAAGCTGGGGGGCAGAGCTTTGTGAATTTGAGGCCAGTCTAGTTTCTGTCTCTTATACACATCTAGATGTGTATAAGAGACAGGTGTATCACAAGAGCAAAGCTGTTCACCTGGCAGTCAGGTAGGGAAGAGAAGGAAGGCCTGGGGGCTTCTACTATCCTCTTTGAGGCCACGCCCCTTCAGTGTCTTGAAGAGACGCATCCCAAGTCTTAAAGTTTCTACCATCTCCAACAGTTTCATGGGTGTTGGACAGCTTTTTTTTTTTAAAGATTTGTTTATCTATAATGTACATTGAGGTTTTGCCTGCACATATGTCTGTGTGAGGATACCAGATCCCCTGGAGTTGGAGTTACAGACAGTTGTGAGCTGCCATGTGGGTGCTGGGAACTGAACCTGGGTCCTTTGCAAGAACAGCCAGTGCTCTTAACCTCTGAGCCATCTCTCCAGCCCCTCCCTGTTATTGAACAGCTTTTAAAGGATTTTTTAAAAAGATTTGTTTATTTTGTGTGTGCAAATGTACTTGTGCAGACCACATGTGTTCAGGTGGCAAGGAGGCCGGGAGAGGGCATAGGATCCCTGGAACCGGAGTTACCGGCAGCTGCAGCTGCAGGTGCCCTGTCTGACATGGTTGTTGTAGTCTTTTTTTTTTTTTAAATAATTTTATATGCAGGGCTGGAGAGATGGCACAAAGGGTAAGAGCGCTGACTGCTCTTCCAGACGACCCAGGTTCAACTCCCAGCAACCACATGGCAGCTAACAACTGTCTCTAACTCCAAGATCTGACACCCTCACACAGACACACATGGCAGGCAAAATACCAATGCAAATAAAACATATATAAATTAAAAAATGTTTAAAAAAAGTAATTGAGGGTCTCCTGGAACTAGAGTGCTGGAAATTGAACCCGGGTACTCTGGAAGAGCAGTCAGGACTCTTAACCGCTGATCTCTCTCTCCAACCTCTCCCCCCGCCCCAGTAGTCCTTAAGAGCAGCAAGTGCTCTTGACCGCTGAGCCATCTATCTCTCTGGGCACATGGAACAAGCCTTTAATACATATGTATTTGGAGGACAGTCCACACTCAAACTATACCAAGTCCTTTGTCCATAGGAAAGCCTAATCCTCAGTGGTGAGTGAGTTATCAGATTGACAATTTAAATGTTCAGGGGGGAAAGTTCTTTGTAATATACTTGCAATTTTTTTTTTCTTCAAGATGGGGTTTCTCTGTGTAGCCCTGGCTGTCCTGGAACTCACTCTGTAGACCAGGCTGGTCTTGAACTCAGAGATCCGCCTGCCTCTGCCTCTGGAGTGCTGGGATTAAAGGTGTGTGCCACCACCGCTGGGCTTGCAATGTTTTTGTATGTTGCCGTTTCTATAATGGAGTAATTAGGAAAGCGTGGCAAAGGCTCATGCAGGCATTAGGGTCATTGTAATGTGAATCTTAAACGGTCTTATTAATTGAAAACACCAGGCCAGGTATTGGGGTAAATTCTGAAAGGTCAGAGAGACAGAACAAGCCACAGCCAACCTCACCTCACCAACTCCTCAGCTGATCTTGTTTCCTCACTTTAGGCTTCTGAGTCCTCACCTGAATGGATCTCAGCTGAACTGCTGCTCAAAGCCTGAAAGCTTAAGAGGCCTCTAGTTTCTGGTTCTCATGCCTTATGTACCTTTCTGCTTTCTGTCATCACATCTTGGGATTAAAGGCATGTGTCTTTCCCAAGCAAGACATGAAATCTCAAGTCCTGGGACTAACAGTGTGTGCCACCATACCTGGCTTTGTTTCCAGTGTGGCCTTGAATTCACAGAGATCCAGATGGATCTCTACCTCCCGAATGTTAGGATTAGAGGTGTGTGTGCCACCATTTTCTGACCTCTATGTCTACCTAGTGGCTGTTCTGTTCTCTGACCCCAGATANGTTTTATTAGGGTACACAATATTTTGGGGGACACCATATAATCACCACAGGTCATTGTAATTGTCGGGGTGTTGAAGTGGGCATGGGGTTCTCAAAAGACAGTATTTGGAGAACAAAGATGAACCAGCCTTGACCTGTATTGAGCAAAGAGGCTTTGGCCTAGGTCTATGCTCCTCCTTTCGGTTGCTATGATAGCTCTCCACGAGGAAAGAGTTGTTGAATCTGTCCATTAGCCAAGACTCTTCCTCCTACTCCGCGTCAGAAGCTTTCGTCAAAATGACCTTAGTTCTCCGTGACTCTCCCTATGGCCTATCCTCCCGGAGCTGGTTGGGACACAGGGCATTAACAACTCTGCCAGAAGAGGTATCATGGGAGATGGATAGGGCTTGCTCTCCAAAGTGTGGATGGGAAGCTCTATTGAGCAGCACTGCCACATCTGCTTGGTGCTCNAAGACTTCGTGTCTGAGGATTCTAAATTTCATCTTGGCCTCTTCAGGTCTTGGGAAGGTATTTTCGTGGGTAGGAAGAAAGACAGTCCTCTACCTAGATGATGCTAAGTTGGAGGTAGGTCCACAGGAAACCTAGGCTGAAGATGCTATGTTTCCGCGTTTGGCTAGCGGTGATACTAGTGGTGATAAAACTTAGGGCGCAACCGGGAGCAGCGCAACCGGGAGCACTGTCCCAATCAGGTGCCGCATCTCGCAGAGGCCCTCCTACCAGGGGGCGTGGCCATCGCAGGAGGAGCCAAGAGTGGTCCGGGATAAGCTCCACCCCGCGAGGGGGCGTGGTCTCGCGGCTGCGTACTCTGGGCGGTGCCAGAGTGTCACTTCCGGTGTTTGCGTCCGCGTGTGAACCGGCGAGCTCATGTCCACCATGGAGTCTTCCATGCCGGACGGACAGGCTGGAGACATGGAGACAGAGGTGCAACAGAGTGCAAGGTGGCTGTACTGTGGGGAGCCTGACGACAGGCAGAAAGCTGTGCTGGGTAAAGACTGCGGGACCGGAGCGGAGTTCCACGTAGCCCTATCCCCTTCTGTCTGGGCACCGCGTAGCCCTCCTGCCCACTGCCTGGAGCTGGGACAGAGCCCCCGCCATCCTCCCATTCCTCTGTCATGAGTTCACAGCTATGCGAGGACACTTCTCAGGGCAGTTCCCAGGACCTGGCCATCTCACCAGGTCTCTTATTCGCCCATTTCCCCCTCCACGGAGCAGAGTTCCCGCTCTCTTCTGCTAGTTAATGACATTCCCGCAGTCATTTCTCTTGTCATAACCTCTGCCCAGAGGCCATCCNCCTCCCCCGCATCTCCCTGTTTTGTACTGGGCCAGAACTGTCTTCAGTCCCGCTAAAAGTCGAACATGAGCTCCCTTGCCATCGCCACGGGTTCCCAACCACAAAGCAGTTCTTCCCTGCCACACATACCCTGCTGGTCCTGCTCTCACNTTATTCTTGGGTTACACTTACAGTCCAGTTCTCCAATGGGAAGCTGCAGAATCCAGGCAACATGCGCTTCACCTTGTACAACAGCANCGACTTGTTAAACCCCAGGCTGAAGAATCAGCGGATCCTGGTAAGTGCTGCAGGTACAGGTTGTCTGGGCTCTGCAGGGCCCTGCAGGCCACAGAAAGCCCTTGGTGTGGGCAGATAGGGAGGGCCTGAGGAGAGAAAAGGAGGAGTAGCAAATGGGACTGTGGCTGCACTGATGTGCAAGAGTTTGGGTGAAACGCTGACTTCGCATATTTGGGTTTTATTTGTCTTTCGAGACAGGATTTCTCCGTATAGCTCTGGCTATACTGGAACTCACTGTGTAGACCTAGCTGGCTAGCCTCCGACTCAGAGANCTGTCTCTGCCTCCCGAGTGCTAGGGTTAAAGGTGTGCATCACTACTCCCGGCTTCATGTATTTGTGTTTCTAACGTGAACTTACTGAATAGTCACTGTGTCCTCATGTAGCGCCTAGATCAGCTTTGGTGGCGTTCTTCCCCAGCTCGGCTTCTGCGCTATCTTATGGGTGTGGGTGTTCTTCATTTTTGTCTCTCTGCACCATGTGTGTGTAGCTGGAGGCCAGAAGGGGGCATTGGATTGTGAGCTACTTTGTGGGTGCTGGGAGTCAAATGCAGTCCTCCGGAGGAGCAGCCAGTGCTCTCAACTCCAGAGCCTTGTCTCCAGCTCCCAGCTGAACCAGGTGATACTTTGTTATGGGTGGGTGGGTGCATTCAAGATGCTTTTTTTTCCCCCCAGTATTTCTCTGTGTAACCTTGGCTGTCCTGGAACTCACTTTGAAGACCAGGCTGGCCTTGAACTCAAAGAAATCTGCCTCCAGAGTGCTGGGATTAAAGGCGTGCACCACCATCGCCCGGCTTATTTTTCTTTATGATTGAAAAAAATTCCATTGCGCACATGTACCACATTTTCTTTATCTGTTTTCCCACTGATGAGCATCTGGCCTGGTTCCATTTCCTGGCTGTTGTGAATAGTGCAGCAATGAACATGATTGTGGAATTATCTGTATGGTGTGCTGACTGCAGAAGAGTCCTTTGGGTGGATGCCTGAGAGTCGTAAGCTGCCTCCTAGGGTAGTTCCATGTTCAGTTTCTGAGGATCCTCCACATTGACTTTTAGTGTGGCGGCAGCAGTGTACACTTCCGCCAGCAGCGAATAAGGGCTCCTTTTCCCCCATCCTCACCAGTGTCTGTTGTTACTTGTTTTCTTTTGATAGCCATTCTGATTGGGGTGTGATGGAATCACTAAGCAATTTTTAAAAACATTTCTTATTTGTGTGAGTTGAGGAGGGAGGAAGGGATGCTGTGATGTACATTTGGAGGGTCAGGACAACTNGGGGGAGTCAGTTCTTTGTAACTCGTAGGCCCTGGGGATTGAACTCAGGTCACCAAATTTAGTAGCAACCAGTTTTACTCACTGAGTCATCTTGCCAGCCCTCAAGGCAGGTTTTTGTTTTTGTATTTTTAAAGTTTATTTTGTGTGAGAAAGTGCATGTGTGCGTGCGTGCGTGTGTACATGTATGCACGTGGAAGTCAGAGGACAACTTAGGGAACTGGATCTGTTCTTTTACCACATGGGTTCTGGGGCTCTAACTCAGGTCATCTTCCAAACCACAAAAGCTTTCTCCAAAACCACAAAAGCTTTCTCCCCAGCAGTTCTCATCTGTATCTCTCCGATGGTTAAGGGTCTTGAGCACTTCTCAAATATTTAGGGCAGTTTTCGTCACCTCCTCTGAGAACTGTCCACTTGGCTNATCAGTCCACTTATTGACTAGATTATTTGAGGGTTGTTTTTATATTTAATTTTTACAGCCCTTTGTATATTCTAAATATTAATCNCTTGTTGGATGAATATTACTATCCTTGGCAAGGATTTAGCCCATCTCTATTCTCTGTACTTTGGGTAATGTTTGCTTTGCTTGAAGAATCTTTTCAATTTCAGGCAATCCCAGGTGTCTCTTCCCCCAAGAACACTACCTATCACTTTGAAGCTTACTTATGGTATTTGGGGTCCCCTCTCCAAAGTCTTCTTGCCTTTCACCCAGAGACACCCTAGATTCCTATAGATGTGATGGGGCCAGATCACTGGCTGGAGGCTATCTCGGGCTGGTACATTTTGGTCCTGGATTCTAAGGTTTCTGTACATGTCAAAAAGAGCCCATGCTCAGTACCCNTCAATGCTGACTGTAAATGGAACACTCCCTGTTTTTCAGGCAGCTGAAACAGACAGGCTCTCCTATGTTGGGAACAATTTTGGGACTGGCGCCCTCAAATGCAACACTCTTTGCAGGTAATGGACAACTGGGCAGTGACAGAGGTGCTAAGAGAGTTGCAGTGGTGACAGTAACACCATCATCTTCAATCTTTATCTTGGGGGTAGTTGGGGGAACCTGCAGGTTTGCTAAGACCCTGTGTTTCTAGACTCACAAGTTCCTTATACTTGGTGTAGATCCCCCTAGAAAGGAAAAGATGGCTTGTGTTTGGCAAGCTCCTAAAGACCTCATTTATTCTGACATTATTTGTGACTGGCCTATCCCAAAAGACAGCTGTGTCTGCTGATTTAGAGTGTGTGATCAGTAGGTCAAAGCTTACCTCAAGCTTGCCTTGGGACAAGAGGATGTGGTATCTTCAAGGCCTCTGGATTGGAACAAAGTAACCCAGCAATATCACTGGTGAAGTGAAGGACTTTGGCAACTTGGCCCTTTGCACACCTCTGGTGTCTTCTGTGTAACANTGTCATCCAACTGGAAGAGTCTTTAATTCACAGGCTGACACGGTGCAGATGGGATCTCATGATGGCCAACAGTGAAGGCCTTTTGGAGTCCCTGCTGAGCTCCAGCCCGAAGGCAGAGTTACATAGTGTGCTAAATCTTAACACTGCATCCCCCTCACAAAGACGCCCTGCTTCAGCTTGACCTTCTCCCCAGAAGGAACAAGGTTTTACCTGTATTTGTCTCCATAAAACTCATGCATGCCCAAATTCTATTTAATTCTAGATTCTTAGGACCTCAGAAGGGCTTCCATTAACAGCAGTGGCTCTAAATGTGATCGGTTATCAGAACCGTCTGGTGGCTTTTTCAATCCACAGCCATTTGATGTCCCCTCCCTTTTCATCACCTCCTGTTCCCTCTCCATGCAGGGATTATTGTTACNTGTGAACAAGTAGATGCCTTTCTCTGGCAGAAAGAAGCTAGGAATTTGTAAATAGGAAAAAGAGGATTGTGTAAATAATAACCTTCTGAATAACCTATTATTGTATTATTCCTTTTTTCCTCAGACACTTTGTGGGAATTCTGAATAAGACCTCTGGTCAGATGGAAGTATATGACGCTGAGTTGTTCAACATGCAGCCACTGTTTGCTGGTAGGTTCCAGAAGTGAAGACTCANTGAAAAGCTACATAATTTGGGTTTGTTGAATTAATTCATTGTTGTTTTCTAAAAGGCATTTGTAATTTTTTCTAAATGGCTTCCTCCACATATACCTTTTTGAGACAAGGTCTCATGTAGTCCAGGCTACCCTTGAATTTGCTGGGTAGCTGAGGATGACATTGAACTTCTGGTCCTCCTGCTGTCAATTCCTGAGTGCTGACCTTACAGGTGTGTGCCACCNTGCAGACTTATATGGTGAAGGGGGTGTGAACTCAAAACTTGGTGTCTACCCAGCAAACACAGCTTATAATAGGGCACCTTCTTGCCAAGTGTTTTTTCTTCTTTCCTTTTTTTTTAAATTTGAAAAGTTATACAAATGTATTTTTTAAATGAATCATCTATTGATTCCCTACTATGCTCCAAGTACTAAGCTAAGGACTGTGTATGACAAGTAAGATCCCGTCTCTTCAGCATTTACAGATGTTGTCTCAGAAACCAGCCTTGAAGGCAAGATGACTAGTCATCAGTACAGAATGTCAAGGGAGGTGTCTCATAGTACGTTCTTTTTCATTACAGACTTTTCATAGTTCTTCATGTGTGTGAGTACGGGTGTTCACATGCCACAGCACACATGCGGAGGTCAGAGCAGAAGCTCTGCTCTCCTGACCTACCTGTTTGAGTTATTCTGTCTGTTGGCTCTGGGTCAGGCTATCCCTTGAGCATCTGGGGTCCTCTTGTCTCTGCTTCCCATCTTACCGANGGAGTACTAGGATCCCAGATGTGTGCTACCATGCCCAGCTTCCCATGGGTTCTGGGGATTCATACCCAGGTCCTCATGTTTGGATAGCAAGCGCTCTACACACC
>LZPO01116969.1:117189-135157 GCA_001675575.1 Neotoma lepida
AAAAGATACATTTGTGTTGTGTGTAAATAGTTTATAAGTTCTGGCTTGTTCTGGCTAGCACATGCACAACTTTAGTTTTGGGTCCTTGCTGTGTGCTTGTCACTGTACCTTTCATCAGCACCACATAATTATTTCATANGTACTGTTACTCCTTTTTTACCAGTGTTGGAACTTNGCTTAGTCAGGTGACCTGCTACTGAGCTAACTCAGGCAGGGCCATTGCAGAGCTGTGTTCTTGTCCACCGGGTTATACTGCTCACTACTTGAGTACTCTGTGGGAAGTTGGAGAGTGTCATGGAAAATCTGCGTTATGTTTACACCTGCCTTTAGGTCTTTGACCAGAAAAGCAAATCTACTTATGGGAAGAGCCAAGGACTCAGTTTCTGTTCCTCTGCTGGCTTGGGAAAATGCCTGGGCCAGTCAGTCACTGTGTCTGCAGGCCCCATTTTCCCTTGTTTGTGAACTAAGAGGGAAGCAGGGGTCGCCCATTCCCCAGTTCTCTTTACTTGTGTACTGAGTTATACAGTCAGGATTCACAGTGGACATTCATGTTAGGGAAATCTTGGAATAAGGAAATCTGTTTTTCTTAGATTAATGCTAAATAAATGCTAAGCGCTATTAATATATTTAAGGTCTTGNAGAGCTGAACACAGTGGCTGGTGCCTGCAGTGCCCCCTGCTTGTGGGGTTGACACCAGGTTATCAGTTGAACTCACAAGTTTAAGACCATCTTGGGCAGCATAGTGAGACCCCATTAAAAAAATAGTCAAATACTCATTTGTGAGCCTCACAGCGTGCTTTCTTCCTGTTCTGTGTTTCTATAGAAGATGCTATTGAGTGTGAGCCTCCTCTAGAGAATCAGACCAAGACCTTCAGGGAAAAGGTGAGTGACAGTTAAAGAAGCTCTTTTGGGGCCTGGTTTCCCCATCAGTGTAACAGCACTGGGCCTCACTGGCTGCTCCAGCTCAATTGGTCTCTGGTTCTCTGCCTGGTTGCTCCCCACAGAGGCCTTCCGGTCTCCCAGGGAGCAGGCCTACTGCTGCCTTATCCAGGTGAACACCGCTAATGTCGGTATTTGTGCCCTGTTCTCTGGGATGATGGAAGTGTAGCAGAAAACTTTTTAGGTTTGGTCCACACTGTAGAAATGGTTGTATCTGGAGACTCACATAAACAAAGGAAGTTCTTAGCNAAGTCATCTTGCCCCAGGGTGGCAGACTGAGCTTTCAGTCCTGCCTGNACCACTGCAGAGAGAAGACTACCCTGAGGTTCCGGGAGAGTGAGGGGTTTATTAGCAATGTCTGTCACTGGAGCAGATGGCAGATTGGTAGGCTGCNTGCCACAGAGTTANCAACCCTGACTCCAGTCAAGTCTTCTTTATGTACTGATGGGAAACTATAGATTTGTAACTGGGAGTCAGTTCAGCAAACCTCAGTCCTGATGTGGAACAGTCCTGTGAGGTGGACAGGTATGAGAAAGGACTCGGCCTGATTGACAGGTGAGGTAATCCTGACTCAGGGAGCCCAGAGCTTACTTGTGCTTACATACCTGAGAACAGCCGTGCTGCCCAGCCTGTCCTTAGTAGTTGGGTTTGTTTCTTACACAGTTGGATTCTTGCATTGAAGCCTTTGGAAGCACCAAGCAGAAGCGGTCCCTGAACTCCAGGAGAATGAACAAAGTTGGCAGCGAATCTTTGAATCTCACAGTAACTAAAGCCGCAGAGAACATCATTGATGCAAAGGGTGTGAATGGTAAGCAGTTGGAGCTTGGGTAAAGAGTGTGTCCACAAAGACTTGACATCTGTCACTCACCTCACAGATGCAAGCGGTGACACTGTCCTGTCCTCAGTCAAGGGGAGGAGACAGGCCTGGGAAGGAACATGTGCAAGCCCTGCCCTTGGTGCACGGCCGGAGCTTCTCTGATGTTGTGTAGTGATTTGATTATTCATTAGCACATGTCTCTTTAACTCTGTTCTGAGTTACTTGAGGGCANACACACTGTATCCACCTTCTGCATGGCTGGGACAGCATCAGCCTGATGGGCAGTTCAGATCTTGGCAGGTGTTGAGATTTGTTTTGGACCATGTGGTCTCCAGTGCATAGGGTTCCTGGAGTGTTGCGAAGCCTGCAGCCAGACAGGGTGACACTCACATTAATTTTCCTCCATTGACAGCTCTAGTCAGTGATGCCATGCAGGATGACTTGCACGATGACTCCCTCTACCTTCCTCCCTGCTATGCTGATGCAACCAAGCCTGCAGACGTGTACAGATTCGAAGACAGTATCCTTGTAGTTGGAAAGGTGCCTAATTTGCAGGCTATGGTGTTTGTACACATTGGCAGAGCCAGGCTGTGTAAGGGTGGTCATGGTCCTGTGACATTAATAAATGCAACATCCAAACCTTTTCCCATGTCCCAGTGCTGTTAGCAAGAAGCTCGTCAGTTCAGCTTCCTCANCAGCAGTGGGACCCACTCCTGGAATCAAGCCCATCATNNAGTAACAGGACAAACAGGCACAGCTTAGCACNGTGAGGGTCATTCTCCACAAATCGTCAGAATATAACCTTTGAGTTGGCTGGTACCCAAGTCTAGAGCAGACATACTGAAAGAAGGGTTGGAACATAGAACTCCGCTGCTCAGTGGGTCTGGCTAATTGGAGAATGCTGACAGAGGCTTTGGGAATGAAGAGAAGCAGGGCGGTCCAGGTAGGAAGTGACCCCTAGGCTGGGGTCCAAGATTTGGGGTCTGCGCTCCACCCTGCTTCTTCTGTGAGTCCCTTCTCTGTGGCCTTAGCTTTCCTGCCTGGGAAATGAGGCCCCGTGAGAGGACATAGCTCAGTTGTTTTCCATTTTGGTCAGTCATGTTCTTGACCTGCAACCAGTTCTGTCCCCGGCTGAGTATGATGCTCTTGAGAGCCCATCGGAAGCATTCAAAAAGGTCACATCAGAAGACATACTGAAGATGGTTGAAGAGAACAGGTATTCGTGGGCAGACAGGNCATCTGAATCACGATGGGGAACAGGGTCTGACATAGAGCAGGACCTTGCTGAGACTCAGAAAGTAGAGAGTCAGTGGGGAGGTGTCTGCTTAGCCGGGGAATGAAGGAGCAAGCTTTGACACTAGGCTTTCAGGAGCTGTGGGTGGATTCAAGGGAGAGGACTGGCTTGTGTGCGTAGAGCCTACAGCTGGAGAGATGGTGGCAGGGTCCTGGAATCTGGGGCCTGGGACCAAAGCTAGCTCCAGACTCCACTGTTGTGTTAATGCTGGTTGTCACTGGCAATGCCCAAAGGCTGGCATTGGCATGGGTGCTAGCCAGAGTGATAGCTTCTCTGTGTCATTAAATATGCATATTTTAAATATTGTGTGTTTGTTGAAATAACAGATTTACCCTCTTAAAACAACTTTTTAAAAAATGATGATGGTTAAATTATTTCTTAGTTCTGAGTCTTTTCTTCTAATTATTCCTTCTTTTTTTTNATAAGATTATGTATGTGTATATATGACATGGGTATGGGTGCCAGTGGAAGATGTCACTGGATCCTCTAGATCTGTAGTTACAGGCAGTTGTGAGTGGCCCAGTGTGGTCACTAGGAAACAAACCAGGGTCCTCTGCACAGCAAGTGCTCCTGACTGCTGAGCCATCTCTCCAGTCCTACTCTTTTTATTTTTATTTTTTAGATTTTGTGTGTGTGTGTGTGTGTGTGTGTGTGTGTGTGTGTGATTGTGTTTGTGTGGGGTACGTGTACATGTGAGATCTGAGGTTGATCTTAGGAATTATCCTCTATTGTTGTTCTACCTTGTTGAGTGAGGCAGAGTCTGTCAGTTAAACCCTGTGCACCCTGCAAGGGTTAGTCTCCCTGATCAACTTGCTCAGTGTATGGAGGGTATGGGGACAATGTGCTGGTGGTGCTCCTGACAGCCTGTTTGTCCCTCATGTGCTGCTGTTTCCCTTCCTTGTTTTAGCCACTGTTCCTTCGTCATAGAAATGCTGAAGTCTTTGCCATCAGATGAGGAGAGTCGAGACCGGCAAGCCCGAGGCATCTGGTTTCTAGATGCCCTGGTCAGATTTCGAGCTCAGAAAGTGATAAAGGGAAAAAGTAAGCCCCCCCCAGGCATTTCATCCTAGTTATGGCCACTGGTTACTTGTCCGTAGTTCTCACATCACCCCATGGATGTCTGTCCACGCCCTCCGTGCAGCCTGCCCTTTCTCCTCAGCCTCGAGGGGCTCTCCTCTTTATATTTCTTTCTTCTGTTCTGGAATGGGGACAGGGTGGATGGGGCTTCCAGAGAGCACATTCCCTGCTTGTGTTTTGTTAGGTAACACACAGTATCCAGGTCAAATGAGATGAATAATTGAAGGAATGCTGTTAGAACACACATCAGTGAGAGGAAATCAGGGCTTTGCTTGGGAAGAAGCTTGGGGCAGGGTGTCTTGTTTTAAGACAGTCTCACTACACAGCCCTGGTTGGCTGAGACTCACTGTACAGTTCAGACTTGCCTGGAACTCAGAGATTTACCTGCCTCTGCCTCCCAAGTGCTGGAATTAAAGGTGTGCGCCACTGCTTGGCATTTTCTTTTTCTTTTTTTGTGACAGTTCATTTCACACTGAGAGTCAGATTGAATGTTTAAAATTCCAGTTCCACCTGTTTCTAGGACCATATGTGATGGTCACTCTCTCATAGCCACCCCAAGTTGGAAAGCCAGCAGGAGACACCTGGGGTTTTCAGCACAAGGTGTTTCTGTTCACTGTTACTGTGAAAGGCACCAAGGATGGAGGTGTGCCTCCTGTTTCAGGTTCCAGTCCCTCCAGTGGGTAGTGTGCAGGATGCTTGCCTAGTGTTTATCTATGTCAGAGGACGACTCTGGGATCAGTTCTCTTTCTATAGCCATGTGAATCCTGGGGAAACATCTCACTGGCTCCATCTGCAATCTGCTTTATTTTCCAACATCTTATTGTGTGTTCTTAGTCCTCATCAGTCTGTCTGTTCTATCTTTTCACACCCCTTTCACAAACACCTCTTGTGTGCATCTGACCTTAAAGTGGCTGCTTTGGATCTTGGGCCCCTGTTCCTCTTATCATGTGGTTCTGGCCATTACAGCCTCCCTACCTGCCCCCTCCCTTATGGATGTGTGGCCTGTGGACTTTCCAGGAAAATGATCCATGCAACTTTGTGTTCTAGGTGCCCTGGGACCTGGAATCCCCCATATCATCAACACCAAGCTGCTGAAGCAATTCACCTGCCTGACTTACAACAACGGCAGGTCAGGGAGCTAGTTCTATGAAGAAGAAAGCAGATGGGGGTGGCAGGGAAGGGTGGGGGCTCAGGTGCAGTTCCGTGTCCAGAGATTCCGTGCCAGTGAGCTCACTGCCATTTGGCAGGCTTCTGGGGACACATATACATCATACACTGTCCCCGTTGGAAGTGTTCATTGGTCTTTGGCTNTGGGGCACCTTGTAGAGAAGTGCTTACTGATGACCACAGTACTACAGAAAAGGACAGTCAGCATGGTGACTTAGAAGACAGAAATTCCAGCAGCATCCTGGCCTTGCTTGCAGCTGTTTGGTGGGGCTGTGCTTCCTGCTCCTGATTGTGCTTGGAAACAGCAGGGACATCTTTGAGTTTGGGGTGGTTTTTCCTGTAGGCCTGCTGAGCAGACACTAACAGACTCATACAGAAGGCTTTCATGAGTGCAATGCTACCACACCACTTGGGGGAAATGTGGGCAGGGCTTTCTCTGTCTCTTAGGGGAAACATGGCTGANGCACTGTTCACTGTGAGACTTGGGCACCTTGGAAGGAACAGGTTGTGTGGCTTGATCTCCCCCCGCTCTCCAAACTGGGAACACTGACTACAGAGGATAATGCTCTGGTGTTCTTATTTAGCACTTGATTTTAACTTCATTTCTCCTTTATTGCCACTGACTGCAGTTTACGGAATTTAATTTCAAGTTCTATGAAGGCCAAGATCACTGCGTATGCAATTGTACTTGCCTTGCACATCAATAACTTCCAGATAGACCTGACAATGTTGCAGGGGGACTTGAAACTCAGTGAGAAAAGGTGAGCAAAGTAGAGTAATGCTGGGCCCTGCAGCCGCCTGCGTGGGTTCCCACTCCTGCCTAGAGCATGAGGCCCTGCTGAANGGTGGTTAAGGGACTGGGGTATCTCATGGAAATATCTTGGGACCAGAAGACAATTTTTAATGATTGATTGATTGGTGAGAAACTTTGAGTGTCTTCTCTTTGCAAGGCATGGTATTAAACTCATTTACAGTCCCTCATTGATTTCCCAAAAAATAACAAGAATCTAAGGTCTGGAGAAGTAAAGACTTTCTCAAGATCTCACTCCCAAAAAGTGTGCCTGGGTGTTAGCCGGAGCCTTCCACAGCTTTCTGTTCTGAATAGCCCTGTGTGCTTTGAATTGCTGTGACTAGGGAGGGCTCCTCCGTGGATCCAGGGGTGAAGGGAGGGTGGAAGCAGAGAACCCAGCTTCATGGTCCAGAGCAGTGTGCTCTCTGCTCCTGTCAGACCTGAACGCACAGGGCTCCTCTCCATGTGTTCTCTTTCTTCCTTAGGATGATTGAGATAGCAAAAGCCATGAGGCTGAAGATCTCCAAAAGAAAGGTGACCCTGGCAGACGGCAGGGAAGAGGATCACAGACTGGGTACCTTGTCGGTCCCATTGCCTCCTGTCCAGACCTCAGACCGCTCAAAGAGGAAGAAGATGAGCTAGATGTTTTCCAGATGGATTGTTCTGGTCATATCACAGCTACTTCTGTCCACTCTCATTTTTATTTTTTGAAAAAGGAAGCAGACTGGATGTTGTGGTACTTATCTATAACCCAAGTACTCAGGAGACTGAGGCAGGAGGCTTGTGGATCCTGGGCCTGACTAGGACTCTGCTGTGCTCCACCACCCCCGAGGCCTTACACATGGTTATCATGCCTGAAGCCGGCACTCCACTTGTCCCTCTCATGCAGAAATTAAAGCCATGGCCCAGGTTTGACTTCATCCTGCTCCTTTGGTGTTGCTATGGTTTGAAACGACAGATGTTTCTTTGGTTTGGGAGGGTCTGGGGAAGTTTGGGTCAAAGGATCACATCAGGTTGAACTTTGAGCCTAAAGAAAGGATGAAGGTTTATAAAGAGGACCCAGAAGGGCCCCGCAGTAGGTGGAGGAGGACAGAGCAAAGCAGGGATCGGAGGAGGCTGCCAGCTCTGCTAGGGTGAGCACTGGATCTAAGTTGACAGCCTGCTACAATACAGCAGAGCCAAATCGGGAAGTGATAANCACAGCTTTTCTTCCTCGGGGAGACCACACNGAGATGAATGCAATGTGGAAAGCATGGATAAATGTGGGGTCTCACTTGGTTTTGCATTCAGACCTTGACAGACCCACTGTTGGTCCCTGGGACCTTGAGAGGGGAGCTGCACTAGAGGCTTGAGTCTTTTAACAGTACCAGATAATCTTGTGGCCGTGATTCTGCAAGTGAGTTTGAGACAGAGGCTGATTGGAAGCCTGAGGGGAAAACCAACACATGCAAGTTGTCCTGTCTCCACTCATGAGCTGTGGTGTTACACACTCACACCAACAGGACTTCAAAACAACAACAAAAACAGTTTTCCAGGGGTTGGAGAGAGCTCAGTGGTTAAAGGTCCTACAAACACATAAGTTCCAACCCAACACCCATATGCTCAACACTGGGAAGCAGAGACAGGGAAACCACTGGGTTCCAGGAGAGACCTTGCCTCAGAGGAAGAAGGCAGAGAGTCACACAGAAACCGGATACTCTGGCCTCTCCACACACAGGCCACANACTACACAATGGAGATGGGTCCTCTCTAGGACACTGGATGAAAGAGATACATAAAGCAGCTCACGGCAACATGAGGTCTAGTCTGAGCTGGGAGTGGCGGCACATGCCTGTAATCCCAGCATTTGGGAGGTTGTTTCCGCTAAACACGACAGCTTGAAGAACAAAGCAGTCGGTAAGAAGTCCACGAGGGAAGTCAGTAAGCGGAGTGGAGGACCCTGAAATCCTTTGTCCAGAAGAAAAGTTCAAAAGATGGGTTTACCTTAGCTCAGGGGTGGGCTGCTGAGAATTAAACNGAACCATGTCCTAAGGAAGAAAATTAAGACTAAGAAAACTGAGAAAAGTATTTAGTACTGGGACTAGGAGATGGCTTAGTGTTCAGTAAAGGCACCTGCCA
This sequence comes from Neotoma lepida, assembly GCA_001675575.1. NCBI lineage: Eukaryota > Metazoa > Chordata > Mammalia > Rodentia > Cricetidae > Neotoma > Neotoma lepida. The sequence goes on from LZPO01116969.1 coordinate 125,392, forward strand.
CCGAGCCTGACGACCTGAGTTCACTCCCTGGAACCTACATGGGAGAAGCAGAGAACCAACTTCCCCCAAAGTTGTCCTCTGACCTCTATATGTGTGCCATTGACACACACACACACACACACACACATACATACACACATACACACATGTACACACACACACACATGCACACACATATACATACATACACACAAATGTCTAAACAAAACACTAATATAAAAACAGTCCTAAGTCCGAGCTCATCAGCTGAGGTGGGCACAGAAAAACTAGGATGTTGAGGGAGTACCCCAAAGCAGGAAGGCATATTCATCTATCTGAGGACCCTTTGCTCACCAGGTGATCTGCATGGAGGTAGTGTCAGCATTTGTCTTCACAAAGGCCCCTGGGCAGGACTGGAGAGAAACTTTGGAATGATAGGCAGCCCTTCTGACATGGGCTGGATTCTGACACGTGGGAGCAAAGCTGATACGATGAGTCCCGAGTTCTCAGTCTCAGTGGAGGCAGTGGCACCTGTGGGGAGGCCTGCTGGTCACTTGAAACTCCCAACAAATGTGTAGACCAAGTTAAGACCCCGGAAGCGCCTCCTTTAAAATATATAGAACTTTATTTTGGTTATTGAGATTTTTGTAAGTACTTGGTTCACAGAAAAGTCATTTCTTACAAAATAACAAAGGCAGCATTTTATACAGCGACTCACATTGGGGCCACCAAACAGAAGTGCAATGGACAGTACTGCAGATGGGAAGGACCAGTGTTCTTGTTCCCAGAGTGCTTAGGGAGAAGTCAGAGCTCCCCCTCCCACCCACCTAACAGCAGCACCTAGGGCTCCACAGAACCAGTGTGGGATCTGGCCCAGTGTAGGACAGTGACCCCAAAGGCTGGTGAGGACCCTGCAGTGAAGGCCAAGTGGGAAAGGGATCATCAAGGCGGAGCTGGCCCTGCATGCAGTCCCCTTCCACAGTGGCGCTCAAAGCTTGTCACACTCACAGTACGGTCTAGTGAAGCCCTTCAGGAGCTAGCCTTCTCATCACTTAGGCCACTAACTCAACTCTGGCTCTGGGCTGGGACTTAAGGACACAGACAGAGGTGGCTCTACCTTCAGAGAGTCACAGGTAAATAGGCAGGACAGGGTATGGACCCAGAGAGTTCCAAAGCAAGGCAGAAAGTGCTCAGTGCCCTGAGAGGGAGCAGTAGGGTGAGGCTTGGGGTGAAGGGAACACTATCACCTGCAGCAAGGGGAGTCACGTGGAGATGGCAGTGTCTGAGCTAAACCTTGAGTAAAATGTGGGGCCTGCACATACGGAGATGGCTGGGAAGGGCATGCCAGGAAGAAGAACAAGCTCAAGCCAAGGCACAAGTGGGGACTATGNTAGGGCTGGTCAAGGCAGCTGACCATCCATGAGGACATGGACATGTCAGAGGGCACCTCCATCTAGACAGACTGGAGCTTGCAGGGGCAGCTGGGATGTGTGTCCACACACACTGAATCCTGTGGCAGGTGCTAAGCTAATGCTTTGAACTTGGGGGACTCCTTGAGGACAGTGGAGCTTTGTTCATCCCCACACGGCCTGGCCCAGCACCTGCCTGCACACCTGATGGCAGCCACCTGTCCCTCTTATTTATAGCACGTCCCCTTGTCATTCCTGGGACAGCTTTTCAGGAGGAACTCCTTGCTCCAAGCCCCTTCCTTGCTCACAGGACCATGTGCCAGTCTAAGAACTGTCTTCAGTAAAAACACTGCAGCCTCCAGGGGCAGCTGGGAGGCTTGTACAGTCCCCGGAGGGACCAAGAGGGGCAGGTCCAGGAAAGAGGACAGTTGTCTCCACCTCACCACAGTTACTTCCCTTGATCAGAAGTACTCTCTTCCCTGAGAAGAGTCTAGGTTTGGTCTGTGTAAAGTGAGGTTCTCTGTAGCTTGGACTAATTGACNTAGAACTGCATGTGCTATTTGAGCTTCCCTAGCTCTTCACAACCTCTAGGTGTTGGAGCGACTGGAAACACTCCCAATTGCTACTCCTTTTTCTCCAAGGTCCTCCCTGCTGAAGGCTGTGGAGCTGAAGGGTTTTAGAGATACCTTGTTCTTAGTCCCCAGGGGGCCAAGACCCTCTTTTCAGGAGTGGTGGTGTGCAGGATGGGGGTGGGGCTGGGAGTCTTCCCAGGCATAACTTCCATCCCAAGAGTTTTAGCCTCTAGCTCTTCTGAGCACCCCACTGGGGCCTGGGTCTGAGGCAGGTCTTCTTGCTTACAAGATGGTACAGAAAATGCTGCGGTTGCTGTGGTAACCACCTTCCACACGGGCTGTGATCCTGGTCGCCATGGCTGTCACCTTATGCCCACCGTGGGCTGCAGAGGAGCCCCTGCCTGAGTTTTCAAGGTGAGGCCGTGCTGGTGGATTCACCAGGCGCCAGGTGTCAGACCTGTAAGTGCAAAAGGAAAGCCAGTGAGTCGGAGGCTGAGAGTACTGGGTGAACAGTTCTCTGGATCTCGGAGTTTAAATCTAGGTATGGGTTTTATCTCCTAAGTCAGTGACTGCCCCAATGAGGTGGAGCAAGAAACTAAAGGACAGATCTCTGCTGCATTTCTGCATGGAACCTTGGCCACATTTCCTCTGTGGTCCTCAATTTCCCTGTATTTATGGATATGGGTCAGTGGGTTTTTTCTCTATACCCCNCCATGCACCAATACACCAGCTTTGTGAACATGAATGATATAAAAGCCTTATTTANCATCACCCAGAACCAGAAACCACCTAAAAGCCCTCCAGGTGATGAGCAGGCAGACAGGCTGCTGCATCAGTGCACAGAAACTATTTGACAACAAGAAGGAATGAATGAAGCGGGGCATGGTGGCACACACTTTAAATCCCAGTACTCCAGCTATCCTGGTCTACAAAGTGAGTTCCAGGACAGCCAGGGCTACACAGAGAAACCCTGTCTCCACAAAACAACCAGAGAATGACTTCCAGGNGATCCAACTTTGTTNTGGCCTCTGAAGACACCAGGCACACACATGATGCAGACATACATGCAATACATGCGACACTCACGTATACACATAAAAACAAAGCTAGAACCACCACAGGGACACTTGCACACCCGTGCTCACTGCTGCACTATGCACGATAGCCAGCAAAGAAAACCAGCTGAGACACCCATCAATAGATGAGTGAAACGACATTTGCAGAAAATGGATGGAACTGGAGATAATTACATTATTTGCAAGAAGCCAGACTCAAACAAATACCACATTTCATGCAGAATCTAGATTTAGATTTGTAAGTGCCTTTGTGTGTATGGGGGGGATGGTATTGTGAAAGTGAAAAAGAGACTNTGGTAACTAGTCTTCATTGTCAAGGTGACTAGATTATAGTAACTTACTGTAGAGGAACAGAACTTAATACATATGTATGTGTATATAGTGAACATATATATATGCATTTCCTCCATGGCCTCTCTATGTATACATAAATATATATAATAAAATAAATATATAATAAATCCCCCCTTCTCTAAACCTCTGAACTATAAGCTAGCCCCAATTAAATGTTTTCCTCTATAAGAGTTGCCATGGTCATGGTGTCTCTTCACAACAATAGAAACCCTAACTAAGACAAAATGTTATCAGGGACTGGGGTATTGCTGTGGTAGCCTGACCATGTTTTTGTTTGGAGGAATATAGACTTTCAGACTTTGGATTAGAAAAGCAGTTGAACACTTTAAGTAGAGCTTAATGGGCCATATAAGTAAGATCATGGAAGACAGTGATACTGANGGTGATTTGAACTGTGGGGGCCTGGCTCAAGAGAGTTCAGAGGAGAAGAATATTAGTATGTGGCCTAGAGACTATTTTTATGATATTTTGGCTAAAAATGTGGCTGCTTTTTGCCCTTGTCTGAAAATCTGCCCGAGGCTAAATTGAAGGGTTTTGGATTGATTGCTTTGGCAGAGGAAATCTCCAAATGGTCTAGTATTAACTGTATCATGTGGTTATTAGTGTTCACTCTTACGCAAATCTATAGTGAAAAGGAGAAAGCTGAGCAAGGAAAAATACAAAATGTACAGCTTGAGGTGAAAGGGGACCCCAGGAAGTAGGATGGAGCTAAGTCCTGTGTTCAAGGAGATGAACAGAATAAAGAAAAGCCTGAGTAAAGAGAGTGGTGACGTCAAGGTAAGATCCCTTCCAGCTAAGCTTCCAACTTGTGAAAAGAAACTAAAGACCTTTAACCCAGCACTCAAGAGGCAGAGGCAGTCAAGTTTCGGAGTGCAAGGCCAGCCTGGTCTACAGGACAAGTTCCAGGACAGCCAAACTCAGGCAGTCAAGGAAACCATCAAAACCAGAAAGCTGGTGAAGATGTAGTTGAACGAGGGGGCGGGGTCATGTTCCAGTTCCAGCAAGCAGCAGAACTTGGCATCTTCGGCCATGTGGTTCTGAGTTTAGAGTCAAGGATAGAAGAAACAGGTTATAGAATCTCCCTCCGGGACTAAGGAAGCCACTGAGGCCAGGCAAATGTCAGGGCTGTCCCTGCATGGAGGCCTAGAGGGGTTATGGAGTGAAGCTGTGAAAGTGAATCCTAGAGACTCCAAGATGTTGGAGATGCCAGAGTCATGGGATACCTGCCAAGGAAAGCTGCTAACAGGGAGTGGAAACAGCCCAAGAGAAAGAAGTGTGTTACAGTCAACAGAGCTGAAAGGAATTGGAGATGTGAAGAGCNTTTTGACATCAGACATGGAGATGCAGAGTTTGGAGTTTGCCCAGATGGTTTTCGGTCTTGCTTTGGTCCAGTATTTCCTCACTCTGCTCCTTTTCTCCCTTTTGGAATGGTAATGTANANCCTGTGCCATTATATGTTGGAAGTATATGATCTGCATTTTCATTTTGATTTTACAGGGGGTTACAGTTAAGAGATTGCATNAGTCTCAGAAGAGACTTTGGACTTTGAAACAGAGTTGAGACTGTTATAGACTATGGGGACTTCGGAAGTTGGACTTAATGCATTTCTGCATTATGATATGATGACAAGCCTATTGGGGCCAGGGAGTGGAATGTGGTGATTTGAAAGAAAATGGCCCCCATAGGCCTGTAGGGAATGGTACTATTAGGAGGTGTGGCCTTGTTGGAGAAAATATGTCACTGGGGTGAGCTTTGAGGTTTCGGATGCTCAAGCTAGGCCCAGTGTGTCTCACAGTCTCTTCCTGCTGCCTTCGAATCTGGATGTAGAACTCTCAGTTACCTCTCCAGCACCATGTCTGCCTGTTGTACTGCCATGCTTCCCACCATAAGGACAATGAACTAAACCTCTGAATTGTAAGCCAGTCCCAATTAAATGTTTTCCTTTATAGGAGATGTCATGGTCATGATGTCTCTACAANGCAAAAGAAACCCTAAGACAGTTTATATTGTCTTGTTTTTACAACTGTGCTGCAATTGTGTGTGGAAAGCGGACTTAGACAATGTATCAGTAAATGAACATAGCTATAGTCCAATAAAACTTACTGATGAATACTGAACTTGGAATTTCATTAAAACATTTATAAGGTTAAAATAATTACTGTTTCCCAGAGGCCATTCATAAAGAGGTAGCAGAAGAGAATTAGTAACATTGACAACCTTTGAATGAAATTCAGGCCTTGAGATCTGGACAGCATTAGTCACAGTATCAAATGAATCAAAATGTATCTTCACACTTTTTCTGAGATATTCTAACTCAGGCTGACTGCATACTTGGTGGTCTCCTGAATTAGCCTCCCAGGGCTGGGGTTAAAGACATGAACCATATGCCAAAGTTTTGTTTGTATTCCTCATCTTAGAGGGCTAAGGTAACTGAATAAATTATCCAGAAAGAGGAAGAATGGGGGACCTTTTTGGGAGAATAAGGGGGGGCAGCAAAAAGGCTGCAGGAAGAATAAGGACAGGCAGTGGGAAGAGCACTGTATTAATGACACANGTATGGAAATGCCATAATAAAAACTACTGCTTTGTATGCTAATCTAAAAGGAGCAATGGAAAGAGTGAGCGACTCACAAGCAATGCACCAGGCCAGCTACACGGCACTCAGCTAAATGAANGAACAGGCTCAAAAGACAACACAACCAGCACCTGCNTGGGTGCTGGGATCCAAACTCGGGTCTCTGTGCTCACACAACAAGNGCTTTCTTTACCCAGGGGCCATCTCCAGAGCCCACTTACTTCTTCTTGAAGACCAGGAACTTGTTGTTTTGCATGACGCATTCTCGGTTGTTAGTGACCTGCTGGAAGATGGTCTTGTTGGTCTTGCCCTGGAAGATGATGTTCTCCTGGACCAGGGCCTTCACACGGCCCCGCACTGCAATGCCGTAGGCACGGAAGGAGTGGATCCGGTTCTTCAGTACCTAGGAGAAGCAGCCAGGGCTTGTCACAGAGACTGACAGACTAGTGGAAGTGGGCAAGTGAGGGACTGTTATAAAACCACAGAGTCTAAGTGTGTTGGAGAGGTCAGCACGGAACAAGAGAAGCTCTGGGTGGAGCACAGAGGGCAGCNTGGTGGTGCCACTGGTGTCCTAGAGCTGATGGACAGGCTGTAGGAGGGCTGAGCTGGGGACAATTCTTCCCAGAAGAAGGAACAGTATGTAAAGGCCTACCAGAGAAGGGCACTGTGCCAGAAGCCATGCCCACTTGCAGCCTGACTGCGCTCACAGTGTGCCCCTCTTGCTCCTGTTCCTAAGGACTCAGAGGGTCCACTTCTCTACTCCTTGCCCACATCACTGATTTGTGGATCTACGGAGCTGAGCACCTCTGGGATATTCCACAGGCTNTGTCCTTCTGGTTCTACCATGAAGCCCTAGCACCATGCAGTGCTTTACCGAAAGGTGCTCAGAGCTCATGGTTGTGTGCCAGGACAGATAAGGAAACAGGAAGCACAGAGGAGTGCTCAGGAGGTTGTGGGCAGATGCCCCAAAGGTCCGAAAGAGAGCACTTCAAATAGCCTGGGCGACTCAGCAAGTCTTCCTTAAAAATGTGACAGTCAGGCACATGGATGGCTAAGAGGCCTCCCCATACAGACCACAGCATGTGCGAATGCCTTTGGGCTCTCTCCTGGCAAGTACCTACTGCACAATGGTCCAGTGCAAGCTTATTCTGTCAGCAAAAGAGCTGAAATAGCTGCGACTTTGACAGAGACCAAGAAGACACCCAGCAGGCTCCCAGCACCATGGCTCTCCTGGCTTCCTGCTCAAGAACTCTCGTTCATCCTTTGGGGCCCAGTTTATAAGCTCCCCCTCTGTGACNCGCCCCTTCTGTGGACCATGTTGTCCAGANTGAGTTCTGATTCTCCTTACAGCTCTGAGTGCTGATGGTTCTGTTTCTCAGCAAAGTGTACAAGCCAGGCCTGAGCCCCGTTGGTACCTTGCATCATACACATCCTACACTTACCTTAGTGTCAGACCTGGGCAGCAACTGCAGTCCACTGCCCCGGTTGCCAATGATGTCATTTTCCACCACAGCAGTACTGTCACCCTTGGTAATGATGCCATGGCCTCGATTGTCATAGATACCGTTGCCCCGGAGTTCCACCTTGCACTGGGCTTCGACCTTGACCCCACTCTGGCGGTTGCAGGAGATGCTGTTGTTGGCCACCCTTGTGAGCTGGCTGCTCTGAACAATGGTGATGCCTCTGTCCCCATTGGCATGGATCACATTGGTGATGACCTGCAGGGCCTCGCTGCTCTGGACAAAGAGTCCTGATGCTACAGAGTGTGGGAGTGGGAAGAGCATAGATGACCCCAGAGTCAACCCTGACAATGCCAGTCAGGAGGAACAGCCTCGCCTGAAGTGTGCTCCAGGATGGTAGGGAAGAGGCACGGAGTCCCTGCTAAGGTGGTCAGGGACACAGGCTGTAAGAAGACTCCTTAGGTCCAACAGTCCTCTGNCCCACCCTTCCACCCCAGGTCTCCTACAGCCTCATCCTATAGTGGCAGGAGGGTCGCAGTAGGAATTAAGGGACCAAGACAGCACCAGGAAGGGGCAGTGTGAAGACAAGCCCTGGGCTGGTTCAGCAGTCTGAGCCAGCCTCTTGGTAGCACCATGCTGTTTTCCCTAGCTTAGATGAGTCACCTTACATGGCTTAGCCTGTGCTACTAGGNAGCAGAGCTTCACGAAAGAAATCCTCCACTGGGGGTGTGCTGGCAGAACTCNCTCCCCTGGGGCTGCTGTTACTGATCTCACTTGTAGGTCACCCAGGTTCGAGTTCCAGCACCCACAGGGTAGCTCACAACCATCTGTAACTGCAGTTCCAGAGGGATCTAATGTCCTCTTCTGACCTCCATGAGCATTAGGCATGAATGTGGCATACAGATACACATGCAGGTCATTGGGTATGGGTTAGGGCACAAATTCAAGCAAGAAAGGATGACAGGGTGTGGTNGCAGTTAGAAAGTCCTCGTTGGTGTGGGATGATAGGAAGAAAGTGAATTTCAGGCAAAAGCAACACATTTTGAAGTCAGTGGNGCAGAGGTAGGAAGAAATAGATTTGAGTTTGAGGGAAAATCCAGGGCTGATTTTCATTACTGCATAATTATTCATTACGCAGCTCATGAAGCTACAAGGACAGGTTGGGACGAGTGCATGGAGAGCCCCAGGACAGTGGGAGCCATGGAAAGGTACCAGCAGGGGCTTGGGGCCCACTCACCTCCATTGTGATTAATACTGTTAGACTCCACCAGAGCTATGGTGATGGGCCGCCGCAGTGGGTCGTCCTCCTTCTCCAGCTCTGTCTCCCAGAGGATGGCATCCCCATCCTCACTGAAGTTCTCCTGGGCCCCATGGCCTCCNGGAAACTCACCAGAGCCATCTTTCTGGCTGAACACTGCCACTCCATACAGGCCATTGTAGCTCACGTGGTTGCTGGTGACATGGGGCAGGCTGGAGGACATCATCCACACACCACAGCCTTTGTTAGCTGGGACAGTGAAAAAGAGCCTGTCACTGACACCCAAGAATTGGTGAAGCAGGACCCAGTGTCACCCCAAAAGGGAAGTAAAATGTACTTCTCACAGCTCTGGCAATGGGCTTCTCCTTCACACACAAGGGACAAGGACCAATCCACCTCACTATCTAGGATCATTCCTCAGGATGTGCAGTGCTCTGACAACTGCCGAGCTCCATGGGGCAGTGCAAAGGGGGCACCAACGCTTCTGCATGGGAACAGCTCAGTGTGAACCCCGTCCTACTGCTTCCTAGTTGGGCCCGAGTGAGTTACTGAACTCATGTGCCTTAGTGTACGCAACTTTAAGTNGGGGTTGATAACTGTGCCTTTACAAGGTAGTCTTGAAGATGTGACCACGCACACAGAGTTAGGCTTGAATAACACGAGCTACAGACATTATTAGATACAGTCCAGAAAAGTTCAGACTCTGCTTAAAGTCACATGGTGAGAACAATATTAACCCTGTTAATAACCCTGTTTTTCTGTTAAATTTTCCATTGTTTGCATCAAAGGGATGAGAGGAGTTGGATGCCCATGAATTGGAGCTCACATGGGCCACTATAGCAGATAACACCCCGCCTTTTACTATCTTACATGGCACTAGAGCACTGCTTGCTGACCTCTGGGCTCAAAGTGGGCCAGGAGGTGTAAGAGGAGCCCCTCCTGCTAAGAGGCCTGAGACNATGTCTCTTCTACAAAGGATGTCTCTGAAGCCTGAAGGAATTGACTGCCTTCTCAGAACCCACTAGCTAAAGCTGAAAGCTGGGCTTTCTGCCTCCCAGGTGGGCTGGACTGTAGACCACTGCC
>LZPO01116969.1:166754-199737 GCA_001675575.1 Neotoma lepida
TTGCTCTACCCCTTAGCTCTTCTATAAATACCCTGGGGCAGAGACAGTCGGGGCCGGATGAAATAGGTTCCAGGCCCTCTCGAGGCTATTCTGTATTTTCTATCTTGATCTCTACCCTCTAAAATCCTTCTATCTAATATTTCCTGCTACTCTCACCCAAGAAAACTCTGGGGAACTGTGGGGTTGGTGGGTAGCCGCCCCACAGCCTAGCACTTTCCTCCTTCTTAGAGCTGTGTCCAGTCCATTTATCCTGATGGGCTGTCATTCACAGTGCCTTAGCCAGGGCAAGGTACCACATGGAATAGATATTTGATCCAAAGTAGACAGATTATCCATGCCCCTTGTCAGGAATGGGAGAAACTCAGAAGAGATCACCTGAGGGACTGAGGAATATAGCCAAATTAGAGCAAGCAAGAAAGGGATTCGGAGAGACAAAGAGATTTTCTTTATTTTGGAGGGAGACNCCTGTCACAGCCTATCTGTGGAGGTCAGAGGGCAATTTGTGGGAATCAGTTCTCTCCTTTACCATATGGATCCTAGGGACTGGATTAGTTGGTAGGCTTGGCAGTAAGCACCTTTACCTGCTGACCCATCTTGCTAGCCTGAGATTTTTTTTTTAGATATTTTTATTAATTCTTTGATAATTTAATACATGTATATAGTGTGGTAGTGGTCTGAATGAGAATGTCCCACAGACTCATATATTTGCTTAGTCCCTAGCTGGTGAACTGTTTAGGATGGATTAGTTAGTGTGGCCTTGTTGGAAGAAGTGTACCCCTGGGGGTGGGCTTGAGGTTTCAAAAGCCCATGCCAGTCAGGCCCAGTGTCTATACTGTCTATACTGTCTCTATGTCTATACTGTTTCTCCCTCCGCTGCAAGCTGCAGATGAGATGTGAGCTCTCAGCTACCTCTGCAGCATCATGTCTGCCTGCCACTATGCTACTCACCATGATGATCACGGACTGACCCTCTAAACGGTAAGCCCTCAACTATATACTCTCTTTTGTAAGAGCTGCCTTGGTCATGGTGTCTCTTCGCAGCAACAGAACAGTAACTAAGACAAATGTATCTGGCCCTGTTCATCCCCCACTCCTCCTAGACATGTTCTCTAACCTCCACCTAACTCCTTGTTTTCTTTCCAAAAAAGGNAAGTCCCAGCACTCGGGAGGCAGTGGCACAGGAGTCTGATATTTGTGTTGCCCATATACGCACCGGTGTGGGAGAGTCCACTGTCCACCTACCAGAGGCTAATTCTTTTCATTTGGTTTTTGGTTTTTCAAGACAGGGTTTCTCTGTGTAGCCCTGGCTGTCCTGGAACTCACTATGTAGACCAGGCTGGGCTTGCACTCAGAGATCCGCCAGCCTCTGCCTCCCGGGTGCTGGGACTAAAAGGTGCGCCCCACCCTACTTTTTAAGAGAAAACTGACTCACCCTCCCGCAGAAGCCATCAACTGTCAATAGCTCCTCCTTGGAGCCCCTCCCACTCCATGCTGGAATATTGACTGGCCTGATCTTGTTAGGTAACACAACTGCTGTGGGTCCATGTGTCCATCAGTCCTGTCATATCCAGAAACTATTTCACCCTGGTCCTCCCCAAACTCTGGCTCTTAGAACCTTTCTGTTCCCTCTTCTGAGATGTTCTCTGAGTCTTGTGGGGAAAGTTGGTCCTTATCTGTCACCCTGNACAAAATTCTAAATGGGTCAAAATCTCAGTGTTAGAACTGAACTCTGAAAATTCACAAGGAGAGTAGGGAGCATACTTGATGATATACTAACTTAGGGAAAGGTTTTCTAAGTGGGACTCCCAGTGGCCAACAATCAACATGAGGNACCTCATGAAATTAAAAGGCTTCTAAACTGCAGAGGAAACTGTTGTCAACTGAAGAGGCAGCCTACAGAGTGTGGGGAAAACCTCTGTCATACACATCTGACAGAGAATTGGTGTCTAGAATATATAAGGAACTCAGAAAAACCAAACATCAAGAAAACACACTACTCAATTTTAATGGAACTGAATAAAGACTTCTCAAAAGAAGAAACACAAGGTTCAGCAAGATGGCTTAGAAGGGAAGGGCAGTTGCCATTAAATCTGATAATCTGAATTCCATCCATGGAACTCACAGGTGGAAGGGGAGAACCCTCTCCTGAAAATTGTCTTCTGACCGCCACACATGTGCTTACACACACACACACAAACACACACACACACACACAAAATGTAACAGAAGATAAGGAGAAGATGATGACAGTGATGACCACTGAGCACACATGGTATCATTTGCCTTCAATTGGAGGATCTGAGAGGCAGAGGCAGGTAGATCTGTTAGTTCAAGACCAGCCTGGTCTACATAGAAAATTCTAGGTCAGCTTGGAATACACAGTGCAATCCAGTGTATCAGTTACTTTTCTATTGTTGTGACAGAACACCATGACCAAGGAAACTATAGAGTGTTTATTCAGGCTTGTTGNTTCCATAAGGTTAGAGTCCACGGTGGCAGCGTGATGGCTGGAACACAAAGGTGAGAGCTCACATCTTAAACCACAAGCAGNAAACAAAGAATGTGAGTCTTTAAATTCTCAAAGCCTACCTCCAGTGACAGACTTCCTCCAATGAGGCCACACCCCCTAAACCTCCCCAAACAGTGTCACCAAATGGGGACTCAGTATTTCAATGCCTGAGACTATGAGGGACATATTTAAATCATCATGCCCAGTTAAAAAAAAATTAAACACAAATGTCTAAGATATATCTTTTAAAGTATTTAACATTTGCATTAGCCATCAGGGAAATGCAAATTAAAACTACATTGACATTTCATTTACCCCAGTAAGAAAGGCCAACAGTAAGAAACCAAATGAGGGGGCTGAAGAGATGGCTCAGGAGTTTAACAGTGCTGCCTGNTCTTCCAGAGGTCCTGAGTTCAATTCCTAGTGACCACATGTGGCTCACAACCATCTGTAATGAGATCTGGTGCCCTCTTCTGCCATGCAGGCATATATGCATGCAGAACATTGTATACGTGATAAATAAATCTTTTTTTTTTTTAAAGAAATAAAACACATGAGAACAAATGCTGGCAAGGGTGTATGGGACGAGAACCCCTCATTCACTATTGTTGGGAAAGCAATGTGGAGGTTCCTCAAAGAGCTAGAAATATACCTATCACATGACCAGCTACACCATTCCCAAACATACCCAAAGACCTCCCTACCCTACTACAGAGGGGTATCTGTTCATCCATGTTCACTTCCACTCTATTGACAAATAGATAGGACACGGAAACAGCCTAGGTGTCCATCAATAATGAAAACATGGTACCTATAGATAATGAAAGTAAATGGATAAAGTAAATGGATGAGCCTGGAAAAAAGTATACCAAGTGAGGCAACCCAGACCTAGAAAGACAAACACTGCATGTTTTCATGTATGTGTGGATCTAGTGTGTGTTTAACTTAAAGTCCCTGCAGGACTAGCTGAATGGATCTCTGGAAAAAGTGCCTGCCAACCTGGAACCACATTAAAAAACAAGCCTGGTGACTTGAATATCCCACAAAGATGCTCTCCCATTAACCATAAAAAAAAGTGCTCAATATCAGTGACTAACAAGGAAAGCAAGTTAGAGCCTCAAGAGATTTTATACACACAAGAGAAGAGTTAAATAAACTGACCAAAGCAAGAATCTCCAAGGATTGGAAGCAAGTAGAACTCACAAACTGCTAGTAAGACAGAAATTTAGAAGCTGGGCATAGTAGCTCACACCTGTGGATTCTGGCTACAGGTATGAGGCAAGGGTATTGCTGTGTGTTCCAAGTCAGTCTTGGTTACATATTGAGTTCCAGGACAGCTTGAACTATACAGTAAGATCTTGTATCAAAAAGCAAACCAACCAATCAAGGTGTGTGTATCGGGGGAAAAGAAGGGGGCCCAGGCGACCACCACCAACAAAGCAATTCTATTTAGATGAATGTAACCTAAAGAAGTTTGTTCAGATACCCAAGAGAATAGGCCTGAGGAAGGCGAGAGAGATGGCTCAGGAGGAAAGCCTGATGATCTGAGTTCTATCCTGGGAATCCACACAGTGAAAGGAGAACCAATTTGTGCGTGCCTCCGCCACTAAACAAACAAATGAGTAAATGCAATTTAAAAGAGAGAGAATATGTCTGAGAATGTTCTTGGCAACCCACTGTCCATCCATTGCTGACTGAACTTACTGTGATCTATTCACATACTGTTAGCGACAGACATGAGGCTACCACATGGATGCATGCCAAGTGATACACTNAGCAAAAGCAGCAAANCACAAGATGCAGACAGGGTGATCTCACACGTCTAAAGTTAAACTAGTTAAACTAAATGGTACCGTGTAGGGACGCACACACAAACGATGAAACAGAGGGATGATGTTTATCTACAGGTCAAGATGCCAGCTGCTCAGGTGCAAGTCTGAAGGAGGCCCTGCCCATGTTCCACTTCTTGAGGTTACAGACACTGTCATTTCCTTCATAACTATTTGCTAAACTACGTATTTGTGCCCCTCATCTGTGTATTTTATCTTTCAGAGTAAAAAACATTCTAAACAAAGATAACAAAATAAATATACTGATTCTTAGAAAAATTGAAAGAAGACAAAAACTGTCATTAAAAACAAAACAACTGTAACCAGCTTTTTGCTTGTTTTTGAGTTGAGATCTTGCCACACTGACTCTAACTTCTAGATCCAAGCAATCCTCCTGCCTCAGCCTTTCAAGAGCTACAGTGTCACACACAAACCACAGTCCTTTGTTTTTAATTTGAAGCCTTGCTTCCCAAATTCCTAACAGAGTATATACCAAATACATTTTCACTTTCTGTAAAGCCTATTCTCCTTTTATTTTTCTTTAAATAAAGTCTCATGTAGCCTGGGTGGACCTAAACTCTTGATCCTCCTGCCTACACCTACAGAGTGTTGGGATTGCAAGCATGCACCACCCCCAGCTTAAGAAGGGGATGTTTGCAATTGTCTAACCTCTTAGGACTGTAGGTGGAAANTCACCTGGAAANAGATCGATGCTTTGCCAAGAATCACCCAAGGATCCACCCTTCTTACACTTGGAAAACAAGAGTGAAGAGGTACCCAAAGTCCTAGGATGGCATCTTTTTTAAATTTGCCATTCCTGAGAATCTTTGCTTAAGTAAAACCCTGGTGACAAAGTGGAACCAGTTTACCAAAGGGACTTGGGTTAAGCTTAGGGAAGGGAAGGGAGACACAGCCCTTAAGTTCAGCTAAAAGGCATGAAAAGAGGAGAATCTCAGTAATCTATGGTGACCCCAGAAGGCCAGAAGAAGCCAGCCTAGTAGCAGGCTCAATGCAAGGCCCAACAAGTGGTGCTTTGGGGAACAAAAAGCTAAGCACNTGAGCGTGAACTAAAAAAAGCTCTAACCTCAGAGTCCAAACAGGGGATCTCGCTGGCATGGAGCTGGTTCCTAAACGGCACTGAACAGCAATTACCACACATCCTTGAACTGTGCAGGGCACCTCTTCCACAGTGACACCATGTAGCTGTCAGAGATAACAATTTGGGTACATCACTCACTGCTCTCTTTCCTCTGAAAGGACCTCTTTGGGCTACAGAAGCCTCTGTAGAGCTTAGAATCCTTACTAATGAGGGTTGTGGAAGACTTGGGAGGGTACTTGAAAAAAAATAAAGAAATGTGTGACTGCATTAGTGCCCAACTTGAGAATTGAGACACACAGGTTAAACATCTAAACTGAAACAGATGGANCCCAAACAGGTGTTTTTCTAGCCCCCTTTATGTTGACAATCATAGCATGTCACGTGAGCAGGGAAACAAATCAAGCTAAAGGGAAAGCAGCAGCTTGTTCACACAAAGCCCATGACAGGTGACTCAAGAGAAGGCTCATTCATTAAGACAAACTCAAGGAAGAAAATGCTACTGGCTACTGTGCTATCTAGTGCTCCTCTGTAACTGAGGCCCACTGAAGGAACATGGTTCTTTCATATCTCCTTTGAAAAGCTGGTGAGGTGTTCTTTGTTGCCCAGGGCACTGTCACTCCGCCTAGGAGAGCTCCTGTTGGCTCACCATTTATACCTTTCCAGAGGTCCACTGACCTGCCCCTCACACCGGCCAACGCCCTCAGTTCTGTGCCACAGCACTGCATCATCACCACCATCATCAATGGGTTGGGCCAAAAAAGGATTCTACGATTTCTCAGGCCAAGGTCTGTCTCTATTTTATCTGTTCTTATTCCCATCCCTCTTCACACGGTCACTCGCTAAAGGGAAAGGATGAAAGGAGGGAAAGAAGAAAAGGGAGACTATGTCTGCACTACAACTGAAAAACCAAACAAACCAGAAAGCAGGACTCGGTGGGTGAGAGACCGGCGGTTGGCCACACAGCTCAATAGCTACTGNTGCTATCATGAAAATGTAATTCCCCTGATAACCATGGAAACCAAACGAAGGCACTATGGTGAAGGCTGCTCTCTTTAGGTATCTAAAAACAATAAGAGGCCAGAAACCAGAAAAAAACAAAGAAAGGCAGGCNTTCTAGGCCTGAGGAAATCCTTTCCTAAAGCTTCAACNAAGTACCATTTTCTCCAGTGTCTAAATCNNATCGAGCTTCCACCAGGGCTGGAGACCTGACAAGGTTCAAGAAACAATTCAAGCCTCTCTTGTGTGCTGGTCCCCTGGGGGCAGCTGCTATGAGGCAAGCTTACTGGGAGCTGGAACTTATTGTTATCCTAAAACATACTGAGACCCAGCAGAGGGACACATACACACACACGTGCACAAAATAGACTTTTATATAACCTCAAACTAACAGCCAGCTATGGAAAGAGCTTCACGGGGGCAGACACCATTGCCTGGTTCATAGCTTTCTCTCCATCCAGTGCCTTGTAGATGCACAAACGTGCAGCCGGAATAAATGAACACGGGAAAGCNCACACATTNTTTCTACTACCCTGGGCCAACAGTGTTGAAGTCTGAGCAAAATCAAAGTCCTGGCTTNGTTCTGGGTCCAATTCCTCTATGTGCAGCAGACAGCTGGATTCCATGGGCTCCTAGGCATCTTCCAGCAGACAGTCAATCACTCTACTGTGCTTTTTTTGGTGGGAGCACATGCCTGGCAGTTTTCTTTCCCCTCAGAGGGAATCTGATACCCATCTGCTCAAGTAAATTAGCGTTCCCATCCTGCCTGACTCATTCGGTAGGAACAACAGGTTCACATGCCAATATGAAACAGAAGGCAAAGGGGGCCTGGGAAAGGGGAGAGGGTTCTACAACCCAAAACAACACTGTTTCCAGGATCACATACACAGTGGACGGTGTGCTTACTGCAAGAAAAGACATCTCTCTTGGAGTCCTCCCTAGCTTGCTATTTTAATAATGCTCATACTGACAGCACTCTCGAAGGAGCCCTCTGGCCGACACTGTGCTCATCTCTTCACGCTCAATCCTCACAGCAGCCTCTGGCCGAAGTACTTGTCTCTACTTTTAACAGACGCGCCATCGACGTGGCTCAAGGTTGCCTGGCTAGTGGGTGGGAGAANTAAAACCAACTCCGGAGTTCGGGCTCACCAAATGGCTTTGCCATCAGTTCTTTGGTGCAAGCGGGAGGCCGGGCAGGGGTTATCCCTCTTCCTTCAAAGATTAGAAATCGAGTCTCTGCAACTTGCTAAAGCCAGACCCACTGGGGTGCCCGACTGCACACTCGCTCCTGCATCCCCAGGTGAAGGCTGCAAACCGCAAAGTAGAATTAATTCTCTCGCATACTTGCAAAGCCCTGGGGCTGGAGGCGACCGCGGATGGTCCGGGGACGTGGGGGAGGACACCAAGGCACGGCTCTCCCGGAGCTCCCGCGGCCAAGCTCCCCCCACCCCCGCACTGCCCCAGGCCGGGTCCCCGCACCCCAGCCACAGGCTTGGCCCGCGGCAGGGCCGAGCGGTCGGTGGCCTGGAGCACCAGCGGGCTCCCGGGAAGCCTCCGCGCTCTTACCTCAGGGAGCGGCGCTGCGGGGCNGCGGCCGCGACGCCCTGGAAGCCGCAGGGCTGCCCGAGGACTGCTGCGCGCNGCTAGGAGGACCGACTTCGCCGCGAGCCCCGCCCCCGACGGCTGTCACGTGANGCGGGGGCGGAGCTCGGCTGTGAGCGCGCGGCCGGGAGACTGGAGGGAAGGCGGAGCTAGCNGGGCTCAGCGAAGGGCGAGCGTGGCCTCTGAAGGGGGCAGNAATAGCATCCGTGGGTGAGAACTGCAGGAGGATCCCCGGGGGTCAACGCNGATCCTTCCCTAACAGCCCCGTGGGCTCGGTGCGGATGAGCACGTAGGAGCTGGGTTCACCCTGCGGACAGACTGACACTGGCTAGTAGTCAGGAAGGACACTGGGGCCATGGGTTGGTTGGTTGTATGGAAAGCTCTTGGTATAGCAANGCGTGATGTATGCAAATGATGTGTAGTAGTTGTTGCTCCAACTACTAGTTATGGGCCCAAGAGAGCAAAGCTGTGATGGCCCCTGTTCTGAAATCCATTCTCTGGATGGTAAACACGAAATGCTATTTAAGTCCATGTGTATTTAAAATTATGTGAAGTACGTGCAAAGAGTCNTGGTTTAAAAAACTAGGGGTTCAGGGANGTGATGAGAGTAGCCATATGGAAAAGGGCAGGGAAAGTCTGTGTGAGAAAGCTCATGAGCCAAGGGAGGCAGGATTGCTCCTTAGCGAAATACAAAGTGGTGTGTGTGTGTGTGTGTGTGTGTGTGTTTTAACATTTTTTTTATTTTTATGTGTATAAATGTGCTCCTGAGTTTATGTGCACTCTTGCAGGAGCCACTGGAAGCCAGAAGAGGGAGTTAGATCCGCTGGAACTGGAGTACAGAGAGTTGTGAACCGCCAAGTAGATCTTTTTCAAGAGCAATACACCTCCTAACCGCTCAGCTGACTGACTGTCCAGCCATGTGCACCCACCCCACGCCCCACCCCAGTCTTAGATCAAAGAGTATTAGAGGTCATTAGTATTTCATAAAGCATGATAAAGGTTTTCCTTTATGTACATGGAAGCCATTGAAGGGGTGGAGAATGTGGGTGTTTTGATACTGCTATTCTGTAGTGAAAAGACAAGAAATTGGATTGAGTACTGGTAGTGGATATGGGGACACACAGATTTGACACCGTTTTGCAGTAGAATCAAATATGGGTTGTTGTGGAAAAAACTAGGGGGCATCCAGTCTTCTAGCTTATCTCCCACAGCTCCAGGAGTGCTGTTGAAAGGGGGACATAGATGGAAGTGAAGGATCAATAATTCAATTTTGAACTTCTTAAAGTTGTGATGCCTTTGTAGCATCAAGGTCATTGATTTTAAAAAGCAGCGGGGAAGGGGGCAGGAGAGATGGCCCAGCCTTTAAGAACACTGGCTGCTCTTGCCGAAGACCCAAGTTTGATTCTCAGCACTCATATGGCTCTGCTCACTACCCTCTGTAACTGGAGTTCCCGGGGATCTGATGCCTTCTTCTGGCCTCCTAGGATACCAGGCACACATGTGGTGCACAAACATTCACATAGAGAAAGCACTCATACACATAAAATAATTTTAAGAATTTTTTTAAAGCATCTGGACTCTGACCTGTGAATTATGGAAGAGACTCAAGTGCAGAAACCTAACTTACCAAGAATGTCCAGAAGTTCTTACAGCAGACCCCTGTGGTCTCACTGACCTCTGCCAACTCCTAGGTCTACAAAAAAAAAAATAGTCTATTAAAATGAATTTCATCCATCACTACTGTATGATGAACATGGCATGATGGGGTGAGGCCTATATTACAGGTAGCTGTAGGGGTTTTGATTTGTTTTTGTTTTATGTAGTGGTTAGAGCAAATCCAGGGGCTTGCACATGCTGGGCAAGTGCTCCCCCCTTCATCTACATTCCAGCCCTCAACTACACATTTGTTTAAAGCCCAAACAAAACACCTAGACATAAAAACAACAATTTAAAGACTGAAAGCTGTACACNAAGCCATGGATGTAGTGAAAAGGCCATGCTTAGGTCAAGTCCAGCACAGAACAGGATGAACTCATATTACAATAAACTTGGTGAGGTTGCTCATTTTTGATGACTGGTAAGTCCATCACATGTCTAATCCTTTGAAAAGTGCCCCCATTGTATGAAACCAGCAGGTTGGATACGAATTTCAATAAGCAATTAAAATCCTGAGTTCCTGGGTTTGTGCCATCAAACATTATTGTTTATTTTGGCATTTCTGTAAAAGAGTTAGGACTTCCAAAGGAGAACAGTGGTGGCTGTCTACCACAGCATGCTGTCTGTCCCCTTCATTAGCGTTACAGGTGTCATGTGCCACACGAGGGATTTTATATGTCAAGACAGTGGTGTTTTACAATCTATTTATTTTTATTTTGTGTGTGTGGGTGTTTGGCTGCATGTATGTTGGTGCACAAGAGCAGCACTTGTCTGCCGTTGGTTGCCCCTGTTTTCCTGCCCTGATCTGTCTAGGCCAGCCTTCCATCCCACCATGTGTGCAATATTTTTCCCTGCTGTCGGTTGACTGCCTGCAGATGTCAACTTTCTCCCTACATTTGGGGGTTCATCACTGATGAGCCTGTTGAGAAGCAAACCATGTGTTTTGTTATGGAAGTGAAGACTCTAGATACTTTCTCTGTCTTTCCATGTAATTCTAATTTTACAAATAAATATTCTCCCTACAGAATTGAGCCCCACATGCTATATAACAACATCTCTGGAACATTTTCAGCAACTTGATGTAGAGCATCATCGGGTGCCATGAAAGCTGTGAGCTTGCATCCTTCAGAGCAAGTGGTGGCATCTAAGCAGACAGAGATGGTCCAGTTGCCCGGTCTCCCAGGAAACCTGATTCTCTGGTGAGCCTGAAATTCCTTTTATCTTTTTAATGGAATATTCTCCTTACTACTGCCAAAATTGGATTTTGATGTTTACAACTGAAAATTCAGACTCATATAATTTATATTAAAACACTGAAGCTGTTACCCAGGACTGTGAACTCCAGATTCTAGTGTTCTTTCCACACTCATATCTCCATGTTCCAACAATCCACAATATTTACATTATGTATTGATGTCTCTGTATCAGTTTCTTAACTGAATTTTTATGGAAGCTGAAAATAAACGTTTTGAGTGGCTGCATGGGGAGGCGGCTGTCAGTAGAACATCCAGTTTCAAAGGCAGAAACATTATGCATCTGCCGTATGATTTTCTTCTTTCTCTCTCTGTGTGGTATTTGTGTATGTTTGTGCGTGTGTGTGCATACACACAGGGGGCAGAGGTCACCACTGAACATCTGCATCACTCTCCACCTTTATTTTTTTCTCCTTTCCCCCTTTTATTGAAAATAAATTGTTCTCATACAATATATCCTGATTACAGTTTCCGTTCCCCCTATTCCTCCTACCATCCTCCCTACTTCCCCTCCCATCCGGATCTATTTACTCCTTTTTGTCTCTCATTAGAAAAAAAAAACAACAGGCTTTTTTTCCTAAGGGATAATAACAATAAAAATAAATAAAATAATAAAAATAAAATATAATGAGATAAAACAAAAACTACCACATCAGAGTTGGATAAAAACCAACCAAACAAAAAAAGAATCAGAGACCCACTTGTTCATACACTCAGGAATCCCCCCAAAAAAATCACTAAACTGAAAGCCATAATATATATGCAGAGGACCTGGTACAGACCTGTGCAGGCCGTGTGCACACTGCCTCAGTCTCTGTGAGTTAATATGAGCTTTGATCATGCTGGTTTAGAAGGCCTTGTTTTCTTGGTACATCCCTTCTGGCTCTTACACTCTTTCCACATCCTCTTCTAAGGGGTTCTCTGAGCCCTNAGGGGAGGGATTTGGTGGACACATCCCATTTAGGGCTGAGTGTTCCAAGGTCTTTCACTCTCAAATAATGTCTGTCTGTAGGTCTCTGTATTTGTTCCCATCTGCTGCCAAATGTGGAGAAGTGGTTGTTGAGCAAGGCACTGATCTATAAGTATAACAGAGTATCATTAAGAGTCATTTTATCACTATATTTTTAAAGACCAGTAGTATTTGGTTTTACTTTCGCTCCCTGGGCTATCTAGTTTCTGGTTCTTGGTCACCCAAGCAATGTCACGTATGGGTTCTATCTCACAGAGTGGGCGTTAAGTCAAGTCAGCTACTGATTGGTTACTCCCACAAGCTTTGTGCCGCTGTGACCCTAGTATATTTTGCAGGCAGAATACCATTGTGATCAAAGGGTTTGTGGCTGAGTTGGTGTTCACACTTCTCTTTTGGCAGCATACAAAGTACCTTCCTGTATGAAAGCTACTAGAACGTAAGAGCGAAGGCTTTCTGTAGGCACCAGCTTGACCTTTCCATGTTCACTGAGTTGTGTAGGTGTTGTCTTCAGCAATGGGGCCTTGCTGTCAGTTTGTAGAGGGCAACCTATAGTCTTGGTAACATTCTGAGTTGTTTGGGGATTCCCGTGGACCCCTTTGGCCAACAACTCAATTAGATGTAATCTAATCTCAATACTCAAAGCTTCATTTGGTGACAAGAGATGGCCAGTTGGGACTCTGTCTCTCCATGATTTGGCAATGTCATTTAGATTGCCTTCATATATGTATATATTTTAGAACACTTCTACTGTATCAGGTTTTCATACTACCCCTCAAATGGGCCTTAATTTTTGCTGTCTCTCCCCTTATTTCCCTTCTCCTCTCCCCCTCACCACTTGGTCCTCCCATTCCAGCCCCTCCCCCCAATCCATAGCTATCTATTCTATCTCACTTTCCTAGGGAGATCTATCACACTTAGTCCCTTACTCCATATCTACACTCTGTGGTTCCATGGTTGTTTCCAATTTCTGGATATTATGAATAGAGTATCAGTGAACATGGTTGAGCAAGTGTCCTTGTGGTAGGATGAAGTGTCCTTTGGGTATATACCCAAGAGTGGTATAGCTGGATCTTGAGGTAGATTGATTCCCATCTTCCTGAGGAACCGCCACACTGATTTCCATAGTGGCTTTACAAGTTTGCATCTCACCAGCAAAGGATCACTTATGTATCCTCTCATATCATCTGCAAATAAAGATACTTTCACCTCTTCCTTTTCTATTTATGTCCCTCGATCTCCTGCTGTTGTCTTATTGCTCTAGCTAAGACTTCAAGTACTATATTGAATAGTTATGGAGAGAGTGGACGACCTTGTCTTGTTCCTGATTTTGGTGGAATTGCTTTAAGTTTCTCTCCGTTCAAGTTGATGTTGTCTCTGGGCTTGCTGTAAACTACTTTTGTTGATATATGTCCTTAGTATACCTAAGCTCATTATCAAAGGCCTTTTCTGTATCTAATGAAATGATCATGTGGAGAAAGTTCTATGAGGTACTGAGAAGNNGGTACATTCTTTGGTGTTTAGGTAAAATGTTCTGTAAATATATTAGGTCCATTTGGTTTATAATGTCTGTTAGCTCCAGCATTTCTCTGTTTAGTTTTTGTCTGGATGACCGGTCTATTGGTAAGAGTGGGGTACTGAAGTCTCCCACTGTCAGTGTATGTGGGTCAATATGTGATTTAAGCTGTAGTAGTATTTCTTTTATGAACTTGGGTGCCCTTGTGTTTGGTGCATAGATGTTAAGAATTGCAAATGTCCTCTTGGTGGATTTTTCCTTTGATGGGTATGTAGTGTCCTTCCCTACCTCTTCTGATTAGTTTTGGTTGAAGTCTATTTTGTCAGATATTAAAATGGCTACAACCACCCTATTTCTTAGGTCCATTTGCCTGGAATATCTTTTTCCATCCTTTGATCCTGACGTGATGTCTACCCTTGATATTAAGGTGTGTTTCTTGAATGCAGTAGAAGGATGGATCCTGTTTTTGCATCCATTCTGTTAGTCTGTGTCTTTGCTTGTTTGTCTTTTGATTTTGTTTTTGTTTTTCTGAAACAAGGTTTCTCTGTGTAGCACTGGCTGTCTTGGAACTTGCTGTGTAGACCAGGCTGACCTTGAACTCACAGAGATCCACNTGCCTCTGCCTCCGTGTACTGGGATTAAAGGCGTGCGCCACCACTGCTAATCTTCATTCTTTTTATTGGGGAATTGAAGCCATTGATGTTGAGAGGTATCTCTGACCAAGGATTGTTGATTCCTGTTATGTTGTTGTTATGTGGTTATGATTTTAAGTGTGTTTGTTCCCCCTTTTGATTTGCTAGTCGGGATTATTTATTCCTTGGGTTTTCTTGGGTATAGTTAACCTCTTTAGGTTTGAGTTTTCCTTCTAGCATCTTCTATAGGGCTGGATTTGTAGATAGTTCTTAAATTTTGTTTCTTTCATAGAATGTCTTATTTTCTCCAACTATGGTGATTGAAGGTATTGCTGGGTATAGTAGTCTGGGCTGGCATCTGTGGTCTCTTAGAGTCTGTCCAGGCCCTTTTGGCTTTAGAGTCTCCATTGAAAAGTCAAGTGTAATTTTAATAGATCTGCCTTTATATGTGACTTGGTCTTTTTCTTTGAAGCTTTTAATATTTAATATTTCTCTTCTGGTCTAATCTAGTTGGTGTTCTCTATGTTTCTTGTACTTTGATAGGCATGTCCTTTAGGTTAGGGAAATTTTCTCCTATGATTTTGTTGAAAATATTTTCTGTGCCTTTAACCTGGGTTTCTTCTCCTTCCTCTATTCCTGTTGTTTTTAGATTTGGTCTTCTTACAGTGTCCCAGATTCCCTGGATGTTTTGTGCCAGGATCTTAGATCTAATGTTTTCTTTGACTGGGGTATCCATTCCTTCTATCGTGTCTTCTACATCTGAATTCTCTTTTCCATCACTGGTATTCCATTGGGGAGGCTTGCCTCTGTGGTTCCTAAATTTTTCATTTCCAGATTTCCCTCAGTTTGGGATTTCTTTATTGATTCTATTTGCACTTTCAAGTCTTGGATGGTTTTATTTATTTCCTTCCACTGTTCGTTTGTGTTTTTATAGATTTCTTTAAGGGATTCACTCATTTCCTTTTTAAGGACCTCTGTCATATTCATAAAGGCTGTTTATGGTCTTTTTCTTGTGCTTCAGCTATGCTGGAATAGTCAGGGCCTGCTGTGGTAGGGTTGCTGGGCTCTAGTGGAGATACATTGTCCTAGCTTTCATTGTGTTTTTTACAATGATGTCTAGGCATCTTGGTTTGGGAAGATTGTCATTCTAGGTGCTGATATCTAGTCTTGTCTTTTTTGGGTCCCTGTGTTGTTTCTTGGTTTCTGTTACCCTCTCTGGTTCTCAGGTGAGTGTGGTGGCTGTGAGTTGCCTGGCAGGGAATTCTTCTGGGGTCCTGATAGGTGTGGTCACTGGGACTCCAGGTCAAATGTGTTTCTGGGTACTGAAAGCTGATACTTAGGAATGGGAATGGGCTTAGGTGGGAAAGGGGCTCCACAGGAGGGAGGAAAGCACTAAGATCTGCTTAGTCCCCTGGGAACAGGGCAGAGAGTGAGGAGAAGCCACAGCAGGTAGACTGCTACAGAGCTGGGGTTGAGGCTGGGGGATTGGATTTGGAGGAGTGCAGGGTGAGGTGAAGATCTGCTGTCTGCTTCCCTGGCCTGAGATTTGGCATCATCGCTGTGCCTGGAGCTCACTGTTTAGGTTTGACTGGCTGCCCATTGAACTCTTGGCATCCTCCTGTCTCTGTCTTTCCAATGCTATACTACAGACTCCCAGATGCCACTCATAGCAACTTTTATTCAGGCAATGTGGGAGATCTGAGCTCAGGTCCTCTAGTCCAGCAGACACTTATCTCCTCAGCCCTCTTCTATGTAACCTGAAAACCTTTTATTTTCATTTTTGGTCTTTTTTCCTTTTTTTAATAATTGATTTATTTTTATGTGCATTGGTGTTTTGCCTGTGTACGTCTGTGTGAGGGTCCCCTGGAACTGAAGTTACAGACAGTTGTGAGCTGCTATGTGGGCTGTCTCTTATACACATCTAGATGTGTATAAGAGACAGGCCCTGGGCTGTGTGACAAAGGAACAGGAGCATAGAACAATGACTACAACAGATTTTTTTAACATGAACCAGTCAGTCACCTTTCATTGGACACTAGTTCTTAGGATATGAAGATTCAGCCACAGTTGAATTCTTCATGGATGGGAGTGGGACAGGCAGTTATGCTCAGGTGTGCAGTACCCTCCATAGTGACCCTTCTTCAGTGGTACTTGCATCACCGCTCATATTTGAATTCCTTATAAGAAATGCAGTAGCTGAAAACCACGCAGGCTGCCAGCACCATGTTAATCCCTGAGACGCTGCCTTTCCACAGGTTGGTGTACTTGTTGTAATACCGGTCATAACCTCTCTGAAAGGCTCCCACAATGAAATTCCACATCAATATGCAGCTTAGCGGCTCTCCAAGTTTAACCTCCATGAGCTTCTTATCCTTCAGTGGCCCGAGCGACACCATCTTGCAGTCCTGGTGTCCGCCCATTTTTAGTCTTTCAAGACATGAGTGGAAATGAAAATTACTAATGTAACTGAGA
The DNA here is from genome assembly GCA_001675575.1 of Neotoma lepida. Classification (NCBI taxonomy): domain Eukaryota; kingdom Metazoa; phylum Chordata; class Mammalia; order Rodentia; family Cricetidae; genus Neotoma; species Neotoma lepida. The sequence continues at coordinate 183,286 of LZPO01116969.1, forward strand.
ATAGGAGGACTAGCAGGCATTTTAAGGCTTATCTTCAGCCTTAGCAGAATGAAATAGCTGTTTTTCCTCCTCCTTTCTGTGGTGCTGAGGATCNAGCAAGATCAGGCACACCAAACTCTCAGCTGCTGAAGTACAACCCAACTCAGGAGCCTATTTTATTTACTTAGTTTGAGACAGGATTTTACCAAATAGCTGTGCCTGGCCTGGAACTTGTTATATAGATGAGGCTCATCTTGAATCACAGAGATCACCTGTCTCTGCCTCCTGAGTGCTGGGATTAAATGTGTGTGATGCCATGCCAGGCCTTGCATGTTTTATTTCTAAAGGTTTATTGTTTTAATTATGAGTATGTGAATGTGTCTGTATGTGAGTATGTGCACACATGCAGTTGCCTGTGGAGTCCAGAAGAGGGCACTGGATTTCCTGGAACTGGAGTTAGATTGGTTGTGACCTGTATGAGTCCATGGAAACAAACCTGGGTCCTCTGCAAGCGCAGTAAATACTGTCAACCACTGAGCCATCTCTCTAACTCCTGTTTTATTTCTAAAGAGACAATTTAAGAATATTATATCAGACTAAAAGATGCATTAGGAGGGCGGCTCTGGAGTGTGAAGTACTTGCTGCCCAAGAGGACAGACTCTCCTGAGCAAGCTGGCCAGCAGAACTAGCCTAAACACTAGTTCCAGGTTGAGTGAGACTCTGCCTCAACATATGAGGAGAGCAATTGAAGAAGACATCCTACTTCAACTTCAGGCCTGTGTTCACGTGTGCACAAACATGCAAGTATACACAAACCACACCCATGTGCATGCTGTACAAACATCTTTTAAAAAAAGATTTTATTTTATTTGTATGTAGGTGTGTATAGGTGTTCTGGAGGCCAAAAGTGGTTGTCAGGTCCCCTGAAGCTGGAACTATAGGTGGTTGTGAGCCATCCAGTCTGGGTGCTGGGATCTGAACTCTGGTCCATCGTAAGAGCAGAAAGTACTATTAACCACTGAGCCATCTCTCCAGACCCTGCACACACATTCTTACAAAAAAAGACGAACCATTACATGTGGCTTCTGTTTTGTGAATTTGTACTAATGTAGACAACTGGCACCATACAAGCACACTTAAATCCTGAAAAGATGGAAGCAGCAATTACTTAGACTCCAGGGAGGGCCACAAAGCAGGTAGGAGAAGAGTATGGTGTTTTTAACTGTTTCCTTTTTCATGTTTTTGTGTGTATTTTTATGTGTGTGTTGGGGGGAGGTCAGAGGACAACTACCAGGAGTCAGTTCTCTCCTTCCACCGTTTAGGTCCTGGAAGTTGAACTCTGGCCTTCAGGCTTGGTGGCAAATGCCTTCACTCCCGAGCCATCTCACTGGCCTGAAAGACTGTTTCATTTACAAATTTATTATTACAGTCTTTAATAGAAAGGTCCATGAGTCCGGTGGCGGTGGCACACGCCTTTAATCCCTGCACTCAGAAGGCAGAGGCAGGTGGAGCTCTGTGAGTTTGAAGACAGCCTGGTGGTGGTTTACTGTGAATTCTTGTATGGTGGAATCTGGAACTGCAGTGCACACACCAGCCAGCAGATGTCAGCACAGAATCTATTTGAGAGCAAAGCATGAAAACAGAACTCGGCATATTTCTGAAGGCCTTGAGGGATTCTTGGTCTTCTACTCCACATTTCGCCTCAGCCACACTGCCTCCTGTCTTCCTCAGAAACCTCTGCCTCAGCTTTCTCAGACATTCTCTATTCTTCCTCTGGCAAAGTGCTAAGGGTTCACACTTGCTGTATCTTCTGAAGAGAGCCTTCTCTGCTTCTTCCCCAACCAAAGAGGGTCNCAGCTCTCCCAACTGCTTGGACTTGGTTCTCACAGGCATTTACATAATGAGGTAATCAGAAATGAAATGATGGAGGGGGTGGTGATATAACGTCTGCTGGACTCCATAAAACATTTTTTTTCTTTTTTTTCTGTTTTTTGGGACAGTGTCTCACTATGTAGCCTTGAGCTCACAGAGATACACCTATGGGCTTCTGCCTCCCAAGTGCTAGGATTAAAAGCATGGCATATGCCTCTCNTTTAAAAAAAGTATTATCTCTGTGTGTGCCCAGGTGAATTTATGTGCAAGCCATGCATGCAGGAGCCTGTAGCCAGAAGAGGATGTTATCATGCCCTGGAACTGGAGTAATTCGGTTGTGAGCAGCTATGTGAGTGCTGGGAACCAAATGTGGGTCCTTTGCAAGAGCAGTAAACACTCGTAACCTCTGAGCAATCTCTCCAGCCATATAAGCCTCTTAAGGTCAGAGACCACGACTGTGGTGCTTTGAATGAAAATGGCCCCTACAGCCCCATAGGGAGTGGCACTTTAGGAAGTGTGTCTCTGGGGGTGGGCTTTGATGTTTCAGATGCTCAAGCCAGACCTACTGTCTCCCTCTCTTCCTGCTTCCTGATGTTCCAGATATAGAACCCTGGGCTCCTTCCCAAGCACCATATCTGCCTGCACACCACCATATTTCCCTCCATGACTATAATGGACTAAACTTCTGAAACTATAAGCCAGCCCCAATTAAATGTTTTCCTTTATAAGAGTTGCCATGGTCATGGTATCTTTCCAGAGCAATAGAAACCCTAAGACAATGGCTGATTTCTCTCAGTCATCCTCCTAGCTATTGATGCTTTGTGCACAGCAGGCAATGAAAGGCATACTTGTGAATGTGATGCATCCCGGATATCAGGCTGCACCCACAAAGTCAGTATTTTTCTCCTTTAATTCAAGTTGTCATTTATTCAATCTCTTTGTTAAGATGTAACAGAGAAATGTGGGACAGAACTTGTATAAAGCAGTTTTTGGACACAGGGAAAAGACCATGGCAAATGTTTTTGCTGCTATCTAGCCATCTTCTCCCAAAGGGTATCCACATTAATTTCAAGTGAAAGGCTCCCTCCCCAGTCCAGCCTGTCTTGGTCACAGCTGTCGATTCAGGAAGGAATCCTCCTTCTTAGCTTCAATATGGTGCTCCTACTCTGCTTTCTGGGATTACTCTTTGAAAAGACAGCCCCTTTCATGTGTAAAACAGCTCTCAGGGGCCTGCAAGATGGTTCAGCGGGTACACGTGCTCACAATCCTGAGGTTCTGAGTTCAGCTGGACCCATGTGGTGGTGGAAGGAGAAATCCAGATCCACAAAGCTGTCCTCTCACCTCCACAAATGTTTGCACTCGAGTGTGCGCGCACACACACAGTAAAGAAATGTAATTAAAAACAAGCAGTTTTTTAGTCAAGCATGATGGTGCACACCTTTGATCCCAGCATTCAGGTGGCAGAGGCAGTCAGATCTCTGTGAGTTTGAGGCTAGCCTGGTCTAGATGGTGAGTTCCGGGATAGCCAGAGCTATGTAGAAAGACTCTGCCTAACCAGACAAACAACAAAATCCCAGCTTCTCAAGCACTTAAGATAGATCTGCAGGCCATGCACCTGCAGTCCCTCAGTCTTCTCTTTGGAAGCCTGGCTTCCAGTCTTCCAGTATTAACTGCCCCACTCATCTGCGGCCAGATGGCTAATCCTGAAGCACCTGTCAGACAGAGGACCTTTATTTTGAGAGAGGGTCTTGTTATGCAGCTNAGGCTGACCTCAAACACGCAGAACTCCCCAGCAGTCTCTTATCCACTGCATGCTGGGACTACAGGTGTTTGTAGCGCCGCCCAGCAGCCCTTCACGCTACAATTTTACTAATGAAATCTACAACCACTCACATTCTTCCTGTTGCTTCTTAGTCCTGAACAATCATGTAATTTTATAACNGGAAAAGACCTTAAGTTAATATAAATTTATCAGATATCCAGAGCAGACCCAAGCCAATGAGATCACTTGAATGCTTATGAAAGATTTCTGGGTCTTGTCCACAGCGATTCTGCTTCCATGGGCCTTTTGTTCAAAGCTTCCCAGGTGACGTTAGTGTGTAGTTTGTTTTGGAAGGCACCTCAGCACATGACGTCTGAAACTTATATAACAGTACAGGTGCTGTTTTCTTTATTCGACATGAACCTCTCCTCTCATGGGGAGCTTATCACCCGGTGTACCAGTGTATAATCATCCATTCAACTCCCTCTGGGTATATATTCTTTGATTTACAGGTATATAGCCTCTGGTGCCTATTTACTATTCATAGGATGTGATCAGAAGATCCACTATGTAGGTCACAGCAAAGATACATTTGCAATAGTTCTTTTTCAACAAGGAAACATGAGTTTTTAAAATAGACTAGGACTGGGGCTGTAGCTCAGTTTGTAAAGTACTTACTTAGGATGAGTCAAGTCCTCAGTTCTATCCCCAGCTCTGCAAAATCAAGGTGTAGCAGCATATGCCAGTAATCCTAGCACTTGGGAGGGAGAAGAAACATGGGGGTCTGAAGCTCAAGATCACCTTCCGTGGTTACAGAGTGGGCTTGAGACCAACCTAGGATACATAAGACCAGCCTCAAAAACAACTAAATGAATGTAAAATAAAATCTGCTGTGTTATTTTTCACATGGAACTGGGAAGGAGCCAATAAAAGTGATAATTTTGAGTTTTTATTCTTATCTAACTCACTTCCTTTCCCAGAGTTCCTATCTCTCCGCAGAAGTCTTACCTATCCCCTCCTGCCTAGCTATTGGCTGCTCAGCTCTTTATTAAACCAATCAGAAGGTGCCTTAGGCAGGTGAGGAAGGACAGTCACACCTTCACACAGTGAAGACTATCCCAACAATCATCTGATCATATATTACTTGTTTCCCATTGATTCAAATAATTAAAAGCAATGTCACTTGAGTTTCAGTAAAAAGCTGGGGAAACAGCTCAGTGGGTAAGAATGCTTACTCTGCAAGCATGAGGACCTGTGTTCAAATCCCCAGCACTCACAGAAAAAGCTGGGAACAGCTGCACATGCTGAAACAGAAAATTTGTTCAGTGAGCGAGCCTATCTCAAGACAGCAAGACTGAGAGAGACACCTGACACCCTGCTCTGGGTTGGTATGCGTATGTGCACCTGTGTAATCACGTGTATGTACACACCATGCAAAGAAAAAAGAAAAGCCCCATGGAAGCTCACACTGCGCCCATGGTGCCATTTCTTCAGGAAAGCTTATGCAGAGCCTCCAGCAAGCTCAGGTCTTTCAGATATCCACTCCNATATGGGTGGGTGACGGACCTCAAAGGGCAGCCTCTTTGTCCAACATGCCCATCTCCTAGCCTATGCCTGGCCCATAATGCCAGCTCAGTAACTCACAATTAATGAATCTGCCATCTCTGGAGCTTTGTAAAGCCAGGCTCCATAACAAATATTTTCTTTATATAACCAGCAAGAGAGTAAATAGCTCATCCTGTAAAAATGCATTACATTTGGGGTTGGATGTATAGCTCAGTGGTCCAGAGTGTATACTTCTCTTCCAGGGGACCCGAGTTTAGTTACAGCACCCATATTAGGCTGTTCACAGCTGTCTGAAACTCCAGCTGCAGAGGGACTGAGCCATCACCTTTGGCCTTCAGGGGCACTGCACTCACGTGCACACGCTTACACAAACACACACAATTGTCAAAAATATTAATTAAATTTATTCATATCTGTGTGTATGCATACCACAGGGCATGTGTGTGGTCAGAGGACAACTGTGGGAGTCAGTTCTCTCCTCCCATCATACAGTTACAGGGATTGAACTCAGGCTGTCAGGCTTGGCAGCGAGTATCTTTATCCACTGAACCATTTCCCCAACCCCTAAACAGCTTATCTGTAATGTCATAGCTCTGTGATTTAGTGACATGCTTTTATGTTTCTTTGAAGTGACTGGGACACAGCCATGCCTGCTCATTTGAGCAGTCTCTGACTGCTTTCACATCACAATTGCTGACTTAGCACAGGAGAGCCCATGCAGACTGAAAGGTCTGAAATATTTACCATTTCATGCAAAGCAAAGTCAGCCGGTCCTGACGTTTGCGGTTTCTTCGATGGCTTGAGCTGTATGCAGAATTCATGAAGTAATCATGACAGGACGAAATAGTCAGATGTCAGCTGGTTTCTTTTCTGAATCTAGCAAACAAATAGTTCAGATTTCTGCACCTGTCTTTCACTCAGATGTAGGCTCATGTTTGCCAACCTAAGAACTACTGAATGTACCAACNTCAAAGCTAGTTCAACAGTATCTGCAAAGGGCAAAGAAAAAAGGTTTTCTTAATGTTGCACTGTTAGCAGTTAAGAGTGTTAATTTAGCTGTAGAAGTCCTGTCCCCTTATTAATTGGAAGGAATTAAGTTTTCTGTTCCCCATTTTCCCCAATGTCTTCAATTTCAGGTTTACAAAATGCCAATCTGCTCTTTACATACTCCAACTATGTACATAGTCTAGATATTTTCTTTCTTTTAAAAATGTATTTTATGCTCATTGGTGTTTTGTCTGCATGTATGTCTGTACATTATATGTATGCCTTGTGTCCAGGGATGTCATTAGAGTGTAACTCCCGGAACTAGAGTTACAGAAGGCTAAAAGCCACCATGTGGGGGCTGAGAATTGAACCTGAGTTCCCTGTAAGAGCAGTCGGTGCTTTTAACCACTGAACAATAGTTGAACCCCTAAATATTTTCTAATATATTATTTCAGGATTGTCTATTCTAAGCACTGAAAACTCCCAGTAGGTATAGCCTGAATTTAAAACGCTACTAACAGGCTGGGTACAGAACTGCACACTTGTAACCTCAGCACTTGGAAGACAGAGGCAGCAGAATTCAAAGTTCAAGATTCACCAGGACTGCGAAGCAGCAAGGCTCCATTTCTAAAAGAAGCCACCTATTAAAATCTGAACCATCACATTTTCTTTTTTTGCTTGTTTTGAGACAAGGTTTCCTTGGCTGACTTAGAACTCACTTTGTAGACCAGGCTGGCCTTGAACTTAGATATCCACCTGCCTCTGCCTCCCATGGGCTGGGAATAAAGGCATGAGCCAGCACTGCCCAGCTCTATCACATTTTTTTTTATTTCAGCCTGAACATAAAATAGAATCTCCAGTAGCAACCACACTTTTGCTCTAAGAAAAGCACACAAATATTAAAAGTTCCCTAAGACTTGGCAAGCTATCTAGATACCACACTGAAACTTGAACCTAAACGTCTCCATTTGTTAAAAGATACCGACTGGTCAAGGTTATTTTTTGGTAATGAATATTAAGTGATTTTAATTGTTTGTTTTCAAGCAGCCTAGGCTGGCCTCAAACTACAATCCTTCCTGCTGGGATTATAGGTGGGTGCCACCATACTTACCTGCTGAGTGTCTAATTCTGAAGTCTGACTACATCAGGATCAGCTTGCTACCGCATCACATCTGGAAACATGAATGAAACTTAGACTAATCATCAATAATTATGGACTAACCATCAATAATTACTGCTTACCAAGTGCGGAGTAATAGCGCCAGTTACTCCCCTTGACAGACGGTCTACTACCCTAGTTCCACAACTGAGAAGTAATTCAGAGGTTCAGCTACTCGAAGGCGTGCATCTCAAGCACCAGAACCAGGACCTAAAGTCAAATCTACTTCTCTTCTGGGGCAGTTCACAACCATGGTGTTACACACTGCACACTTGCAACTGGGGAGTGGATGGAAGTTACTACATACACCACCAAATAACAGCGTTAAAACATAGATGCTGTCTGGGTAAAGATGATGATGGGCTGAACATATGAATAAATATAGTATGTCCACTCTCTCCTGAAATTCCATTTGATAACAGTAAAGGTTATCTGAAAGGACAGAGGATGAGACAGCAGTTTCAAAAAGCTGTAATCTGGAGAGCAAAAAAACCAGCAGTAGGAAAAGCAAAAACAACAACAAAAAATGAATAAATAATAATCGCACAGCACGGAGTTCCCAAGTCTCGGGAACTGGTAGTTCCATGTGCTTCTACAAGTGGGGAGAGTGAAGAGATACCAAACTAAGAACTAGCCAGAAGGTCTAAGTTATCAGATGCAGTCTGCAACCCTAGAGGACTAAGTAACCTCCACAAGACGGCCATCCCCTCTGCTCTGGGCCTCATGGCAGCCCTCCCCTACCACTTGACTCCCAGAATCCTAGCAAGGCCTTCATTCTTCATGGACAAGATTGGAAGAATGTTCTCTTAGGAATTACCAGCTTAATATAAAATACCTAAAGAGATGGACACACACCTTCTTCCCAATTAAATACCTCAAAAGATCTTCCTTAGGAAGAGCCTAAGGCCAACAAGCCCCACCCACTCAGTGAAATGTCTAACATGGAGAACAATGGAGAAAAGCCAGACACCAGACTATGAAGGACAAAAGAGAACACAAAAAGTTTTATGTTATTCTACAAAGAAGGAAAACAGGGAAAGAAACCACCAATAAAAATACACAAAATTGCTGGGTGAGGTGCAAGCATCTAATCCCAGCACTCAGGAGACAAGGGCAGGCAGATCTCTGAGTTTGAGGCCAGCCTGGTCTACATAGTGAGTTCCAGAATAGTCAGGGTTACACAGAGAAACCCTGTCTCGAAAACCAAACACACACACACAAAACTCAAACAAACCACAAAACTTATGAGAACTAATGGATGATATGCTTCAAGTTTTAACAGGGTGACTACCAAGCACAGTGAGTTAAATACACATACACTGGAGTGTGTCACTGTGGAATGGAAGACTACTAGGACAACAGATCCTTGTTTCTCAGAGAGAAAATCAGGTCTCACAAAAAGANCAGGAGCCAGAATGGTTTCAGATTTCTCGGCAGATTCAACCCACAGCCAATGTCTCAATGCCTTAAAACCCTGAAGCATGAAGGTTCTAAGCCAAAACGATNTTCAGCTAAGAATGAAATGTGTGACTATAAAAAAAATAATTTTCAGGTCAGAAAGGTCTAAAAATGTTTAGCTCCTATGTCACCAGTCAGGGCTCCATGAAAACAAACATTAACAAACAAGAGACCCAACACGGGACACAAGAAAAGGTTGTTCCCAAGTTACAGCTATACACAGTCCAGAGTGGAACAGCAAAGGCTCCAGGGAAGACTCCCTAGGGAAAACGAGAAGACGTGGTGCCTGATCAAACCAAATGATGTAAACAATTTTGGTACCTGGTGAAAAGTTAATTTAGTAGAAAGGTCACAGGAAAACTAAACCTAGGGGTTAAAAGGGAAAATATGTAGGAAGAGAAAACCATTGGTCTAACCAAAGTCACCCCAGGCTGCACACAGGAAGATGGGGTAACAGACATGCATGATGGGTATAGAAAACGAAAAGAAACCCACGCCCCGGCAATAAACCCAGCAGCAAGAGGGCAATAACTGAAACAGAAATTATGGCGGCACCATCATGTTACTAAGAGACTCGCTGGTAGAGCTGGAGAGATGGCTCAGTGGTTAAGAATGTTGCTGGTCTTGCAGAAGGCCCAGCACCCACATGACAGTTCTTAACCACCTGTAACTCCAGTTCTAGGGAATCCAATGTCCTCTTCTGGCCTCCATGGGCACCAGGAANCCGCATGGTACACATATACACATAAACTAAAAACAGTGTTAAAAACAACACAAACCCACATATATTAGTTAAAGAGCATGGGTAGCTGCTTTGTTTGCATTTCAGCATCAAGCAGTAAGCTGTAGTTCATTAAGACTTGGCAAAGAAGCATAAAGTTCAAAAGAAACTCACTATAGGAGCAATAGTCACAATAAGGCAGCGGTTTCACTAGTGATGGCCATCACCAGCAAAAAGTGGGACAAAAAACCAAAAACCCAAGCATTTTTCATCAGAATGTTTATTAAAAATATAGACTGACGGTTCTGTGCTTAAATGTCATTGTGGATGTATGCTGACTTCCATTAGACTCTTCACAAATACACTTTAAACAGAAGCTGTAAACAGAAATGACTGCATGTGTATAAGAGACAGCCATTAGACTCTTCACAAATACACTTTAAACAGAAGCTGTAAACAGAAATGACTGCCAAGACAGTACCATTTCAGACCTAAGCCCCTTAGAGTTTGACACTTGTACAATTCTTTCAACACTCACAGAGGTGGATATCACAGGCCTAAGGGCACACTGTGACCACAAGACATCTTTTTGCACTTCCCAAATAGTTTTATATTTCAGCTATTAAGATCAGTTCCCAAGGCCCAACTTGTTCTTAACAAGTAGAGTTTTTATGTCCATTTCATCAGTCTTACACCTTTCTGGACCAATTCATCTGCAGACAGGAGGAAAAACTGTCACCAGGTTCTTCATGCCATGCATCCATGTGACTCCCAATCCTCATATGCTGTCCAACTTCTTTAAGATATATGGAGCTGAAAGAAAAACCCCAAAGTAGGTTTTATTCTGTAAATCCACAGGCTTAATTGCAGAATTCTAAAACTGGGGTGTAAAAGAAAAAGCTTTATGAAATATGGTTTTGGAAACAACTCCCAGATGGTGATCAAGCCTCTACCTGTACCATAAACCAAAGGGATTCACGGCCTTGCAAAGCAGCCCATTCAGGGTCACTGGATTACCACTGCCATAAAGCACACCCTACACTACTGCATCTTCCCTCCAGGACTAGAAANAACTCCACAGTCCTTTACTGTGGGGACCTTTTACTTATTTTGCCGAACAAGGAGTTGAACCCAGGGCCTTGCACAGGCACTTTACCAATCCTAGCTCTGAGGATTTATTTAACCTAAACAGAACAAAATCCTAGAGGAAACAAACGGGCATTAGGTTCAATTCCCAATACTGGGAAGACAAACAACCAGAAGGCATAGGGTAGGGAAAACCCTGAGGAAGGTAAGTGGAAGAAGGGTNGACACCCACTGCTTTCTCTGATTCTCCCTGTCACTTATGCCCTTCAGATGGCTGTGCTGGTTTGGTAAAACCAAGAGCTGCCTGGAATACTAAATGACATTACAGGAACAGAGAGATGACTCAGCAGTTAAGCCTGTCTGCTCTAAAAGGAGGACCTGAGTTCAGATCCCAGCATCCACACCTGGCAGTTTACAATTGCCTGTTTAACTCCAGTTCCAGGGGTTNCAACNCCCCCTCTGGATGGTGCAGGCACCTGCAGGCATGGGGTTCACACGTGGACAGGGAGACAAACCAAAATCTTTATAAAAAAAGTGATAAATTTGGTGAACATCAAATACAAAGATCACTAAGCTAACATTTTCTTGGCAGCTCTTCTATAAGAAANGGTTAAGAGGATGGGGGAAAAGGTGAAGCAGTTTCAAGAGGCTGCGGATGAGGAAGATGATTTGGGTGTTTCTGCTCTCCAAGACGCCCTCTCCTGGAGAGGCCGGCAATACAGAGAGAATACAGCAAAAGAGGAACCCGAATGAGGAAGGCCTCACTCCAGTCTTTAAAAATCTNGGTATGTTCAACTACCTGAACCATTCCTGCCTCTGCCTACACAGCAGACTACTATATGCAAACAAGCACAGAACAATGAGTATGTTGTATTGGGAACTCGAGGGTCAGTCAATTCTGTTACATCATTAGAGAACTAATACTTTAAAAATCTTTGTTGTTGTTGTTTTGTTTTTCCCAGACAGGGTTTCTCTGTGAAACAGTCCTGGCTGTCCAGGAACTCACTTTGTAGCCCAGGCTGGCCTCGGAACTCATAGAGATCCGCCTGCCTTTGCCTCTCGAGTGCTGGGATTAAAGGCGTGTGCCATCATTGGCTGGCAATAAAAAGATTTTTAAACCGGGTGTTGGTGGTGCCGCCTTAAATTCCAGCACTCAGGAGGCAGAGGCATGAAGATCTCTGTGAGTTCAAGGCCAGCCTGTTCTACAGAGCTAGTTCCAAGTCAGCCAGGGCTACACGGAGAAACCCTATCTGAACACACACACACACCCAAAAAACCCCACTTTCTAGTATTTATTTTGTGTGTATTCTGTGGTGTATGCACGCATTCGTGCATACCTTGGTGCAGGTGTGGAGGTCAGAGTACAACTTCCGAGAATTGGTTCTCTCCCGCCATCAAAGGTGGATCCAGTTCAGGTTGCCAAGCTCGGCGGCAAGTGCCTTAGGCCAGTGAACCATCTACTTTCTAATTTGTCAGTCTGCCTTTAACCCTGATGTGCCCCTTGAACTCAAGCTCTCGCTTGCAAAAGGAACAGAGATCAAGTAACAAAATTAACTCTTAGTCAATGGTGAAATCAAATACTTCAGGTATTCTCAGTAGCTCTACAGACGCCTATCTTTGTCTTTTCATCTTTCAGAAAAAGGAGAACCAGCTATTTACTTCACCTTCTGTACAAATAAACACAAAGAAAGCAAATCTTTTCGGATTTCAAAGGCAAGCACCGAAGGAACGTGCCTGGTACCGAGTTAAGAGCTCGGGAGTCTANGTCAGGTTTATTCTGAATCGCCAAATGACCTTGGGTCAGCCACTTCCCAGGGGCCGTTTCTAGGCTTCTTAAACGAGGGTATTGCTCAAGGGATAACACCTGAAGGTCCTTAAGCACAAGCGACGGGCTAGCAAAGGTGACTTGATTTAACCACGCGCCCTCGGCCACCACGTGCACTTGGCACATTCCCAGGACCCGCAGACCCGTAGAGGGCACGCAGTTGGGCCGCCCTGGACACGCATGCCCCCGCTCTCCCCAGGATGCTCAGCTCAAGGACCCACGATCGCGTGCAGGGGTGGGGTGGACGCGTGGCCTCACGGCCACAGCCCCGAAGGACACTCACTGACTCGCAGCAGGGCCACGTAGATGAGGAAGTTCCGAATGGAGGAGATCACGTCCTCGCGCATCTTCCGCTTCATCTCCTCGGGGTCTAGCTTCGGCGCAAGACCCTCGATCCGGAACATTGTGGCTCCTTCTCCAAAGCTTGCAGGCGCTGCACCCTGCTCTCCTCCAGTGGCCGCCTTGCACCCGAACTGAGCCAGACTCCACTTCCTGTCCCACCCCTCGTTTCCGTCCTGCGACGGGAACCTGCGAGGGACAATCCTCATCCAGCCCGCGTGCGTCTGAAGCAAGGAGACCTGAAGGGGGCGGCCGCATCCTTAAATCTTGGAGCCTTAGTGGATCCTGACTGTTTCTTAGATAGTCGGCCGAGGGGCTGGAACCAGGAGTGCCACCTGTAAAGTTTTTATTTTGTCCAGTAGGGAGGGGTGTGCATCTGTCCCACCATAAATAATACTAGCTACCATTTATGGAGTACCCATGAATTGCACATTATAACCTTCATTTCCTAGATTTAAGAATTAAAACACAGCAGCCTGANAAAGTTAGTTGCGAATGTAGCTCAATTGCCAAAGCGTTTACTTAGCATGCATGAGCCCTGGGTTTGAGTCCTAGCACCGCATGAACCTCGTGTGGTGGCTGTTAATTTGTTTTCTGTAGTGATAAACACCATCAAAGCAACTTGGGGAGGAAAGGGTTTATTTCACCTAACCTGTTACAGTCTATCATCCAGGGAAGCCAGGGCAGGAGTTCAAGCCGGAACCTAGAGGCAGGAACTGAACCAGAGACCAAGGAGGGATGCTGCCCTTACCCGATAGCTTGCCCTCAGCCTCCTCGGCTACCTTCTTTATACAACTCAGGATCACCTGCGGGGTGGCACCGCCCACAGTGGGCTCAGCCCTCCTCCATCAATTAGTAGTCATGACCACGCCCCTCACAAATCCACCAAGTCAATCTGGTGTAGGCCTTCCTCAGTTAAGCTTTTCTCTTCCCAGATGACTCTAGTTTGTGTCAAAATGACAAAAACTAACCAGCACAGTGGTGCACACCTGTGATCCCAGCACAGGNGTGGAGGAAAGAAGAGGACCATGNTGTCTCACACCTTNAATCTCAGCCCTCAGGAGACAGAATCACTGCAAGTTTAAGGCCAGCTTGGGTTACAATGACAATCTGGGTTAGAGACGCTGTCTCAAAAAACAAACAACTCCAAGATAAACAACAACACCCCCTAAAGAACAAACAAACAAAAAACCAGAATTCAAGGTCATTCTCCTCAGCTAGTGAGTTTCATACCTAGTTAGATGTCTAGAACCCCAGAGACTGAGGCTTTAACGTTTCCCGAATNCTTTTGGTATCCTCCTTTTTGGAGTTAGCTTATCCTTGCATATTCTAATGCAGATCTTGGAAAGCAGTAAGTGTGAGCCATATTCAATCCGATTAACATTGTACAGATGAGAGGAAGTCAAGTGTACTGTTCAAGTTCTCAGACATGAATCAGACAACTGAACTTTTCACATAATTCAATACCAGATTGTCTTTTCTTGAGGGCACACTGCACAGCTACAATGATTTTAGGGGTTAAATAAGAATAATTCACTATGAGAGCATGTGATAGTGTCAGCAGATCTATCCACCTTGCTGATTGACAGAGTGTTAGGGGTTAGGGAGGAAAAACCCTCATCTGCTTATTCAAGCNTTAGTAAGCGTTTGCATCTATAATTCATACAATGGACTAGCAGAGGCAGCTCTGGTGTGGGAGGGGCTGACTCCCAAGGAAGAGTTCCAGCCAAGCCCTCAAGAGTGAGCCCTGCAGAAGGAACCTGGAGAGATCATGCTCCCACTGTCCACATAATCAGGGACAAGTCTCTTTTCATTGCAACTTCAGTTTTTTTGGTAGCAAAGGGGAGGCATATGGTTAGATGTTCTAAAGTCCCCTCCAGTNCTGACAATCTGTGCATTTTGAGTTCTAATTGTGTCAACGAGGGCAGAATAGTTTGGAGTGCATGGATGTCAATATATCATCACTTGTGGTCAGATAGTGTGCTGCCTAGATTTTTGTCAAGTTGACACAAGCTTGGGTCATCTGGGAAGATGGAACTTCAAATGAGAAAATATCTCCATCAGACAGGCCNGTGGGCAAGTCTGTGGGGCATTTTCTNGATTAATGATTGATGTAGGAGGGCCCAGCCTGCTATGAGCAATACTAGTCCTTGACAATTGATACTAGGTTGTATAACAAAGCCGGCTGAGGAAGCCAGTAAGCAGCATTCTTCCATGCCCTCTGCTTCAGTCCCTGCCTCCAGTTTCCTGCCTTGAATTCCTGCCCTGGCTTCCCTTGGGATGGACTACAGCTGTAAACTGAAATAAATTATTTCTTTCCCAGGTTGCTTTTGGTTATGGTATTTACCACATCAATAAAACCAAACTAAAACAGATAACTTTATTTTATGAGTGTTTTGTCAGCATGGATGTCTGTGCATCGTCTGTATGCCTGGTGCCCAAGGAGGTCAAAAGAAGGTGTTGAACTCTTTGGAACTCCAGGTACAGATGGTTATGAGCCTCCTTGTGGGTGCTGGGAATGAAACCTGGGTCCTCTTCAAAAGCAGCAAGAGCTCTTCCCTTCTGAGGCACCTCTCCAGCCCCAGGGCAATGTAATTCCTATGAAGATTCCTTAGGAAGGTCTGGTGCCTCCTTCCTGAGTGATGAGGTAATAACTGACTNGTGCAGCCAGTTTACTAGTCTGGATCTCGTCTAGGGGGACTGCTTCTGCGTCAAGAATGTTCATCCTGGCGAACTTGGCCTTTTCCCCTTTGCATGGCCCCTCTAATTGTCTCAGAGGGCACCCATAAAAACAGGCTCCCCATTTTAGGCTTTTAAATAGTGCTTATTTCTATATCTATTTATTTGGCATATAGGTGGTGGTGTCATCCAATCACAGTGGATTTAGGTGAGGCAAATTAAGAAATATGATTCCTCCAGAAGTCAGTCTTGGATGGAGCTATTTCACATCTTCAACTCCTCATTTTTTCCTCATCTAGATGCTGAGTGCTTTAAGTCTCATCTTTGAAGTCACTTTTAACTTTAAAATGCTATATTTCCAAGCTCACCATGTTTCCTGTTCTTTCTATATAATGAACTAAAGGCTAAGAGTAAAAGGTTTACTGTGATGTGCACTAAGAAGCAAAAATAAAGAAGTATGCATACATAATTTAATATTGATATTTGTGTTCTTTAGTTTGATCACAGAGGAAATAGCAGCTGATGTCATAGCCTGTCTTGTTTTCCATTTAGATCCCAGGAGGGATTTAGGAGCCATTTCCTTTGACTCAATTTCCCAGACAGCTCTCATGTAAGTGTTTGGAGTGTACGACCAAACTGTAAGAGAATAAAGTGTTTTAATTTCCATCACTGGGAGGAGTTTATATGCGCATGGCCAGAGATTCACTGATGATCCTTGATTGAAGAATTAACACAATATAAAATTTCAATGAGCCTGTGCTTTGTGATTGATAGAAAACTATAGACTTTGGGTACTGAACAGTTCAACTTCTCTATTTAACATACAGGAAAACGGGGGCCCAGAGAGGAGCTAGTTAAGGAAAGAGTGACCTGGGTGGGTCTCTGACCTCTGGTTCTCTATTTCCTCCCAGCGTATCCTGCTATGAGTATCTTCACTGGCTGTTCTCCCCCAAGAGATAAGGACAGAAAGAATGAGAGCTCTTTCCATCTTTGGAGAGGCAGAGTTTACCCAGCAGCAG
>LZPO01116969.1:231341-244388 GCA_001675575.1 Neotoma lepida
AAGCCAGACACGGTTGCATGTTCCTGTAACCCAGCCTTGGAGGGCAGAGGCAGGCAGATCTAGGAACTCCCTGGCCAGCCTAGCTAAAACTGTGAAGTTCCAGTTCTGTGACAGGCTCTGCCCCAAAGCAATTTTGTCCTGCTACCTCAATGTTTGGAATTTTTAAAAAGTAAAACAAAAAACGTCACTTGGAAGCCATGAACTATTTTATTTTATCTGGTGGTCAAAATTCCTTGTTTTGAAAATGATCATTTGGGTTTATTCAGGAAATACATGTCAAGAAATTTGTATTATAAATCAGTTGTGATATATCAGTAACTGCTGGTTATTATCCCTTTTGCAAAGAGATTGAGTTGATTTTGACTTTTTCTTGTCACATGCTTTGTGACTAGTGCAAGCAAATGAGTCCTGTTCTGTTTGTTCTTTGTCATTTCTGTGGAGGCTGTGTATTACAGCTTCATTTTTATTTGCAATTAATTTATCCAAACTAAGTAAATACTTTTGAATATATATATATNTGTGTGTGTGTGTGTGTGTGTGTGTATACTGTGCAGCAGTATGGTACAGGAATGCTGTGTTTTTAGCAATAATGAAATCATCTACTGGCCCCTGCCTTTCCTCAGCTTGTTTCCTGTTCTGGGCCTGTGCACCAGAAATACAAGCGAAACTGCTTTCTCTCCTTTAGCATTGCAGAGTGTGTTTGCCACAGCACTGTGAAGAAACNGTCTCTCAAAGGACTTTGTTTCCACACTTCCTATGAACAAAACAAACCAAACCCCTACGCTTTTAAGATGAACTGACATCCAACGTTTTCATTATTTATTATCAATCTGGATTTTTTTTTCTTTTCAGTTTGCTTATTATCTATTTTGTTTTTGTTTTTGTTTTTTTTTAATGCAAGCCTTTTCTCACATGGATCTGAAATTTGTGCAGAGGAAAAATAGGGAGAGAAGGAACAAGTGGTTCTTCAGATGTAATGTTGGGTATTAGGAAGGTGAAAAAAAACGTAGGGAATGGATAAATCCTGAATAGGCCAGACATCACCAGTCAGTCACTAGATAAGAAGTGACTTGTGGCAGGGTGTTAGGCTGAAAGTCTACTTTAAAAAAGTGTGTGTGTGCTCATATGCATGTGTGTGTGCGTGTGTGCGTGTGGGTGTGGGTGTGTGCACGTGTGTCCAGGCACACAGGAGCATACATGCCACCACTAGTGGAAGACACAGAACAACTTTGTGAATTTGGTTGGTCCTTCCATTTTTCTGTAGGTTCTAGGGATTAAATGCAGGTCACCAGACTTGCTTTTATCCACTGAGCCTGGTCACCAGCCCTAGACTGGGATTCTCTATGGAGAAGCAGAATACAACAGCTATGAGATCCTCAAAATAGCAGACAGGAGGGCCTCCAAGCAAAACTTAGCCAGATGTGGTTACATGATCTGGTTACGGCAAAGGTCAAAAGAGGATTTCTTGNAGGCAGCAGCTAGTGTGCCAAGGGCCACTCCTGGTCCCAGCATGTAAGGGACATACATAAACCCATATCACCCACACCACTGGGAGTCCGAGCTGTGTGGCCTGCAGCTGAAGCCCAGGGGACTGATCTGATTCTTGCTCTGGAAACTTACCAGGAAAGAACAAAACTGGCTAATGTTTCTGCAAACCAGCCAGTGAGGGGAATGGGCTGACACTCAGAATTTGGAGCAGTTTGGGGTTCCTGCTAGAGGCTGATGAGGGTAGCACCTCCAAGCTGTAAAATACAGAAAGAACAGACCCTGGCAGAGGAGAAGCTGGTTGTCGGGATTTCTAGAGCCTGGGAGGAAGTTCCTGCCTGAAGACAGCAAAGACTGCTTTGGGAAGAGGATCCTCAGTGCCTTGGGAACCATCCTCAGTTTGACTGTCTTAGTGAGGTTTGTGTTGCTGTGACCGGATATCATAGACTTAACAATTTATAAAGAAAATAACTTTTTCTTACAATTCTGGAAGTTGAGAAATCCAAGCTTGAGGGCTTGCCTCTGGTGAGGGTCTTTGTGCTGCTGAGTCTGTGTGAGAGGCAGCACGCGGTGGCATCAGGGCGTGGGCAGGGATTGTGAAAGAGGAAGCACACAGGGAATCCACGTTCCTAACAGTTTGGGTCCGCTCTGAAGAAAATTCACAATAAGGACTTCATCTATTCCTGAGGGTTCCAGCTCCCAACACCCTGACATTGGAGATTAAGTTTCTAACACATGAAGCAGGGGACACAGGCAAACCATAGCAGGCTGTG
This sequence comes from Neotoma lepida, assembly GCA_001675575.1. Taxonomy (NCBI): domain Eukaryota; kingdom Metazoa; phylum Chordata; class Mammalia; order Rodentia; family Cricetidae; genus Neotoma; species Neotoma lepida. The sequence goes on from LZPO01116969.1 coordinate 233,600, forward strand.
AGCTCTGGGCATGTGGGTGGCTGCTTAATTAACTTGAGATGGAATGCGAGGAAGCTTGTGGTTAGCCATACGGTGCCATGCAAATGTGCACCAGTGTTGCCCACATCGTTCTTAAATAGCTGCAAACAACGACAGCAGACTTGGGAACGAATCAAGAGGTTAATGGCCTGCCCAAATGCTTCCGACGTCCTTATCAAGCTATCACATAATTAGATTATCTCAAGCATCCCTATCAGTAACAACCCTCACACTCACGGAGCACTCTGAAAATCAAAGTTTGGTCCCTCATGGAACTTTCATCAGCTGCCACCTGTCCAGAAGCATTTGTCTCCTTGTTGCTCCTGTCTGGACAGNGNCTCCTGGNTCTCGCCCAGGCTGGCCTACAACTCACTATGTAGCCGAGGCTGACCTTGAATCCTGATCCTCCTCCGTCCGCTTGCCGANCGTGAGGATCTCAGGTGTGCACCCCCACGCCCAGCCTCTGCTTCAGATCCTCTCAGTTCTATCCTGCACCTGAGGCAGGAACTCCAGCCTGGCCTGAGCTCTTCCTGTGTGAGAGAAGAAGATAGGAACCAGCTGTCCTCGGATTAATGCCATCATCCCTGCTATGATTCAGCCATTCAGCTTGCAGCAGCAATCGCGTGTTAGATGAATGTCTTTCTAAATTCAATCACTCAAAAATAAATACATTGCAGTAGCCTCATTAAACAAAATTGGATGCAAGGAGAGGATGGGGCTGACTGGTAGGAAGTGGAAAAGAAGCAGGATATTTCAAAGCCGCACACATTCACATGTCCTTCAGAAACCTCTTCCAGGCCCTTGTTCGGCTTTGGCACATTTAGTTAAAAAATGCTATGTATGTGGTACTGTCTTCCCCAAAGAGAGCTTTTTNTCCCCAATGGCAGATGATAAAATTATATGTATGTTATATATCATGTCAAATAGTCAAATGGTCCTGTAAAATACAAAGGCAAATACACAGATCCTATGTANTCCGTTTAGTGTGCATTATCTTGTTTATTCAGTACATCATTCAGATATTTAAAAGCCTAACCACGTGGTAGACACGGCAGTAGGTGCTGAGGGGCTCTTAAATTAGACGCATTCATTCGTGCATTCATCCGGGACATACAAGCTGAGACTGAGTCTGCACTGTGTTGTGTGCGTGCGTCATTGGAGGCACCACTGTCAACTAGACAAGAGGGAAAGACGGTTAGAATGGATGTGGGGCAGGATGGACACAGAGCACTGTACTGTGGAGTTCAACATGGTAGGTGCCGTAAAAAAAGGGACAAGGACTAGTGACAGTGATGAAGAGTGGCTTAGCTCTGTGAGAAAATAGAAACATCGGGGCTGGAGAGATGGCTCCGTCAGCGAAGTGCCTGCTATGCATGAGGGGTCCATGAGGAGTTCAGNTCTCCATCACCCATGTAAAAGTGGGGTGCGGTGGCAAGGGTCTGTAACCCCAGTGCTGGGGGGTGGTAGGGAGTCAGGCGGATTCCCAGAGTTCATTGGCCAGACAGCCTAGTCAAAATGGTAAGCTACAGTCTGATGAGAGATCATGTCTCAAAAGATAAGTTGGAATACAGTAGAAGCAGACCCTTGATGTTGACCTCGTGTGTTCACACNTGCACATGGGCATGCGCACAAGAAAATAGAGTGTGAAGAGTTTCAGAGAAGACGTAGGTGAAGGCACAAAACATGAACAAAAATGAAGACTTGAAAAATATTAGGTTAGCATCCAGTTAATGGGTTTCATCATGGCGTCTTCAGACACGTGTNGTGTTTTCATTTATTCCCCTCTCCTACNGTCCTGCTCCACCCCCTCTCCAGCTGGTCCCACCCATTAGTCCCTTCTGCTTTCTTATCACATGAACTCTATTGACCCCTCTCTCTTTCTGTCCTCCCTTAAGACTTTTCCTTGCCTCCCACAATCCCTGTAAAAACGGAAGTCTTGTTTTGGTAGGAGCTGTGAGTCAGAGGCACCGAAGCACAGGGAAATGGATACAGCTAGGCCCAAAGGCACGAAGCATGCAGCCTGTGCTGGGGACTTTGAGCTTTGGCCTGTGGGCACTCGGAACCAAGTGATTAGAATGGGGGACAGGAGATTCAGCCCAGTAGCTGGCTATGATATTGCGGATGAAAGGCTGAAGAGATGGGAGCTGGTTAGGGGACAGACTATCTATCACAGAGGTCAAGACCTGGAACATATAGGGCCCAAGGTACAACTGAGGCCAATAAATGCTGGAGTAACAAACATTAACAGGGAGGAGTCAGCCGGACAGAGGTGGCGTATGCGTTTAATCCCAGCACTTGGGAGGCAGAGGCAGGCAGATCTTCGTGAGTTCAAGGCCAGCCTGGTTTACAGCGTGAGTTGCAGGACAGGCTCCAAAGCTACACAGAGAAGCCCTGTCTGGGGCGGGGGGGAAGGGAGGAATCAGTGAATTGTGACTGNGGGCATTTAATCTTCTGTTGCTGTGATAAAACACTGACTCAAAGCAGCTCAGGGAGGAAAGCGTTTATTTCAGTTTACAGTGGTAGTCCATCATGAAGTCGGGGCTGGAACCAAAGCAGAGATGATGCAGGAGCATTGCCTACTGACTTGTTTCTTTAGCTTCACTCAGCTTGCTTTTTTATACAACCCAGGACTACCTGCCCAAGGNGTGGCACCACCCACAATGGACTGGCCCTCCTCCATCAATTAGCAATCAANGAAATGCCCTACATACTTCTCTGCAGGCCGATCTNATGGAGGTATTTTTTGAGGTTCCCTCTTTCCAAATGACTCTTACTGTATCAAGTTGACAGAAACCAGCACAGTTGTCCTCTGGGCAATAGGTTTAGTTTTATGGATTAGGGTATGTCTGTAATTCAGTCTCAACAGGATAAAGAATCTGAGGTGATTCAGCAGACTTTAAAGAAGGAAGTACTTCCGGAGGCCTAGGCAGGGTCCAGGGCTCCAACCAGGGCTCTCGAGGCACCAAGAGATTAGCAATTGTGGTGGTTTGAAAGAAAATGGCCCCCAAAAGAAGTGACACTAATGGGAGGTGTGGCCTTGTTGGAGTAGGTGTGGTCTTGTTGGAAGAAGTGTGTCACTGTGGGGGCAGACTTTGAGGTCTCATATATGCTCAAGCCACGCTCAGTGACTCAGACCATTTCCTGTTGCCTTCAAGTCAAGATGTGGGACTCTCAGCTCCTTCTCCAGCACTATGTCTGNCTGCATGCTGCCATGTCCCACCATGATGATAATGGACTGAACCTCTGAAAATGTAAGCCACCCCAATTAAATGTTTTCCTTTATAAGAGTTGCCATGGTTATGGTGTCTCTTCACAGCAATAGAAACCCTAACTAAGACCGCAAGTGTAGGAAGAGCATTCCTGGTTTCCAGTGAGAACTGGGTCCAGCAGGAGGGTCACCCAGCAGGTGCTGAGGTGGGGCAAGGGCAAAGAGGGAATAAGCAGTACTGCAGCTCTTAGGTTCTGCCCTTTTCTATCCCACTGGCTCCTTTCACTGGCCAAACTCACTTGGCAAGATAATCTGGGGATATAGTTACAGAGGTGTCATGGTGCAGAGCAAGAGAAAAAATAAATATAAGGGATCCCCCAGAAAATTAGAACTACTATATGACTGCTATACCACTCCTGCAATATAACTACAGGACTCTGTATCTTACTACAGAGATATTTACGCATCCATGTTAATGGCGGCTCCACTCACATAACAAGAAAATGGAATCAGCCTAGATGTCCATCAACAGATGCATGGATAATGAAAATGTGGAACATATAAACAATGGAATTTTATTCAGCCACAAATGAAAATGAAATAGTGAAACTTGCAGGAAATGGATGAATCTTTAAATTGAGTGAGGTAACCCAGACCCAGAAAGACAACCGCCCCCCATGTTCTCTCTCATGTGTGAATCCAAAAATTTAATGTTTATACATGTGCGTTTGTGAGTATGCACCTGGGTATAGGCCATGAAACTAGAAAAGGGTTCATGAGAGGGAGGAAAAACTGTTGAGGAGTTGGGGGAGGGGGGTAAGAGAACACAGGGAACATGAAAGGAAAGAACGGCCACTGTGGATGAAAGGGTAGAAGGGGGAATGAAGGGGGAGAGGGGACGGCCAATAAAATAAGTTATATTTGAAAATGACATGATGAAACTTAATATTTTGTATGCTAATTAAAAATACAAGTATTTGAAAAGAATAAATTGAAGGCTTTTAATTATATCTATGAGACTATATATACAGATATATATGTATATGAGGGAAGNAAAGGGACGCAAATGGGAACTAATCAGAGCACTCGGTTATGTCATAATTTGTACACTGAGGCTCGGAGCTTCTTGACTCCTGGGGATTTTAGACAGAGGGCTTTGCACTGTGGTAGTGATCACACACTTGATGATAAAAGTCAGTAATCAAACCTAAATAATGAAAGGTGAGCCCCAAGCTTGGGAGCATAATTTAACTGTTGAATTTCACTTTATTTGTAAATTGATGACATTAGTTCAGTCAAGGTCACCCTGAAAAGACAGAGGATGCAACACTCCCTTTTAAATTAACTTTTGATGTAAATCACTAGAAGGACTGGAGCCTTGTTCCTTTTCTGTCTTTGCTGACCTGCATCCTGCCAGCACAGGTCTGGCCCTGAGGGCTGCTCAGATAGTGGTCATGGCATCGAAGAGACTTGAAATGAATTCCAAGTTCTCTCTCTTCCTCCACAGTCCNTGCATGATCTCTCTCACTCACGTGCCCACTTTGTTTCTGTTCGTTGTTGTGGTTTGGTTGGTTGGTTTTCTGAGACTGGATTTCTCTGTGTAACAGCTCTGGCTATCCTGGAACTTACTTTGTAGCCCAGGCTGGCCTCGAACTCACAGAGATCTGCCTGCCTCTGCCTCCCGAGTGCTGGGACTAAAAGCATGCACCACCACTACCACTTTGAATGGTTTACATGCTTAAACTCTCTACCCTTCAACAATGCAGCCCTCTGGGTCAAAATGGGGGAGTCTTTAATCTGACTCATCGAAGGACTGGCTAGTAGCTCTGACAAATACCTGAGGTCTAAACTTCGAATTCCTTACTCAGGAACATCCTGGTTTCCTTTCAGAGCCTAGAACACTGACACGCGCTGATTTGGAGGAGGTGACAAGCCCATCATTACAGTTTGAAATCTCTTAATCCCATGTGAGGAGAAAAGACTCAGCTCTTGAACTGTAATTGCTTTCCTTGGTTTGCTCCTCAGGGACAGGCAGACAAGCTGGTTCCACCTCTAATTCCAGTGATTTTGTTTCTCTGATGTGGGGATGTTGTTGGGTGGGATGCAGGCAGAGAACCCTCTGCTGGGAAGTCATATGAGGGAAGTCCTGTATCTTGCTTGCTTTGAACCATAGAATTTGGCACTCTCGGGCATGTTCCTATTTCCTTGGTCTTAGACATTAACATAAATAAATGAAGCTAGCACATGGCTTACCACTCCTGAGCTGTAGGGAGTTTCTAAATCAGTGGTTCTCAACCTGTGGGTCAGAGGTCAAACAACCCTTTCATAGGGGTCGCCTAAGACCATTGGAAAATATAGATATTTACATTACGATTCATAACCATAGCAAAATTACAGTCATGAAGTAGCAACTAAAATAATTTTACGGTTGGGGTCACCACAGCATGAGGAACTGTATTGAAGGGTTGCAGCGTTAGGAAGGTTGAGAACCACTGTGCTAGGAGATCATGAAGGAAGCTNCTGGAACATGCTGGCAAGAGATCATGTGAGCCTTAGGATCAGGAGACACTGCGGGTAGNAGNCACAGAGAAAAGAAAGCTGAAGCTGTGGTGTGATGTCCATTTCCCCTCTGCAGCCATCTCAGGGAGCATTGTGTGGGCGACTCCTCCAAACAGGGTACTTCCTTGATTTGGGACACTAGGTGNGCTGTGTGGTTGCTCCTCAAATCAACAATAGCAGNCTTACAAGCACAGGTGCTGAAAATGCAAATTCTGGGCACCTACTCTATCAGGATCTCCAGGGCCTGGGCTCTGGAATCCGACTTCAAGCAAGAATCCCATATTCCCATGCNGACTGAGTTTGGGAAGCCTNGGTTTAGAGAGCAGGTCACTGGATTGGCCTCCACTCTCTTTCATGTACTAGAGAGCCATGCAGAATTAGACCGTCGTAGTTACTGCCAGGCCCTCCGCCTTCCAGGCCACCTTTACTGTACTTAGCCAGGGTAATTTGTTCCAGCTCTCAGAGTCCCANAGGAGGCCCTTCCATTCTATCCTAAGTCCCTGGTCTGATTCCCTGAACTGCAGAATGTTTCTTGCCTTCTACTTTCTTGCTGTTTAATGCCAAGACACCTCCTTGCTTCCTTTTCTTCTTCTGTCTCCACCTTCTTCAAATTCTGAAATAGCTCTCCCAACAAATTATAGTTTTTGTTCTTTTTATCTCTGGTGCCATCCAGAGATAAAAAGAGATATCATGTGTAAGTGAGTCTTAAGAATTAGCTGGTCATTGGGGTACATGCCTATAGGCACAGCACTAAGGAAGCTGAGGCAGGAGGATTGTGAGTGTAAGACCACTCTGAGCTACATAGCAAGACCCTGTCCAAAAAAAAAAAATAGAGTCCTCTGCTTTTGGCACGTTTTTGTTGGATTTTCATTTTAAATAACTAAAATTTATTTCATCCAGTGAGTTACTCCTAATCTCTCTCTTTGGGGATGCTGGGTGGCTAAGGATAGGTACTCTGGCTTTGACTGGGAAAATCTACAGCCTATGTTCACCACAGAGTAATGGTAAGACCGTGAGGTCCTGACGGTTACTGGCGATCCAAGGGGCCCTAAGCTCAGCTCAATTAAACTAACATTAATGGTTTACCTGAGCAACGAATAGGATGAGAACCAGGTGCCCAGAGAACTGTGATTTACAACGGAATCAAGATCAGACAAAAAACAAGACACCAACAACAAAACCGAGGATCGGCAGTTACTAATGAGGCAGACTCCTAAGAAATGGAGTCAAGGGCTGGAGAGATGGCTCAGAGGTTAAGAGCACTGACTATTTTTCCAGAGGTCCTGAGTTCAATTCCCAGCAACTACATGGTGGCTCACTACCATCTGTAATGAGATCTGGCGCCCTCCTCTGTATACATAATAAATAAATCTAAAAAAAAAAAAAAAAGAAAAAAAAGAAATGGAGTCAAGCAAGACTAACAATCCTTTGCTCCTGCATCCTACCATCGACCTGCTGTGAGCTGAGATTCCACAGAAAGTTCAGCTTTGGTGTGGGGCGGTNCGCACGGCTCCATCCACGCTGCATCCTCTCCTCTGCCTCCGTGGTAATGGATGGGGCAGCAGCCACCGAGTATTTTACTGGAAAATGTGAAGACATTTGGACTTGGGACAAAAGAGAATTTGTAAACATATCTTAGTCTTTGGGGAAATCTTCCTGCAAAGTGCTCTGTGATGTAGACACAGNGAAGAAGAGAGGGAGGAGGAAAGAGAAATAAAAACTTTAAAGCAAACAAATAATTGGTTTAGATTAGAGAGTTTGTTTCATTAATTAGCCTAATGGTCTAATAATTCTCCTTTGATCATTAGAGACTGGGTTTACATAAAACAAATTGGATAGGTACAAAGTGCTTATTAGACCTCTTGCTTCTTTCCCTCNTTTCGGGATTTGCAACTGATGTAGCGTCTCCCAGGAGGTGATTTGANTAGACGAGACNTCAGCTCCGGCAGCTTGCTCATAATCTTAGTAGAGGTCTTTGCAGGCTCCTTCCCCTTTTAGTGCTCAAGGTCCATTTTCATGACACAAAGTTTAAACCAGATTCCAGAGTGTGAATGTGTGGTCCCCAAGCCAGCATCAGTACCCAGAGCTACTTGATAGATGGAGACAGCACTCCAACAGAAGCTCTGGGGTGTGGCCCGGCAATCTGCCTTCTAGGAAGCCCCCCAGGTAATTCTAAAGCTCATCCAAGTTTGAGACACATGGGACTCGTCATTTGTTTCTGTAAATTAAATAATCGACGCATCTACACAGCAGTTCGGAGAACTGAGGCAGAGGTGGGGACTCTGAGCCACTAATTCTTAGCTGCTGGAATAAGGCAGAGCTGGGGCTGCTTCGTAGGGAGAGGGCTGGGTCTTTGCTCCCAGAAGACACACTACCTGCATGCTTGTGAGTTTGTTCAGGAAACATTTGATGCCGATGTTTTTCAAAAGGTAATAAAGTCTCACAGGAAAAAACAGAACTTTATATTTTAGTTTGTAGTTTGGTGCTTTAAAAAACAACAACAATAAAAACCAGTGTCTTACTATGGAGACCAGGCTGGCCTCAAACTCGTGATTCCCCTGCCTCAGCCTCTTCAGTGCTGGGCTCATAGGCATGTGCCANTGTGCTCAGCTTAGCACTTCTTTTTCCGTAATGCTGCTCAGTCTTATTCCTCTGCATAAATAAACCTAGAGATAATTCAAGATTTTCATTTNTTTTTTATAGTTCTTTCATCAAGCATTTAGATGCCTCATTGCCCTTGTAAGCTGGTTGTAAATTATTTTTATTGTTATTATTATTACTATATTACTACTACTACTCTTTTGAGAGTTCCACTACATAGCTCTGGCTGGCCTGGAACTCTCTATAAAGACCAGGTTGGCCTAACTCTTAGAGATCCATCTGCCTCTGCCTCAAGAGTGCTGGGCCTGAGTGTATATGCCACCACACCTACCCTGCAAATTAATTTTGAATGGACTCTAGCTTATTACAAACATCCTCAGTTCTTTATGTGTGTGTGAAGTGTGAGTTCATTAAAAAATAACTATAAGCAAAAACCAAAACCAAAATGAAACACACCACACAAAAATAAGCATTAAGAGCTGTGTGGTGGTGGTGCAGGCCTTTTAATCCCAGCACTCAGGAGGCAGAGGCAGGCGGATCTCTGAGTTCAAGGCCAGCCTGGTCGAAAGAGTGAGTTCCAGGACAGCCAGGGCTAACACAGAAACCTTGTCTCAGAAAAATAAAAAAGCATTAAGTGTTTGAGATTACACACCTGTGCCCGCACAATTAAGAATTCTTTTCTCTATGTATGTATGAGCTTCTTTGTACTTTGCATGTTTTACTCTATGACATGGAATGAACATATTTCCATGCATATGCATGGAACTTTCAGACTAAAAAATAAACCTGGAAAAGGGTCANACCCCAGTGAGATGCTGGTGCCANTGAAACTCCCTGAAATGAAACATCACTAGGAAGTGAAAACAAAGGTGAAACATACGTGGGGAAATGCTCACAGGAAAAAAGCANCGCCAGACTTCCATATCAGAGAAGGTTTCCAGGCTGAAGGACAGAGTGTAGGCACANCTTCAGGGATNTCTTTGCTTCCAGTACACCACCACAAACCTGTTTCTTGCTCTTCTTATCTCTTTTCTAAGCCTTCCCAACTCATTTGTTCCTCCTGTGGTTTCTTCAGGGTGCTGGAGCCACAGGGAGTGGCACTATTAGGAGGTGTAGCCTTGTTGGAGGAAGTATGTCACTGGGGTGGGCTTTGAGGTTTCAAATGCTCAAGCCAAGCCCTGTATTGCTCTCTCTTCCTGCTGCCTGCTGATCCAGCTGTAGAGCTCTCAGCTACTTCTCTAGCACCTTGTCTGCCTGTGTGCTGCCATGCTTCCCACCATGACAATGGACTAAACCTCTGAACTGTAAGCCAGCCTCAGTTAAATGTTTCCTTTATAAGAGTTGCCGTGGTCATGGCGTCTATTCACAATAATAAAACCCTAACTAAGACAGTAAGCGTGTAATGTGTGTGTGCATGTGTGCGAGTGAGTGTGTTCGTGCACTCCCATACACAAGTGCAGATGCCTGCAGAGGCTAGAAAACAGTGCCAGATTCCCTGGAGCTACGATTAATTTGTGGTTGTGAACTACTCAACATGGGTGCTGGGAACTGACCTGGGGGCCTCTGGAAGAGCAGCAAGCACTCTTAACTTCTGGGCCATCTCGCAGCCATTGGTATATCTTTAGATACTTGAGAATTTCCTTCTGCAGCCTGTGGTCTATCTTCCAAGGATAGGCTATATCTGCTATATTTAGTGTGTTCTGTGGTTTTCCTTCATTTTCTTCACAAGTGTACATCATAGCCCAGGCAATCTGACATACTCAATCAGGAAGTAACTAGTTGGTCCTTTATGGAGGCCCTGGTGTTACTCACTGCTGGCAGAAGCACTTCCTCTGGGTAGATTTACTACTGAGCAGTGACTCATATTCTGGAAGACAGTGTAGTGGTTTAAAAACTCCTCAGACTCACATCCTGACCCCAAGGTGGTCACATTCTAGCAGACATAACTCAAATACCAACAATTACAATGTAACATGCTAACCAACAATTACAATGTAACATGCTAAGTGCCCCAATAGAGGCAAATAGAAACTCTAACAGAAGAGATAAATTAAGTCTGTCTGGNTTTGATAGGTGGCTTCACGGAGGAGGTGACACGGCCTGGCTCTTTAAGGAGGCTGCTGGGTGTGATGATGCACGCCTTTAATTCCAGCTCTCAGGAGGCTGAGGCAGGTGGATCCCTGTGAGTTTAACGCCAGGCAGTCTATATACCGAGTTCTAGGCCAGCCAGAAATACACGGTGAGGCAAGAAGAAGGAGAACAAAGGGATGGGGAGGAAGAAAGAGATGAAGGAAGGGAAGGAGGAAAAGAGGCAGAAGAGATCACTGAGTGGAAAATGAGGGAAAGCACATCATGTGCAAAGGCGCTTATGGGGATGCTGGGGATGCTGGGGATGCTGGGGAT
>LZPO01116969.1:270426-286773 GCA_001675575.1 Neotoma lepida
AGGAAGGAAGGAAGGAAGGAAGGAAGGAGAAAAATAAGGAAAGAAAGAAAAAGAAAGAGAGAAAGGAAGGTGACTAGGCAGGGCATGGTGGCCACCTCTTTAATTCCAGTACTCAATGGGTAGAGGTAAGNAGATCTCTTTGTCTTTAAGGTCTTCCTGGTCTATACAGTGAGTTTCAGGCCAGCTAGAGCAACAGAGTAAGACCCTGTCTCAACAAGTTAGTGAAGAGAGTAGAAGAAGATAATCAACATTAGCCCCTGGCCTCCACGTACATGAGAGGCCATACACACCTGTGCCTATATGGTCATGAACAGGTACATACAACACACACATAAAATAAAAACAAAAACAAAATAACATGGAAATGCTACAATTATTATATACAATTCCTAGNGTTATTACATGAAATATTAAAAAATTGGTTAGAACAATNNTTGACAAATATTAGGAATCAGTACTTTTTTTTAAATTTTCAATACATTTTCCAAAGGATGTTTTGAGTAAAGCATTACCTGTGTTAAGCTTTTTAAANTCTCTTTGATATACTTTATTTTTGAGACAGGTCTCAGTATTCCAGGCTAGCCTTGCTATGTAACTGAGGATGACCTTGTACCTCTCAAGACCTGGGATTNCAGATGTGCACNACCCCTGGTTTATGTGGTGCTAGGGGCAGAATCCACCCCCATCAACTATTGCTCTTTAAACACCAGCCACCTCGTCTTTTGTCCCAGGGTTTCTTGCTGGCTTGTAACTTGCCAAGTAGGCTGGCTGGCCAGTGAACCCTAGGGATCTTCCTGTCTCTACCTCTACAACACCAGGATTGTAAGCACACACCATCACACCCAATATGGGTTCTGGAGGTTGAATTCAGGCCCTTATGCGCCATCTTCCCAGCCCACTCTTAATTATTACCTCTACATATGGAGAATGACATCCGACAATGTTGTAATTAATTTCCCCTCTATCAAACATAAAATTTAAAAGTCAAGAGGAAAATTATAACCTACTATATTATTCAATATTTTTAGATTTTTATTTTATGTATAGGAGTGTTTTTGTCTTTATATGTGTGCACCATGTGCAGGCTAGGAACTGACCCTGGGTCCTCTGAAAGAGCAGCAAGTGCTCTTAACCACTGAGCCGTGTCTCCACGTGGCCCCCTTTTTTAAAACCCTTGCTATTATTCATTCTCCATTACTGANAGTTCAAGTTCGTTTCATTTATCATGTCCTGTAGTCACAGTCTGTGGGCCACAGATTCTCAGGCTTCTTCATTCCACTCTTTGCCTTCATTCCTGAAGACTATTTTCNCTGGGTATGAAAATNCAAGTTGATGTTGACTTTCCTTCAACACTTACAAAGTATTGTACCACCTTCTTCTGGCTACCGTGGTTCTTCTGAGAGTGCCACTGTCATTTGGCTGGCATCCCCGGGTCAGACCTCTTAGTGTTGAAACTTTCTCTGTTTTCCATTTTCAGTGTAATTATGATATTCTGACATGGGTTTCCTTGGTTTTATCCCTTTGGGTTTGATATTGACTTCTTGATTGTAGGTTGTCTTTTGCCAAATTTGAGGGAATTTCAGTAATTTTATTTTTTATTTTTATTTATTTATTTGTNTGTTTAGTTGGTTGGTTTGGTTTTTCAAGACAGGATTTCTCTGTGTAGTCTTGGCTGTCCTGGAACTCACTCTGTAGACCAGGCTGGCTTAGAACTCACANAGANNCACCTGCCTCTGCCCTTTGAGTGCTAGGATTAAAGGCGTGNGCCACCACCACCACCTGGTAGCATTGNTTTTTAAAGATAGTATTGCAATGTAGTTCAAGTTGGCCTTTAACTCAACTATGTAGCCCAGGTTGGCCCTCAAACTTGTGATCTTTTGCTTCAGCCTTCTGAGTGTTGGGATTACAGGCATGCACCACCACACACGGCCTATCAACAGGTTATTTCTTAGAATACTTTTTCAGCGCTAGTTTCCCCTCTCTAGTCTTTTTGGGAATCTGATCTTGTGACTTTTAGCTTAATTCCATTTTTATTGGGGGGGGTCATTTGTTTTTTTCTTCTTTGTATTTCTTTCTGCATTGCTCAGGAGAAAGACTATTGATCTACTGATTTTTTTTCTCCTCTATTATTTTTACTCAGTTATTGAGTCTGGCCAGTCAGTTTTTGTTGTTGTTGTTTGTTTGTTTGTTTGTTTCTTTTGATTTTTCAAGATAGGGTTTCTCTGTCTACTTTTTCAGCCTTGGCTGATCTGGAACTCACTCTGTAGTCCAGGCTGGGCTTGAACTCAGAGATCTGCCTGGCTCTGCCTCCCAAGTGCTGGGATTAAAGGTGTGCACTTCCCAGCAAGTGTTTTAAATTAATTTTTTTTTTACTTGTGTGTATGGGGGCAGTTAGTGCACATGAACTTAGGTGCCTGCAGAGGCTGGAAGTTGCTGAATTCCCTGGAGCTGAAGTTACATGTCATTGTGAATGGCCTGATGTGGGTGGTAGGAACCAAACCCAGGTCTTCTGGAAGAGCAGTATGAGCTCTTAGCCCTCTCCCCAGGCCTGCCAGTGAATTTATAATTTCTATCAGTAAAGTTTCCAGTTCTATAACATGTTTGGATTTCCCAGGGCTAAAGGGAGCAGGGGCTGGCATTGTGTGTTTTCATTTATTTCAGAGAAGTCCTAAGTGTGTGTTGAGCATTTTCTTGATAACCCCAACACCTAGCAAATGTATTTGGTATCTGCTGTCTGTCTTTTCTTATTCAAAGTGAAATTCTTCTTCTTTTTGTTATGATGGGTGATATTTTTTTAAGTTATATCTTGGACATTTAAGTTTTATCCTGAGATCTGAATCTTATTTCAATCTCTATTGTAGCAGGTGATAATTGACTGTCAAGGAAAGAATATCTCACTGTCACTGGGAGGGAAGAGATGTCGGCTGCCCCACCAGATCACCCTGGTGTGGTGTGTAAAGTAGAGTTAACCATAGCAAGGCAAGGTGACGCTCCCACGGACCAATGCAGAGGAGTAGCAGGGGATGGTTGTGGGCCACTTTTCCCATGGTGTTTGGCTGGAACAGGGGTATTGTCATCAACCTGTCCAGTCTCTTTGGTTACAGAGAGCAGGACCTGTTTCTCTGTCTCTGTGTTTCTTTCTCTTTTTCACTACCCTGCTTCCNGCCCAGTATTTCCTGCTTGTTGGTTTCTTTAGTGCTCTGTCTGAGATTTGTAGGAAAGAATCCATCACCCTGAGTCCTGAGGTTCTTTGCTCTTTTGCCTTCTCTCTGCAGTGTTCAGTGTTTGCATGGGCTGTTTATTATATATTACACTTAGGGGTTTTAGCTGTATCTAGAAGAAAAAGGGTGTCTTTCTCATTTTATCTGGGACTAGACATCCTAGGGTTGTGTTTTTCAGTTACTATAACACAACAAAACAGTGAATTTTTATTTGGTAACTCAAGTTCTTAAAACGCTCCCCTTTTCTTCTTTGGGACAGCTCTGCGTCTTTGTTAGTTTTGCTCCTTTTGAGACTCTTGTCACTGGCTGCTCTCTAGATGCAGCATATTTGTCAACGCTTGCACTTACAGCTTGCTTGTCTCTGTGCCTTGCTTGCACCGTGAGATGCTTCTCCTTTCCACCTTCCAGATCACTGAATTAGTCTTCGGTGGTGTCCACTCCGATTTTCACTTCCGCATTTGAAGTGGTGAAATTTTATTTTTATATTTGGTGGCTCAAGTTGAACTCCAACACACTAGTCTACTAACTTGGTCTCCTGNGTATTTGAATTATAGTTGTGTGTCGCCATGGATGGCTGAAATGTTTACATTTAAGAATTACCTGTGTGAGGCTGGAGAGCTAGCTCAGCAGTTAAAAGCACTNGCTGGTTCATTTCCTNAGCATCCTTCCTCACTCTGATCATTTCTTTTCCATCTCTNCTGGAGTCTCTAAAATTCTCAGTTTGTTTGTTTGTTTGTTTTTTGTTTTTTGTTTTTAATGTATTCTTTTGCCAGGCATAGTGGTACATGCCTGTAATCCCAGCACTNGGGAAAGCAGGAAAAGGACGCTGTAGCAGCCTCGGGTANAGAGCAAATTCTAGGTTAGCCTGGGTTCTATGGGACCCTGTCTCAAGGACAGAACCAAACCAAAGTGTTCTTTCTGCTTTACAAGACAGAATATCTATCACCATGTGGTTCTAGCATCGCCTCCCCTCTAGTTCCCAGCTTGGTATTATCCTTTCAGGGACTTGACTTCCCTCAGTGATGTCTGCTCTGCCTGATCCCAGCAGTACCAGTGCAGGCCAGTCTGTTGTGGCCTCTTGGTTCAGCAGTTCAGAATCTAAGAAAGGGAAGAAAGACACTACTTCTTCAGTGGTTTAGTGGGGAACAAGGTGTTTTTTGGACCCACTAGGCTGAGATGAAATAGGAGAGACCTCTAGGGTCTCCAGACAGTCCCCAAATGAATGGGGAGGGCCTTCTGCTGTGTGCCACTGTACTATCTGCTCCACAAGGGCACCTGGTCAAGAGGATAAGCTGAAGCTAATGTGTACATGCTAAGCTGGGTTCCCTGGGGTGGAGCTACATTGGCCCAAAGGAAGGGCCAATTGTTAACTCATTTTCACAAAGGCATCTGATAGTGAATGCTTTTTCTTTTTCATTTATNTGTGTATGCGTGCCTATGTGTATGTATACCATGTATGTCAAGGGTGTGTGTGCCTGTGGAGGTCTATGGAGGCCAAAAGAAGGGGTTGATCCCCTGGATTTGGAAATACAAGTGAGTGTCAGCTACCCCATATGGGCCAGAAACAAGCTCAGATCCACTGGAAGAGCAGCAAGAGCTCTTAACTACTGAGCTAGCTCTCCAGCCCCTGGATACCCTTTCCTAATCCTCAGAAGGATGCTGTGCAAGCGAGTAGTGGCTCTGGAAGGGCAGTTTGGCCCACTTGTAACATTCCCCTTCTAGGGGGGCAGGTTTCAGTAGAATCATGATATTTGCTCACAAGAGGACAGGGCCGTCTCTCCCTTCTTGTTAATAATAGTCCATCTCAGTCGGGATGGGGTGGGCCCCTTGGGCTGCTCTAAGATTGACAGCTTTCACTATAAACATACTAGTGAGGTAGGCCACTGTCTTAGTTACTTTTTGTAATAAAACACCATGACCAAGGCAACTTATAAAAGCAAGCATTTCATGTGGGGCTTACTATTATAGAGGGTTAGAGTCCATGACCATCATGGTGGGGAGCATGGCATCAGGCAGGCAGGCATGGTGCTGGAGCAGTAGCTGAGAGATTACATCTAGATCCACAGGCATGAACAGAATCGCATGGGCTTCTGAAACCTCAAAGCCTGCCTCCAGTGACACACACCTCCTCCAAAAAGGCCACACCTCCTAATCCTTCCCAAATAGTTCCACCAACTAGGAACCAAATATTCAAATATATGGGGGCCATTCTCATTCAAACCACCACGGCCANCTTCTAGGGTCTTGGACCTGATTCAGCATGAAATTTTGTACAGTGTGGTGGAGCAGCACATTCATTGGTCCTACAATGACTGTCTCCCTGAGCACANGCCCCCAGAGGTGTCCTGTAGTCCCCAGCTACAGACCCCAGTGTCCTGTGTTCCCTAGTCACCCTAGCAGTGAGCTCAGCTGTAGGCAGCAAGCTCCTATCTGAAGAGAATGCCCCGGATAGTCACCCTAAGGTGACTTAGGGAATGTCTTCTTAATGTGATTTGGTTGCAGCCATTCCCCGCCCCCCCCAGACAAGATAGAACCCTGCTACTCAGAGAAACTCAGATCTGAATCCCGTTATCAAGCTCTGCAACTTCATGCAGACATTTGACCTCTCTGAACTTGGCTCACTTTCTTCATCTGTGAGATAGGGGGACAGGTATTTGTCATGCATTGCTCAAGGAGCTGGTAAGAATGAGATGAGTGGACAGCTCTGACTTGGGGTGTTGACAACTATAAAATTCCTTGGAAGTATAGAAGGTATGAAAGTGGTGCCGGAAGATAGTAGCATCCTTTGCTGGGGGTTGTAGGAAGAAGGCTGGTGGTGTGAATTTGCCACCACTCAGTATATCCAGAGCAGAACTCCATGTAGAAAATGGACCATGGGTAGTGGGGAAACCACATTAGGAACACAAGAGAGTAGCCACAGCCGCTAGGGCGTGCATTCCTGGGGGCTGATCTCCCAAACAGCAAACTAGGAGAGTAAAGGGAATTTTATCAAGAGATAAAAAAGACAGCACAGGAGATGCTGAATCTATTCCTCTATGTTCAACACTGTCCTCCAAACATTGAGGAATCTATCACTAGAGGAATGAGATCAAAGTGTGCCTGGTGAAGGCCATAAAGACATTGAATATTTTTTTTAACTGTGAGAATCATTCTCAACTCTATGTAAACTCTATGTCCCAATTTCTCCCTCTGTTTCCAAGTCATTAAGTCCTTTGCATTAGCAAAATATTAGAATTCCAGTGTTATCAGTAGCATCAAGGAAAGAAATATAAGCAGATAGGTTTATGTGAGAGCAAAGGAAGCAATCCAGAAAGGAGACGTGTGTTCCAGACCCACTAACAAAACGGAAGTGCAAGGAGGCCATCGTCAGTGGATGACTACAGTAAGTGATTAGGAAGGTTTGAATAGTATAGAAGACTAAGCAATCCACTAAGAAGGACATAATGGCCAGGCATGGTAACACACGCCTTTCATTCCAGCACTTGGGAGGCAGAGGCAGGTGAATCTCNGAATTTGAAGCCAGCCTGATCTCTAGAGCTAGTTCCAGGACAGTCAGGGCTACACAGAGAAAACATGCATACCACTGTGACCAACATTTTCAACAGAATCAGCATAAGGGAGGAAATGTTAATTTTAACTCACGGTCACCTGGCCAGATGTGCTTAACAGAACAACATGGTTGTAGCAGTGTGTGGTGGAGGACAGCTGTTCATATCTCAGCAGATCAGAAAGCAGGGAGTATGTTGGAACCATGGGCCAGCCTACAGCATCCAAAGGCCATACTGAAGGACCAACTTTCTACAGTCCTCAGTTCCCCTCAAACAGTGCCATCCGCTGGGGAATCAGAATTCCAAACNTGAGCCTGTAGGGAGGCATTTCCGTTCAAAACTGTAACATGGACTTCCTACTTCAACTCTGTTCTTAGGACTTTGCCTAGACGATTCCTTCTTAAGAAGTGAGCAAGGATGTCTGCATCTTCATTCTCAAATCTGGGGAGTAAGAACTGTTTCTTTTAATGCGGACATTTCTCCCTGTAGAGCAATAATGCCTTATCCTCGGGCCGGAACGTAGTCTTCATGACAACTGCCTGGTTGGTTCCGTCTGCAGAGCACAGCAGCATCTCTCCTTTGTGACTAGATAATGTTAACTCTAGATTTTTTAATCTCAAAAACCAGTCAACAAAGGGCACCCAGGGTCTCGACTGTCATCAGATACCATTCTTTCTTTTTACAGAGGAGAAGCTGTAGCCCAGAGCAGTGGCTTGCCACATGGCAAGGAAGGGAGAACCAGAGTCAAGACCTCTGGCATAGATGTCATATAGGGGTGTTTCTTTGGTTGTTGTGATCACATTGGGCTCCTTATACCTCATCCTTGTGAGTGCAGGACACAACTGTGCTCCACTATGCCTGCATGAGACAGGGCTTATTTCCAGTGGTCGCCTGCAACACTCTTAACAGTTCCTAGGACTTAGTTCACCAGAGTCTGTTGTTGGTTTTTTGCTGTTGTTATTGTTGTTTTTTTTACTCTTTTTGGCTCTTTGGTGGGGCCCACCACCCAGCTCCCAAATAAATCACATGGAAACTTATTATTACTTACAAATGCCCGGCTTTAGCTTGGCTTGTTTCTAGCCAGCTTTTCTTAAATTATTCTGTCTACCTTTTGCCTCTGGGCTTTTACCTTTCTCTATTTCTGTATCTTTTCTTTCCATCTTATTCCGTGTCTGGCTGNGTGGCTGGGTGTCTGGCCCCTTCTTTTCTCACTCCTTGATCCTCTCTTCCCAGATTTCTCTTCCTATTTATTCTCTCTACCTACCAGCCCTGCCTATCCTTTCTCCTGCCTTGCTATTGGCCATTCAGCTCTTTATTAGATCGAGTTTTAGACAGGCAGAGTAACACAGCTTCATAAAGTTAAACAAATGCAACATAAAAGAATGCAACACATCTTTGCATCATTAAACAAATGTTCCACAGCATAAACAAATGTAACATCTTAATATTCTGCAAGAGTCCCAATGCAACTGCCCTTATTATAGTTCCTCATTG
The DNA here is from genome assembly GCA_001675575.1 of Neotoma lepida. NCBI lineage: Eukaryota > Metazoa > Chordata > Mammalia > Rodentia > Cricetidae > Neotoma > Neotoma lepida. The sequence goes on from LZPO01116969.1 coordinate 278,690, forward strand.
AGAAGAATTTGCATATAAGCCAAACTACTGCATTCCTTATCCAGTATGGATCTATATTAAAATCATCCCACTTCAGAGGGCTTAGGTCCATGATGGGCACTCAACTAGGAGTGACNGAACAACTGCTTGGTAACCCACTAAGGAATCATGCCATTTAGATCTGAAAGAGGCTTGAAGATCACTGAACCCTACTTCTNCTTTTACTGAGTCCCCAAGCATGAGAGGGTTTATGCAAGTAGAAGAACTCTATGTCACCCCTCCTTCTGTTGTACTTCAAGCCACTGTGATTTCTTTCACCCATCCTGCTTCTCAGTATTTTGATGTGAAGGTATTAAAATTGCCAATATGCTTGCATTCTGGCACACAAATTAATCATTTGTAATGTCTAATCTTAAAGTGCTACTCCATACAAAATGGGGGGTCAGATTTTTTATTTTGTTTTTTAACCCTATGGGATTTGATCATTCTGAAGAATACTCTGTGTTCTAATCACTATAGACAGTAAAACTAAAATTTGAAGCAGCAAACTATTCTATTCTGGGAACAATAGANGTGCAGTCAGGAGGAGCTGGGCATTCTAAGAAGGAAATTGTGTAGAAGAGCTCACTATTAAGTCAGCTCTTAGGAGTATTTGAATGCAAAGAAGATTATACAGATAAAGGGAAGGTATAGGCACTTAGCACATGACAAATGGCACCCTCACTGCCATCGAGAGAACAAACTTTGAGCTGAAATGGTACTTATGGGAAATAAATGAAAACCTCAGATGTTTTAGTCAGGAAGTCTCATTAGGATGCAACACAGAGTCTCATTATGGGTTATTATATGGTGTCACTAAAAAAAGGAGAGACATCGGAGAGGGACAAAGCACAACCAAATAGCAGTCTCACTGTGTCTGGTTCTGTATTAATACAGCAACACTTGACGTTGTCCTCCATCAAAAATGACTTTTCTGGGTGACGAAGGAGAAGACTAAGTGATTTATATTGAAATGACAGCTGTTAGGGTAAACCTCTTTTGAACACCATAATATATATATATATATATGGCCATATATATATATATATATTGCCAATTTATTCATTTACTCAGAAGCATTTATGGCATACTAGGAAGACAAAACCCAATAAGGCATTATCTTTTTCAAGGAGGTCCCAAGAAGACAGACATGCTAGCAAACCACTGTAATGAGTGTGTGTGTGTGTGTGTGTGTGTGTGTGTGTGTGTGTGTGTGTGTGTTGCTTTATCTGACAGATACGAAATTTTATCAGATGCACCAAGGGAGACCAGGAAGGCTTGAGGAAGCAGAGAATAGTTAAAGGATGAGTTTGTCTATCAGGCCAGGTAGAGGTGGGAAACTGAGGAAGTGGGCAGTGAGCACTCACGCAAAGTCTTTAGTTGTGAGAAATTCCAATGTGAGTCTCAGGGCAGCTGCTTTAACTGTACATAGGGAACTTACTCTCTGGAGGCTCAGCCTCCTTCTCCATGAGGTAATCAGAGCAAGTACACTGTTATAAACAGGTAAAAGCTGATGGCTTAAGCATCACTAACAGTGCTGGCTAGCAAGCTATCCCCTGCCCCAAAGNGGAATTCAGATCATTGCCAGGTTAAAGGTATTCCTGTTATGCTCCCTTCCCTGAGGAAGAAACCCAGAACTGAGGTTCTAGAACTTTCCCCAAAATTACACAGGGTAAAAAAGTGGTAGCATTGGGATTTGAACTCAGGTGCCTTGGCTCTAGACTATGTTTTTAGCACAAAACTTGTGGGGTTTTTGTTTTGTTTTTTGTTTTGTTTTTAATATGGAACACTTCATGAATTTTTGTGTCATCCTCATGCAGGACCATGCTAATCTACTCTGCATCATTCCAATTTTTTAGAATATGTGAAGCCAAAGTGAGCACCAGTTCATGTCTTTTATTTCATGATGTAGCCTGGGAACATAGGCATTTGGTGTGCAAGGACTGGGGATGGACCTTTAGCCACAGTAGNGCATTAAGACTTAATTGCCAGGCATGGTGGCACATACCTTTAATCACAGTACTTGGGAGGCAGAGGCAGGAGGATCTCTGGGAGTTCCAGGGCAACCTGTCCTATTTAGTGAGCTCCAAGTAGAGAGACCATATCTTAAAAAAAAGGAAGGAATAGCAGAGGAATCTTCAGGAAAGAGGACTTATCAGATTGTGTTTAGAGATTGTGGCAGCATAAGAAGGATGAAGGAGAAACTGGTGAGATAGGAGATATTACCACAACCCTGGTAAGAAACAGTAAGACTGAACTGGACAGACAGTTCAGTGGTGAAGACTGTGTACTGCTCTTGCAGAGGACCTGAGTTCAGTTCCCAGTAGCCATGTCAGGTGACTCACAACAGTCTGTTACTCCACCTCCAGGGATCTGATGCTTCTGGCCTCCATGGGCATCTACATGTTTATATGCATGTGAGCGTGCACACAGACACAGACACACACACACACACACACATACATCATTGTAATGAGTCTTTCTCTGTACTGCCAGCCCCCAAATAATGACACAGAGACTTCTTACCAATTATGAAAGCTCAGCCTTAGCTTAGGCTTGTCCCACTAGCTCTTCTTATAACTTAAATTAACCCATTTATATTAATCTAGATTTTGCCTTGTGCCTTTTTACCTTTCTTTCACTCTGTATGTCCGACCCCCTCCATGTCTCATTGGCATGTCTCTGCACCTCAATTTTCTCCTCTGACTTCCTCTCTGTGTGCCTGGAAGTTCCACCTATACCTCCTGCCTAGCTATTGACCATTCAGCTTTTTATTACACCAATCACAACAATACATCTTCACACAGTGTACAAGTATCCCACAACATTTCCCCCTTTTCGTCTAAATAAAAAGGAAAGGTTTTAATTCTAACATAGTAAAACTATATACAATAAGAACAATTATCAGGTAAGAATTACATTTACAATGTCCAGTCTTATCTGTAGTTGGCAAATTTGGATAAAATATTCCATTATCTATCCTATCTGGGTGAATNCAAAGTTTTGTATGTAATTTACCTTTTATCCTAACTTGTATTACCAATCCAAAACTATCTTTTCAGACTTCAAAATATTCTCTTAAATAAACAAATTAAGCTTTTATGTCTCTCAACTCTATATATTTTACATCTGTAATATAAGTTTCTTTTCTGATTTGGTAGCAAGGAAAACTGTAACTATAACTATCTTGTCTTTAATTCCATCAGAGACTCAAGAAGGATATATTATCTGAGTAAACAGGAAGTGCAGAGCAAACAACATCCAAAACTATATAAACAACTGAGACATCTGGCTGCCTGGACAGGTTCCTCTGTAGTGTTGGGGCATCCATCTTTGGCCTACAGGCCTAGAATATCTGACAGATTTTTCTTTTCTTTCTTTTTTTTTTAATCTTTCTGCATCCATGTATTTTCCTACAAACACTGTGATTTCATTTTTCTTTGTGGCTGAATAAAATTCCATTTCATATATACCAGGTGTCTCAGTTAGGGTTTCTATTGCTGTGAAGAGACACCATGACTACAGCAACTCTTATNAAGGAAAACATTTAATTGAGGTGGCAGTTTCAGAGGTTTAGTCATTATCATCATGGTGGGACATGGAGGCATGCAGGCAGACATGGTGCTGAATCTGAGAGTGCTACGTCATGCAGGTAACATGAAGCAGACTGAGTATTACACTGAGCAAACCTTGAGCACAAGAGACCTCAAAGCCCACCTCCACAGTGACACACTTCCTCCAACAAGGCCATACCTATTTTAACAAGGCTACATCTCCTAATGGTGTCACTTCTTTTGGGGGCCATTTTCTTTCAAACCACCACATTCCACTCCCTGGCCCCCAAAGGCTTGTAACCAAATCATAANGCAAAATTGCATTCAGTTCAACTTCAAAAGTCCCCATAGTTTATAACAATCTCAACAATGTTTAAAAGTCCAAAGTTCAAAGTCTCTTCNAAGATTTGTGCAATCTCTTAACTGTAATCCCCTGTAAAATCAAAATCAAAAAGCAGATTACACACTTCCAACATCTAATGGTACAGGATATACATTACCATTCCAAAATGCAGGAAAGGAAGCATAGTGAGGGAATACTGGATCAAAGCAAGACCAAAAACCAGCTGGGCAAACTCCAAACTCTGCATCTTCAGGTCTGATGTCAAAATGCTCTTCAGATCTCTATGTATGTTCAGCTTTGTTGACTGCGACACACTTCTCTCTCGGGCTGCTTCGACTCNCGGTCAGAAGCTCTCCTCAGCAGGTATCCCATGGCTCTGGCATCTCTAACATCTTGGGGTCTCCAAGACAATCCAGGTTTCAACTTCACAGGTTTATGCAATGGCCTCTCTAGGCCTCCATTCAGGGTCACCCCAGGCACATGCCTGGCTTCAGCAGCTTTCTTTAGGTGCTGATGCAAATTCCATAACTTATTTCTTCTATCCTTAACTCTAAAGACAGAACCATGTGGCTGAAGCTGCCAAGTTCTGCTGCTTGCTGGGGCTGGAACACGGNCCCCTCCTTCAATTACATCTTCATCACCTTTCCGTTTCCATGGTTTCCTTCAATGCCTAAGCTTTGCTGTCCTAGAACTTTCTCTGACAGATTTTTCTGTNAAGCAGGAATTTGAAGGACTNTCCTACATTGTCTTGGCACAGTTCAGCAGTCCTTTCTTTTGTGTCCTCCTTGTCTAGTTTGGACAGCATACTATCAGCAGTTGGGGCAAGGGCAGTNTCTTGCCCAGTGGCTAATTTTGCCACAATAAAATCAAACTCCATATGGAGGGTCTTTGATGCCCATCATCCTTTTTTGAAGTAAATTGGTGCTGCCAGGAGCAGACATGTCTCACTGTCATAAAAAGCTTTAGGTTATTAAACATATTAAATGCCATATTATGTAGGTCTCTGAAGTATTTGAAGACCCTCTATCTATCTAAAAAGCATCTCTGTTTAATCTTGAAAGCATACCTAACATAACTAAAAGTTTGATTATTATAGATGACTAACTACTAACCTGTATTTCTTAATTATACATTACATTTTTAAATGAGCACTNTAGGTACAACACCTTAAACAAGAGTAGAAACATATATACACTATAAAAAAACCCTTAAATTTGTATCAGTGTACAAAAATGCATATCAATGTAAAATATTTGAGACTAGTGATTTTTCAAAAGTAGACTCAACAATATACTTTATTATCCCATCATTATATGCTATGTGGCCCCCTTTTTCCCTTAAGAAAGAGATCATTGAATCCAACCTTCCTTGTTTAGTTTCCTCCCTTACCATGACCAGTAACAATTTACAGCCAACCCCTGTAAACAATTACAAACATCCATATGCCACCAAATGACCACCCACCACACCTCTTGGGGATGTGGCCATCCTGTTCCTGTTGTCTGAGGGCAATGGCTTCTTTAGGGGACCCTAAAAAAATGGGGATAATGGTCAAGTCCTGGGAAAACTAGCTATATTATTTGTTGTTTGGTCTCTGTGTGATGGGAAAGCATAGAGCTTATCTGAAATCTTGGCTGAATAGTCTGTGGGGCTGAACCATCTCATCTAGCAGNTTTGAAGTTGTTCTGGCTGCAGAATTTTGAGGAAACTGCAACAGAAGCATTCTGAGAGGCTGGATCACCTACACTACATGTCTTCATTGGTGTTTGGTTCTTTTTTTTTTTTTCTTTTCTGAAAACACAAACTTTTAAAGGTAACATATATATCTGTATTAACACAAGTATGGAATGTTGGTGTGTACAAGTCAGCTAAAGATCCTTTTTTTATATTTGGGCAGATAAAAGGCATCTGTCAACTTCTAAATCCATTTGGACTGTATAACCAAATCTCTATCCATGCCATATGAAAGGATAGTATTAGCCGGGCGGTGGTGGTGCATGCCTTTAATCCCAGCACTCGGGAGGCAGAGGCAGGTGGATCTATGTGAGTTCAAGGCCAGCCTGGGCTACCAAGTGAGTTCCAGGAAAGGCGCCAAAGCTACATAGAGAAACCCTGTCTCAAAGAAAGAAAGAAAGAAAAGATAGTATTAATAATGTCATAGGGATTCTTTAGCCAACAAGATTTATCTTGTCTCATCCAGTCTCAGAGCTGTTACCATGAGAGGGATCATCATGTACATCACCTGTCTTGTAGTTTTCTTGGTTAATTTCTTTATGTCTGTAGACAAGATTTTCANGAGGTCTCCCTGATCANATCTGGTCTCTATTAATTTTGAAGGAATCCACAGCTTCTCATTTCCTGTAGAAACAAAAATACAACCTTTTGCTCAGTGCAACATATTTTCCATNCTGAACTTCCATTCTGAAGCCAAGACATCCCTAAAGTATATAGGCTGGTTTAATTCAGCAGTCCCTCTTATAATCCAATGTCTCTCAGCANTTGTCATTTTTTTGTTCATTATCATTCAAAAAATTCAATGCCAATAAAGTACCATACAGNATCCAGACACCCTGTGTATTTTCCATCTTTANGTGGCTTTTTAAAAATATTACTTTATTCTCTTTTTAAAGACTTCACTTTATAAATTTTAAATGATTTTATATGACTGTTAAAAGCATACTATATTTGTCTAGAGGTTTTCTCAGTCTAGATCTGACTTGTGCATCTGCAGCATTTTCTGACCATGAGGCAAATTTCAAACTGCTAAATGGCCACTGCATGGCTCTGGCTGCTGGCCACTCCCCCTCTGTTCCCTGAGGGCCTAGCCTCATGTTAGTGGATACTGAGTGGGAGCTGTGTTTACTGCTCCAGCTTTGGGAATTTGTTGAGTCTGAGCAGCAGGCATTTTACCTAGTGCACCAGCTGCTCCAATGCTCTCCTGCACAGCAGGGCCTCTTAAACAAGCTGCAGGGCCTCTGTATACTTCAAGCAGTGGNCTCTGGGTANATGCCCCACATTGGGCNNNAATAGTAATGAGTCTTTCTCTGTACTGCCAGCTCCCAAATAATGACACAGAGACTTATTATGAAAGCTCAGCCTTAGCTTAGGCTTGTCCCACTAGCTCTTCTAACTTAAGTTAACCCACTTATATTAATCTACATTTTGCCTCATGGCATTTTACCTTTCTTTCATCCTGTATGTCCAGTTCCCTCTATGTCTCATTGGCATCTCTCTGTGCTTGATTATCTCCTCCTACTTCCTTTCTCTGTGCCAAGAAGTCCTGTCTATACCNCCTGCTTAGCTATTGGCCATTCAGTTTTTTATTACACCAATCACAGCAATACATTTTCACACAGTGTACAAGTATCTCACAACACATAATCCTTTAAAAAAAAACAGTCTATAAACTGATGCAAGGGCAATAGAATGAAAAGGAGTCGTAGTGTGTAAGAGACGTTAAAGAGACAGGGTAGACTGGACCTTGTGGCCACTAGGAATGAGGTACAGGAAGAGTAGAATGTCCCTTTGGTGTTTGGCTTTGGTTCATGTAAGAAGATGGTGCCTCCACAAGTAGAGACAGAGAAACATAATTTAGGGGAAAGATAAGCATTTATTCCTGGCTCTGTTGAGCCTGGGACCCTGGAGGGGTATCTGGGAGGTGTTCAAGCAGTCATTTGTGTGTCTGGGTTTGGAGCACAAAAGAATGATTGGACTTGAGTCACCAGTCCATAGAAGTCAGTTGCAGAAAGGCAATGTTTTATATGTAATTTAGATTCCATATGTACATATATACTTGAAAATGGGAGACTTTTTGGGAAGATAAAGAGAGCTGANTAGGAGGGAGGGGGACAGGAATGGGGTGGTAAATATGGTCAGTACATGAGGTACTTGACTGAAAATGTCATGATGAAGCCNCTCACTTTGTACAATAAATATGTTCTAATAAAATTCTTGTGCACTCCACAAGAATGCAAAAAGAAAGACGTCAAGCAGACAAAGAATGCTTGGAACTGTGGGATCTACCAGGCTGGCAGATGAGGGAGAACCAACCTAGGAGGCTGTCAGGGAAGAGCAGCCAGGATGGCAGCCCACAGAGTAGGGGCTCTAAAGCCAAAGGTAGCCCTGTTGGAAGAACACTTCTGACAGCAGCAGCTAGGAAATTTACGACG
>LZPO01116969.1:286923-301144 GCA_001675575.1 Neotoma lepida
AGGTAGCCCTGTTGGAAGAACACTTCTGACAGCAGCAGCTAGGAAATTTACGACGGATAGGATCAAACCTGATGGGAAAATTTTGTTCTTGCTGGACAACATGGCTGAGCTCTTGTTTTCCTGTCTGACACGTGCCCTGTATGGTGTTTAATCTGTACTGTGGGCATAATTTATTGATCTTCATCTATGGCATAGTCATTCAATTAAACTTTATTATAAATTGTAGGTTCATAGGCTATTGTGAAATATATTTAATTTTCTTGAAGNTGACTTTATACCCACCATGGCTTCTGAATCTTCCATTTCTANGCACTTCCCCCAGTGGTGCTTACNCTGTCTAGAATAGAAACAGGGAAGAGAGGCATCCACCCATGGAAATGGGTCTTCCAAAAATGGAGCCCATGGCGAGAGAGTGGCCTGGGTTTGGGACTGGAAGCTAGCGAGCTGGTGGGAGCTAGAGTATCCAGGCCGGATTGGTTTCCAAGGGCCAAGGGCTGACCTGTTTTTTTCCCCACCCGACCTTGAATTAAGGATCCTGTCTGTCTGTGTTCCATTTGATTCCCAAAATGGTCACAACTTGACAATCTGATGGCACCCCTTTCATCCCCAAAATTCCTCCTGTGAACCGGCACCATTAATAACACAGTATTATTTATTGACCAGGAATAGCCTCCTCTAACTCTTCAATTCCGCTCCACTCTTGCCCGTTTCTGTGAAATCTGTGACATCCTGGGGTCTTCATTCTGGTCCTCTGCCTGNAATGTCTTTCCACACTCTATTGGCCAACTCCAGTTGGCGTTCCAGTTTGATGTACAGAAGGCATCCCCTCCAGCAGGCCTTCAGCAGGCGGGATGGTGCTATGGGTGCCCGATCAGCANTTTATTAAGTCGCTTAGGCTGGACGGTCTAGGAAGCAAGGACCATGTTTTTCTGGAGGCCGCTNCTCCAGTGTCTAGCACAGCATAAGCCTGGAGGTCTAGCTCTTGCGTCTTAGAGACTTGCATGCGGAGAGAGAGGTGGTAGGGTTATAACACAGGAACTGGGTGACTTGACTCGGGGAATCAGAAGAGAGTGAGTGCAAAGCCCCAGGGTACCCCAGCAGTTTATGGCTTCCAGATTTCTGAGCCCCGCAGGAGAACAGAAAGATTGGAGAGTATGGCTACTCAGGGCAGAAGCAGGGGTAGTGGTCAACAGTGCCTAAAGTGTGGCCACTCCCTTCTACTTCCCTCAGCAAGAGGGACCAAGAGTGGGGAGACATAGGTAAGAATAAAGGTCCTCTGTGTTCCCCAGGGTCTTCTACCTCGAAGTAAGAGAGCTGGGAAGGCAGAGGTTAGAAAGGGATCATTCTGGGTTCCATCCCCGGCCGCGGGTCTGGGTGACCTTGGGGTGTCCCTTTCCCCTCCCGGCCTCAGTGTCCCCGGTNGAGACGCTGCGTGTCCCGGGGCGGGTGAGCTGGGGAGAGCCAGAGGAGGCAGGGCCGGGGTGGGAGCAGGACCGCCCACTGCGGCGGGCCAGGACCTCCCGAGCTCGAATGGGCGGCGCGCGGGGCTCCTCCCCAGGGGCGGGGGTCGCGGCGCCGGCAGCTGGCCGCCCCGCAGCTGCAGCCTCAGCACCTGCCGCCGCCAGACGGCGCGGGCGCAGCCGGGCCCGGCGTCTCCCCCCTCCGGCTGCAGCCACGGCGCGGGAGGCGGAGCCCGAGCCGAGCCGGAGCCGAGCCGCTGCCCGAGCCCGGCCCGCTACTGTGGCCGCCGCTGGGCGGGGCGCCCCTGCCACTGCTCCGGCCGGCTCCGCGTGCGCGCGGGCGGCGCCTCCTCTGCAGGTAAGGGCGAGGCCCCCGCGCCGCCGCAAAGTTTTGGGGAGGACCTGAGTCCCCACGTCCCAGGCCTGCGCCTCCGGGAGCTGCCCCCTCGGCTTCTTCCGCGCCGCCCTCCATGCTGCGCTCCCGGGTGACCCGCGCTGCTCCTCGTGTCCTCACTCCCGGCGCCGGTGGCTTGGCCGCCGGCTTGCTTGGGACCTGCAACGGTTAACTCTGTACATGGGATCCCTGTGCCTTAAGTTTCCGAGGGCTACACGGTGTAGTTAGTGGGAGGAGCGGCCAGCCGGGAGGCAGACCTGGGTTCAGGTGCGGCCGCCTGCCAGCGCCAACTTTCTGAGTGACCTCAGATGAGCCCTCCCTGTCCGGTCTTGACGGCCACACCTGGACCAGAGTGGGTTGAGCTGTTCTCCAGGGCGATCAGCTGAAGCGTCATGTCTGTATTGCTCTGTTTTGAGTGCAGGGGCACCCGGAGAGTGTTTCAGCTCCAGGGCTCATGGGGTGTGGAGAGGAAGGTTGGAGACACCCAAAAGTCAGTATTGGGGGGAGGGGGTCACGTCACTGACCCGCANCAGCCTTGGCTGAGCTTTAGGATGGGTGTGGTGAAAGCCTCTGGAAATGGAGGCGCTCCAAGGGCTAGGTGTCCCGTGGCCATCCAGGCTGTGTGACCTTGGGCAANTCCACGGGTTTTGGCTGGATTTGGCGCCTTTCTAAGGTAGGGTGGAAGTAGTGTTCATAAGATGTACATTGAGATAGATGAGCTAGAAGCTCCACAGAAGGGGATTCTCNGAGCTCTGCCATGGAGGGTCAGTTTAGGTGGAGCCATNAATTCACCAAGAATCTATCCAGCACTTNCAAATTGGTGTTTGGAAAATGAAGGAAGCATTCGGAGTTTGCTCCAGGAGTCTCAAAATAGACATGGCAAGGGTTGGTGAAAGCGCGCCTTGCCTTCTCCGGTGCATTGGCCCATCATAAAATATTCAACGGCATAATGATTTGTTTTCAAAGTGGCTTATAGATCAGGAAATGTTTCTGTTTGTGAGGCGGTTATTTTTTGCAAAAACCTCACCAAATAGAGGGAGGAAGATAATGAACTGTTGTAGGGCCCTGAAGGTTGCTTGTNGATGTTTATTTCCAACCTAAGGTGAGGTTGAGGTGCTTTCCAATGCAGGACATGGAGACTCACTCTAAATCGGGGCCCCCTCGTGGGTGTGGCGTGGCCATGGGTTGGAGAGGTCCAGGGTTCAGGAAGGACAGGTCCCGACTTCCAGGACTGGTGAATTATGGTGCAGCCAGAGCAAAGTTGAGAGTGAGATACCTGACCATGTGTGGAGGAAGGCAAGCTTTGTCTCTTTGCACAGTATCTTGTGCTGCAATTAGTGTCTCCCCAGTGAGAGACATCTCATGGAAGCAATTTTACTTGATTTCCTCCCTAGACATCCTGGTTTTAGGTTTCAAGCCTTATGAAGTCAGAAGGCTGGGGAGATTCNTTTTGTGCCTGAGTGGGGTTGTGATACCTAAGTTTGCCTTTCCTNGGTGATATTCTGATTTTGAGACTAATTGGCCTAGAGCCTTTTTATCCCCACAGAGGCATTCAGACACAAGCTTGACTTCCCCTTCTTCATCCTCTAGTGCTTGGTTCTCAGGCACTTCCTCACCACTCACTGGGAAGAAATGAGGAAAATTACTGACAGGTTCCCTCACCGCNCCAGCTGAGGAGTAAAGAATTATACCCCGGGNCCTCTGGGCTCCGTCGGTGGGGGCTTGTGGAAATGGACTATGAATTCCAGCTGGAGAGGTAGAGGAACTGGCATGCAGGAGGGGTTGAGAGAAGGCAAGGATCACAACAGGTGGAAAGGGGAGGTCATTTTTAAGTCAAGGAATGGGATGGTCACAGGCTAGCAAAGTTCAGGTCATGGGAGAGCAGGGAGTCCGGTAGAAGCACAAAGCAGGCAGAGCCCGCTGAAAGCAGAGGACAGTGNGAGGTGTGACAGTCTCCACTGGCTGTGGGATTTGGGTCCTCTGAGTCTCGATTTTCTATTTGTCAAAGGAGAATAAAGATAATGGCCAATGCACAAGATAGAGCGGATGTCAAAGCGACAAGTGTGGTGTTTGTATGTAATAGGTGTTTGGTCAGAGTGGGTGCCTTTTTTAGCATGTTCGCGGGCAGCAGGTTGAGTATGTTGCTGTGCCCTAGTGGGATATAAAAATGGTGTCTTTGTTTGAGCTTGTGCATCGATGTAGAACCTTTCTCCCAGGGAAGAGCTCCGGTGACAGTGTGTTCCTTCTCAGGGAACCTCCTGATCCCAGAGACAGGCACATGTTATCTGGAGGGAGCTCAGATCTGACATCGACAGCTTCTAGTGTCCCGTAAATACTGAAGGTGGTGGAGGCTTCAGATGGGTTAATCAGAAGCCTCAATCCCTACCCTCCCACCAGCTTATCACTGTGTGCTCAAGGACCCGAGCAGGAGGATTTGACAGTCACTTATGAATGTGTCAGCTTTGTCCCATATATTTTGGGAACTGGGCCCTGGCTCCCTTCTGCTTTCGTGTAGGATGCTGAGCACTTACAGTGGAGAACAGCACTCAATACTCTGTGACCCCGTGTAGCACAACATAGCACCCAAAATCCTCCCTCCCTGGTTCAGTCAGCAGTTATTCATAGGATGGCTACTTGAACCAGAGAATTATTCTAGGATAACAAAGACAAGGTCTCTCTGCCTTACTGAAGTTTATGTTCTGGTTAGAGAAACAGAATAAACAACTAAATACACAATTAGGGCAATTNCAGGTTGTGCTGTGAAAGAGACACTTGGGGCAGTATGAGAGAAAGTGATAGGCACAAAGNGTGGGGACCTTCGGGGTGCTTGTCTGAGTCTCTCAATGCTACAGTGAAGGATCTAGGAAGGGGCTGTGCTGAAGCTTCCTGGAAAAGAATACAGATTTGGGCCATACTACCTGGATTTGTATACTTAGTCTACATATATTCTACCTTTAGGTTATTTAGTATTTAAAAAACTATTTGTGTGTGTGTGTGCACAAGTGTGTGCCACAGTGCACATATGGAGGTCAGAGGACATGATAACTTGTGGAAATTGGNTCNCTCCTTCACCATGTGGGTCCTGGGAATTGAACTNGGGTCTTCAGATATGGTAACAGGAACCATCTCACCAGCTCCGGGTTATTTGATCTTCTGAGATTCTATTTCTTTATTTGTATACCAGGGAGAATGTTGCCTACTTGATAAGGTTGTTGGGAGAATTAAATGTGTTGATATGTGTAAGATACTTAAAAGAGGGGGCTGGAAAAGTAGCTCCCCAAGTAAAGGCACCTGCAGCCAAGCCTGATGACCTGAGTTTGTTCCCAGGCTCACATGGTGGAGAGAACCAATTCCAAGAAGTTGTCTCTGACTGCCCTGTGCGTGCCCTGATGTGTTTACCAATGTGTGCGTGCACACACCAATAAATCATATGATTTATTTTATGTGTTATATATATGATTTGTTTTATGTGTATGAGTGTCTTGCTTTCATGTATGTNTGTCTGTGTACNATGTGTCTGCCTGGTGCCCTTAGAGGTCAGAAGAGGGCATTGGGTCCCCTGGAACTGGAGTTATGCATGGTTGTGAGCCACCATGTGGAGTCTGGAAATTGAACACAGGTTCTCTGCAAGAGTATCAAGTGCTCTTAGCTGCTGAGCCATCCTAACCTCTAATTTTAAAAATTTTAAGTTTTAAATTTAAAAAGTACTCAGAAGAGTGGCATGTATGTGATAAACACCAAGTGANAGGGAATAAGGACCATCCCAGGTAGAGGAACTCAGTGTTTTCAGGGTGAGGCAGGCTGTCTGCACAGATGCTATCCCACAGTTACTGGGCATNTTCTGGACTAAGCCATTTGAGGAGTTCAGGAGAGGGGTCTCCAGGTCGCAGCATTTACTCAAAGCTGCTGTTGCTTTGTTTGGGGAATGGCATGTTTAGTTGACATTCTTCAGAATCTCTTGTCCTCTCTCCCTCCATGGCCGTTCCTCTCTCTTACCCCTCTTCCTTTTAACTGCCCTCCCTATCTTTCACTTTCCTCTGTCCTCCGAATTTCTCCTCCCCTTTTTCACCACAAGCCCTCAGAGTAGTGCCCTTAGTTGCTCACTGATGAATGAAGGGACAGCTTGAGTGAGGTTGAGTGCCTGGCAATACCAGCCCTGATACCAAATCACTGACCCTGCCTCCTGGCCATAGGATGGTCATTACCCCCTCTTCCTCCCAGGCCGGAGACTCCACAGCAGGAGAGGATAGTCNCCTATCACAGTGAGGAAAGTCATNGATGACTTGTCCTCTTGATTGTTCCTCTTTATTGTGGTCACTAGTTACCATGCCCTGATATTTAATTTCCAAAGTCTCTCAAACGTCCCATCTTTTCAGTCTCTCTCTGATTATCAGGTTTCTGTCATTTCTTCCTTAAGTGGCTCTGATCACATCCTGTCCTTTCTCATAGACTTCACTGGGCCCTGTGTTGGAAGTTCAGAGTCGCCGGTCTTGTAGACATGCCATACACCCTTCTTCACCCCTGTCCTCCACTCTTAGTCCCTCACCCCATGTCTCTAGGCCTTTTCTACTCTTCTCAGATCTCTGCCTAGCCATAGTGGTCATGGCTGGTCTTGGTGAAGACCAAGTTCAAGTCCTACCTCCCTGGGGAGCCATCTTTCTAATCCCCTTGTCTCGGGCGTTCGTTGACCCCTGACCTCCCAGCACCCTTGGTAGTGCTCATGGAGAAGCAGTTGTCTGGAAGGTTTTGTGTAGTCCTCTGTGCATGTGAATAGAATCCACAAGAAGCCCCCAGGATGGCAGGTGCAGTGCCCCGCTTCTCCCCACCTCACCCTCCTGTCGTAGTCCCGAGCTCTAGTGTATGCTCCGTCACATACTTGCTGTTCAAGGTTGACAAAAGCCTGTGATTTTCCTGAGATCAGAAGTGATTTGAGTGAAGCCAGAAGCACGCTGCTGCTGCATTAGGGTTGCATGTGGTCCTCAGCTGAACTCACTCGTGTACTTCTCTCGGCTCTAAATTAGGGCCTTACTGGGTGAAGAGTGATGCAGCCTCCAAATTGAGGAATTTTGAATTTAGCTTTTCAATGTGACCTATGCTAAATAAGCATGCTGTGCATGTTTGAACCTTCAAGCTTTGAACAATAATATTATAAAAACCATTCTTTTGAAAACTTATTCATTATTGTAGGGGGGAGGGGAGAAACTCAAATTACCCAGCTTTCCCAGATGGCACCTTTACCCACTGAGCCATCTCACCAGCCCATCAAAAGCATTTTTTACTGTACCAAGAGATCTGATCCAGTAATCTTTCAAGTATCACACATGCCCGTCCAACACACAGTTTTGATGTATGCATGCTGTTGTGTTTTTTCTATAGTCTAATGCGTACAGTGAATAGAGGCTAGGGAGCATAGCAGGAGCTTACGTTTGTTTGGGTAAGTATAGATCCCTTTTTGCAGCTCTGCAAACAGGACGGTTTGTTTTGCTTTGTTTCTAGATTAACTCTCTGCCTGAGGGACAGTGAGAAGCCTGGTGTGGCNCTTTGCCAATTGATGTGAAGCAGTAGCTATTATTTCACTGATGTGACATGATGTTTTCAGGGACTCATCTGATATTTGTGGTGCTTAAAAATGGTTCAGGCTTCCAGTCATTTAGTAAGCCAGCTGCTGAATGCTGTGCGTCCTTATCGTTGGTTCTTTGGGAGAAGAAGAAAACACACACACACTCTCTTTCACACACACACACACACACAGAGAGAGAGAGAGAGAGAGAGAGAGAGAGAGAGAGAGAGAGAGAGAGGCTAGAAAAGAGGTGCCAGTAGCTATGAAAGTGTGTTCTTTTAACCTCTCTTGAGGAATAATCTAAGAACCCAGCAGTTTCTGCAAAAGGGCACCATGGCAAATTTTCAAAATCCTGAACAGAAAGAGCTTCAGAGGAATTCATCCGGATGTAACAGCGCTNCTTTCTCTGAGCTTTTGACTTAAGAGAAGACAGATGTGCAGGCAGATGAGAAAGACTGTATTTCCTGTCCGCAGTATCCAGAATATGGACAGGGTGTAGGCTACAGCCTCTTAACCTTCCCTAACAACNCATCCCCCACCAAAACACTCACCCCATGGTTAATATGTTAAGTTGATGAGTTACTTCTTTCTTGTGTTCTTAGTTGCAAATACAGAATTCAAAAGGATGGTCTACAGCTGTACCACCTCAAATGCACACGAACTCATCTTAGAAGCTAAGGAGGGTCAGGCCTGGTTAGTGCTTGGATGGGAGAATTCAGAGGAGGCAAAAGAAAAAGCAATTATCAAAGAGGGATGCTTTTTATTTCCTCTTAAGATAATCGAGCTGTACCTGGAGTCTGTGCTCTCTCTGGTTTTCCTGGGAAAAGAACATCAAACTCAGGCTGCACAAGGCTCCGGGCACCTGCTCACGTGCTCTTTGTTGGCCGCTGGTCAGCTTGGAAAGCGATGTCTGTCTGGAGCTACATGCTTTCCACCTTCTTCCTCTCTGGGGTCAGGGAACATATTTTTATATACGGGGCAGGAAAAATTGATTGTTTCTTTCTGAGGCTCATTTCTGGGGAGGTTCTGTGCTCAGTTTTTCACAAAAAAAAAAAAAAAAGTGGGAACATGCCTTGTCTTATGCCAAAAACCTAAATTCACACATACTTAAAGGATATTTTAGCTGTCAGTCACAGACCCTCAAGGGCTGCCAGCTGGTCAAGTGCACCCTTTGTCTGGGGCAGGAATTCCCCTAGCACACCCGGAGGTCTACTTGGACTGACTTTCCTCTGGGTACTCTGAGCCCACCCTTAGTTGACTCTGATTATTAGAAAGCTTTTGTTAAGCTGAGCCAACAATCTTCCTTGGGCAGTGATTGCCCTGCTGCCTTGACTCTGCTCGCTGAGCCTTCCCTCTCCCAAATCCATTTCTTCTTTCCTATAACAGTCATGTAGGCTATTTAGACATTCAGAGTCTGGGATCAGGCCCCTGAATCTTCATTTCTTCAGGTAAAATCTCTTAGATCATCTGGTGCCCTGAAAAGGACTAAGTTAGGACACAACTGTGCAGGGGTCTGCTCAGCCCAGGAGCGGGGTTGTTGTCACCTTACTTCGGGTCTGTATTTGTGTTATTATAACTGGAGTTAGAGTCAGAGCCTGGCCTCCAGCAACCCCAACAAGCAAGGCTCAGCCACTGTCCTAAGACTCTAATTACAGAGACAAGGGACTGTGAAAAGCAGAGAGATTTATTCAATATAAATTGGTCCAGTGACCCCACCCCCCACTCCCAAGTCCATCATTGGAGCACTGACATNGGCTTTAGGTTTAAGTAGAGGAAGAATTGGAGCAAGGGGCAAGAGGCATGCATAGTTAAATAATCCTGGTTTAGATGTGGTTTCAGTGGTCATAGCTTTGGTTTTGCAAGGGTGTCCAAAGAACTTCATATTGATTGAGAGGACAAGTTGGGTTTCATCCCTTGATTGGTTAGCACGCAGACCTTCCCATCCAAGCAAGTGACCCACAGTAAAGGAGACGGCCACAAAATGAAGGTCTTTATCCAGCTTTTAGTATCTTANAGGCTAAAGGGAGGAAAAGCAGTTTCTTTGAAGTAGAAAAGCAGCTTCTAAGTACTTAGAACCAGTGGCTGGTACTTAGAACCAGTGGCTGATACTGGGTGGCCTGGTCAGCCCGACTCTGGAACTCAGAGCCTTCTCTGACTGCTTCTGAGGTGCTATATTAGTNACCTGTGGATGTTGTAACACCATCACACCATGACTTTTAAAGCTATGGAGATCCACAGAAGGTTCCAAATGCAAAATCAAGGTGTTGGCATTGCTGTCCTCTGTGTGGAGGCTGGGGCAGAAGTGGGGTTGGAGCAGGGGAGGACTATCCTTCCTTTGCTGTTTTCAACTTATGGTGGCTGTTATATTTCTTCTTTTGGTTTGTTGGGTTTCTCTGTGTAGCCTTGGCTGTCCTGGAACCCTCTCTGTAGACCAGGCTGGCCTTGAAATCACAGAGATCCTCCTGCCTCTGCCTCCCAAGTGCTGAGATTGAAGGTGTGTGCCACCACCGCCCTGCTGTTGTTATTTCTTGACTTGTGGATTCATGGCTCCAGTCTCGGCCTCCTGGACGTCTTTTCTGCTTTCTGTATCAATTCTATCTCTGCTTTGCTCTTAAAAGGACATTCATGATGGGTCTACCTGGACCATCCAGGTGGGCTGCTCACCTAAAGCCCAGTAACAGAATTCTATGTCAAAAAAAGACTTTTTGTTCCAAATAAGAGCATATTTACAGATTCCTTGATTTGAGATTTGCACAGACGACTTCTAGGGGATGCGATTTCACTCAGCCCTTGACTCNATTGCTTGGGAAATTTTTTAATTACATTGTGTGTTTATGTGTTTGTGTGTTGTCTGCATGAGTCTACACCATACCTGGTGCTCTCTTTGAGCCACCATGTGGGTCCTGGGAATTGAACCCAGGTCCTCTGGAAGAGCTGTCAGTGCTCTTAATCATAAAGTCATCTCTCCAGCCCCTAGTGGTTATATATACATGGTGGGAGGTGGGGGAGTTGTTATGTAGACCAGGCTAGCCTCAAAGTTTTGATCCCCCTGTCCTGACTCGGCCTCCTGGTGCTCAGATTATAGGAATGTTCCAACACACCAACCCTGGCCTCTGCTTTCTAGTCTCCATGTTTTCATTCTCTCCTCATTCAGCATCCTGGCTGCTGTCCTACTGGGTGCGTGCTTGTGCTGTTCTGATCATCCCTCTCTCTGTTTTGAGGGTGGGAAGGGTGGGGCCTCTGAGGCTGAGGCTGGTCCATGCCCTCATTTCAGCAGCATGCTCCAGCCTGTCGGTGGATTTTATCAATGGGAAGAAGCTGCTGCTGTTAAAATATTCATCATCAGTTCTTAGACTTACAGACGGTTCCCCGGTGAGTGCTCTGGACAGAAGAGACAGGGGCGAATCTTATGTCCTTGTATTTTTCCCCAATTTAGTCCTTATTGAACTTGAAAATCATTTGTTTTCTCAGGGCCCATATACACATCTATTCCTATAAAAACAAAGGAACCAAAACAAAAACACAAAACCAGGAAGTATTTGTTGGCAGCTCCGAAAAGAATGTTGTGTGAGCTCCCGTCCCCTTCAGCAAACTCCATGCAAAGCCCTATAGTCTTTTAAATGTGATTCACAATCTGGTGCTGCCTTCTGGGCTCACTTGGCAGTCTAGAGCACCCAAAAGCCTTGGGGCAAGCAGGAGTGGTGGGTTTTATATGCAGTTCGCAGAGCCAAGGGAGAGCAGGGGTAGGATGGTGGCCTCACAGGGCCTGTAGTCTGAGCAGATTCTGCTCAGTGCTGTGCCCTTTACTCCCAAGGTTCCAGCCTCACATCTGCCCAAAGCACCCTCCATGGCTGCTATTCCATTCTCAGTTCACCCATGCTTTGCCAAAGAAGGCCTGTGCAGGGCAGGAAGCAGGGGAGGGTGGGGAGGAGACGGATGAATCATTTAAGTCCCTGCCGCACCTGCAGCTGACAGTCATTTGGCTCTGGGCAAGGTGCTATACCTTACAGAGACCCTTGGGCATGCCTTGGGAAAAGATCTAGAAAGGCTTCCTGAAGGGACTGGCATTTGAACCAAGCCTCCATGGGTGAGTAAGACATTTAGAGGGAGACGCAAAGCAGAACTATGCATTCAAAGGAATTGAGCTACAGCCTCACCAAGGACCCAGGTTGATGTCCAGGGCCCATGGGTGATGTGCAGGGGCCAGGATGATGGGCCAGAGCTGGATCATAAGAATCTCAGGTTTGAAAGCTCCGTCGTAAGAAAGATATTCACAGGGAGCTGCTTGGAGCCTGAAGGGCTGGGTAGGGGCGGGGCAGAGATCTGTTCTGGCTTTGCCTGATGGGTCTAGAGGATGATGACTTCCGTTTTGACAAGCCTTGTTTGCTGTAGTTGCTTTGAGACCTCTTCATTTTACCTCTGTCTGGGATGGAATGCCTTTACAGGGCAGAGGGAGCCTCCCCTTCTGCCACTTCCCAGTTCAAGACAACACTCCCAGAATTGCTTGGTCACAGGGGGTTTCTATACAGCCTGTCCCATTTTAGGGGGAACCTTCTTCCAGGTAGGCGCTGAGCCCTCCTTCTAGCTCACTCTGGAGGTTAGAAGCCGAGCACTCCAGGGCACAGGCTCAGTGAACTGTGTTGATTGAAGAAATGAATGAACAATGATGGTTATGACTGCTGGCATAGTTGCATCTGTCTGGCTTCCTGCCATCCCATGGCTCTTTTTATGGTCACCAGGTATATTGCATAAGAACAGATATGGGCCTCTGGGGTATTGTGAGGTAGACCTGCTNCTGGAGTCAGTGTGCCCTGTCAAGCAAATGTGGCAAGAACTCAGGTGGTACTTAACTGCTCCAGACTCATCGGATGGAGCAGCTGCAGCCCTGGTTTCCAGCCTTCTGAGCTATGCCTTGTTGTCCTGGACATGCCATGTGGTCCAACTGGCTCTTCCTAGTGCCCTTTAGCCGTCATACTGGAGACTGGAGGTCTGTGTGGTACATGGACTTAAGACTCCATCAGGCCGGATTTTTCTGGCTTCATGAACCCGGACTCACTATTTAGTTGCTAATTCATCTGATTATCAGGACATGTTAAAACTACAGAAGAGTCAGTGAATGCCCATCTCCCCTTTCTATTAGCTGAAGAACTGTCATGGAGAAGAGAGACAGGACTTGTTTGGTTGGCTGGGCGTGGTGGCACATGCCCAGGCTCCTGATTTTTCAAGCTCAAAGCATTGGTGATACTTTTGGGTTTTATTCTTTGTGTTTGTTTTGTTTTGTTTTGTTTTGTTTTCTGAGACAGTAGCCCTGTCCACCATTCATTTTATCATCGTTCATTTCTTCAGTCAACACAGTTCGCTGAGCCTGTGCCCTGGAGTGCTCGGCCTCTAGCTTCTAGAATAAACTAGAAGGAGAGCTTGGTGCCTATCTGGGAGATGGTCCCAGAAAAATGGGACAGGCTATATAGAAATCCCCCGTGACCAAGCAATCTTGAGTGTGTAGTTTTTTAGGTAGCCATGGCTGACCTGAACTCTCTCTGTAGACCAGGCTGGTCTTGAATTCACAGGGCCTCCGGCCTCCGCCTGCTAGGTGCCTGGGTTTTATTCTTTCACCGGTTGTCACCAAGTCTGTGAATCTGGCGAGTACCTCGCTGGCTGGGCTGCAGTGACTTCTGGTCCTTGCAGTATTGACACTGCATTTCATGCCTCAACATAAACTGCTAATCCACTGCCTGGAGAGTTCTTCAAGGCCTGAGGAACTGTGGGGGTGGGGCAGTTCTCAGTTTTGTAGAGGTCACTGGGGGAAAAAGAAAAACCCAGCAACTTAGCCCGAGGCTCTCTATAGCAGGGAAAGAATCCCTAGCCCAGGGAATCTGATGAACTTGGGGGATGTTCAGCCTTTTGGCCCTTGGGGAAGAATAATCTAGACCTGTTTGCTGCCTTCATGAAAACCTGAATGGGAAAGGATTGAATTTTTGCCCTGAACTGGAATTGTCAGTGTGGAAAATCCCAGCGGAGATGGCTTGTGTTAGGGGCCTTTCTTCTTCTGACTTCCTGTGAAAGAGAAAGAAAAAATCCAAATCTCCAGAACTGATTGACCTTTGTGCACAGGGGCTCTTGGGATATGTAGCTTGGCTGAACAAGTGCAGCTGTGTGCCTGAGAACCGGCTATGTAGATGCAAAATTCACACCTGAAGAAAATTACTGCACATTTTAATATGATTGTGTTCAGAAACTAATCTTCAAAGACAGTTTCAATTTTCCCAGCTGTCTGGGCAACAGATCCATATAGTCTTTGTCCAGGCATCACCTCCCTTGTTTTTATTCTGCTCAACTTAATTTGGTTAGATTCTGTACACTTTTATAGATTGCCTATTATGTAAGTTCAGTCAGATGTTGAGAGCTTCGGGCTATGAGAGAATATATCACCAGCCAGGAGTTTTCTTTTCTAGCCAGGCTCCCGAGACTTGTGTCCAAGAGTCGTGGAACAGTGCTCTATTCACTGGGGATTGCTGAGTAGATTGGTATGCCAGCCAGAGTTCCTGCCCCAGGCACTGAGGTCCTGATGGATGATGCTGAGGAGGGTTCTGCGGGAAGGCTCTTAGATGAATCTGCAGCGGAGATGGGCCAGGTGGGGATCACAAGTCTGAACTAAGATGCTGGGGAAGAGAGTGGACCACAGGTGAGGTAGCTCAGTATGTTTGGCCTAAGCTAACTTTCAGTCTTGTCTTCAGCCTCTTTCCCCATGCCTTGGTGATGAAAATATCCCCTCCGTGCCTGGTGCTCTAGCAAGCATCTGGACTTTGC
>LZPO01116969.1:369801-410855 GCA_001675575.1 Neotoma lepida
TCTCTCTCTCTCTCTCTCTCTCTCTCTCTCTCTCTCTTTCTCTCTCTCTTCCTTTCTTCCTTTCTTTTTTCTTTTTCTTTTTGTTTGTTTGTTTTTTGTTTTTCAAGGCAGTGTTTCTTCTGTGTAGTCCTGGCTGTTCTAGAACTAGCTCTGTAGACCAGGCTGGCCCCAAACTCAGAGATTCACCTGCCTCTGCCTCCTGAGTGCTGAGATTAAAGGCNTGAGCCCACCATGCCCAGCTAGAAACCTGNTTCCCAGCCTGGGCCTACCCACTATTGCCCGGGCTGAGATTAATTTTGTTATTTTTATTTGGATGGAAAGAGTCATCTGGGAGATATCACCAGTTTACCAAAGAGNCAATTCAATGTGGTGGGTTGACTGGCCCAGGTCTTACAGAAATAATAACAGGTACCAGGAAATAATAACAAGTACCAGGAAATAATAACAGCAGCAGCCACAATGCCACCAATGCATTATATTTGCATTTATATAATACTGTGTGCTTTATGCTTGCATTCCTGCATATTGTCTTTTCTAGTCAATGTACATTGGTGTGAGAGTGTCAGATNCCCTGGAACTGGAATTANAGACAGTTGTGAGCTGCTGTGTGGGTGCTGGGAATTGAACCTGAGTCCTCAGGAAGAACAATCTGTTCCTTTAACCACTGAGCCATTTTTCCAGCCCATATTGTTTTTTTCTAAACCCCACAGAAATCAAGCAATGTAGATCAAATAGTATGCATTTAACAATGGAAGGCACCATGCTCAGGGATTCTTAATAATGTAACTAAGGTCNCACAGCCAAGAACTGTCAGAGCCNGACCTCAATGCTGACTGCTGGTCCTGCTATCTTTGACCGGAGAGAACAGGGGCCATGGTGTGCATTCTCTTGTTGNCCAGCTGCTCTGTGTAATCTCTTGCAGAGTTGCAGTGATGTACTCCAGGAGCGCTTTGCTGTGGAGATGAAGTGTAACTCTGCTCTCCGGCTTGCAGCCCTGCATATCCAGGAGCGGATTTATGCCTGTGCCCAGCCACAGAAGATCTCACTGAAGTACATAGAGTGAGTGGCAGGGTTGGCAGCTGTGTCACGTTGTGACCGCTGGCTCCTAGCCAGGGTGGGCAGACTCCACAGAAAGCTGATATTCACCCATCTGCCTGTCTCCATCCCTTTCCCTTTACCGAGCCTGGCTCCCCCCATCTGGGTAGAAGCCACTTTCTACATGTAATGGCATAGGGTCTCTTTGGAAATTTGCAGTCCCTAGAAGGAAGTCTGAGGCAGTCAGTTGACAACTTCTAAGGGCAGGGATGCCTTGGAAATAAATTCTTCCAACAGGTGTGAACCAGTTGCTGTTGCATTTTGTCCCCCTCCCCCAAATGGGGGAGGTTTCAAGTCCTAAGATCCATGTACCTCTTGATTCTTAGCTCTGAGAGCTAACACCCTGTCATGCTAAGTCCCTCCCCAGGTCTCTGCTGTAGCTTGTCTAAGTATCAAATCATATGGAGAAATCAGATTTTAAAAATAGAACAGATCCCTGATTCTACCCCTGGTATAATGAGTCAAGGAGCAACTTTAGGGGCATTCTGAGGCTTCTAGGCTAGTACCATTCNAAAGCTTAGCCTTGGGGATTGACAGCTCTCTGGTGCAAGAGTGTTTGGGCAGTGAACATGGCTAGTGGTAGAGCACTTGCCTAGCATACGCAAGACCCTGGGTTTGTTCCCTGGAAGAGGNNGGAACGTGGTTCTTATGTATAGATGATTGTGCCACATATTTTGTTATTAAAAGGATTGAGAACAGGCCTGTGGGATGGCTCAGCAGGTAGAGGCACCTGCCGCCAAGCCTGACAACCTGAGCTCGATCCCCAGGACCCACATGGCGGAAGGAGAGAACTGATTCCCACAAGTTGTCCTCTGGTCNCTACACATGAGCACACTTGCTAAAATACAGCATTTCAGACTCTCCTTAGAAGTTTGACTCAGTATAGACACACAGTAAAAAACATTTTAAAAGATTGAGAACTTCTGCTCTGATTCATGAGATATCACACAACACTGAGACCAGTCTATTTCCAGGTTGGTCGGAAGGTCCTAAATGTGGAATATGTGTAATGTGTATCGTGTGTCTATGGGGGGAAGCCCCACTCTCTCTCGCTCTCCTTTTATAGAGAAATATGCATATACAGATAAATATAGATATTGACATATACCCCTTTCTCTTTCTGTATCTATACCTCTGTCTCTCTGCCTGTCAGTATTCCTCCCACTAGAGAAAGGTGCTCATAACTGCTGTGTTCGCAACTCTAGATCTGAATTACATGTTGTTTGCTCTTTGTTAGAACAAAGTGCGTGGTAAACCTGGGCCCCCTTATCTCCAATGTCTCATGGCAGGAAAGACTGGGGAATAGAGAATTTTATATCTCCGACTTTACTCCGAAATATGAAAGGCAAAGACATCAAGAAAGCCATTAGTTTCCACATGAAGAGGAACCAGAATTTGCTGGAACCCCGACAGAAGGTAAGGCAACCATAGCCTCTGCTGACCCACCCAGACGTCTGTCATGAAGCCTTGGGGGAAATTTTCAACATTGCCTGGATTTTAGGCACGTGAATAACTCTGGTTTCAACACTTTTTTTTTCTTTTTTTTTGTCTATTAAAGCAACTTATTTCTGCTGCTCAGCTGCGCTTAAATTATCTTCAGATCCTTGGGGAACTCAAGACATATGGTGGGAAAGTGTTTAATGCTACCCTGATGGTATGTACCAGACCACTGTGGGCTCCTGCTTGCTTGGGATTTTGAATATGGACAGATTGGCAGATATTATCAGGCCCTGGCTTGGTGTTAGCCCCGTGGAAGATGCTAGGGGAGGCAGAGCTGAATTAGTTCTGATTTCTGCCCTCAAGGATAAAATAAGCTACCTCACAGGACAAGGCCATGAGGCAGGCTATGACCACTGTTGCAGGGTGAGTAGATAGACGCTGCCAATGCTGACTTAGTCTGGGTCCGAGAAAAAGAAGGCTTTCAGATTGTTGGATGAGGCCTGGCTGGAAAATGGGAGGAAAGCACCGGGGTGAAGTCTGATGTAAGCAGCACCCTTGGGAGTTTGGGTACATAAGGGCAACAGGGAAAANGGGGACCGATAGATGAGAATGTCGGACTGGCTGCCAGGCTGGGCCCTGATGGTGGAGAAAAGCAAANTGAGGTGTGGGCCTGAGACAAGAGAGGGATAAGAGCCCTCTGCCCTGAGCCCATTCGCCCGACTTCCTTTGTGGAGCCTCAGCCTAGCACCTGTGCTTCGCGGCNGTCAGTGCTCGTGGTGTGGTGTATGGTACTCTATCCCTTCATGCCGCCAGCCCCAGAACCTTCCAGCTCAGAGCCAGCTGGCCAGTCGATTTTTTTTTTCAAGAATAGTAGTGAGAGAATTCAGAGGTTTTATGTATTTTACTATTTTCAGTGATGGGACAATCCCATGAGACTGCTAGCCTCACTCACTGCACAGACAGAAGAGAAGTGGGCAGTTAGAGACATGGAAAAAAATGGACAGAATCTGGGTATAAGGACAAGGCCCCAAAGGTGGGAAAGATACTAGATTTNAGAACAGAGGGATTTGAAGGGCCTGGGAAAGCTTCTAGTGTTCCCACAGGCTCTAGCCCTCCTATCCCAAGCCTGCCTTGACTTTTCCTGTCTCAGGAAAGAATTGGTCCCAGGAAAGGGCAGCCAGCTATACAGGACTGGCTTGAGGCTTGACCACAAATATAGAATCATACAGACTCTACTGTCGGAGAAGTCAGTATATAATATGAAATCTGAGGTGTCAGTGATTGAAATAAGATGCTCCCAGTGTTCTTAGAGACATACAGACATGGCGTGGGGTCAACATGGCAGAGAGGGGCTGTTCGGGCTGAGGAGGCTGAGGCTTTCCCTAGGCATAAGATGATGTTTGTTTATTTTGTTTTGTTGAGATGGGATCTCATGTAGCCCAAGCTGGCCTCAAAATTCGCTGTATACAGGAGGATGACCTGGAACTGGTCCTCCTGCCTCCGTCTTCTGAGTGCTGGGATTACAGGTAGTGCTGCTACTGCCAGGTGGCAGTGGGTCTGGGTGGGAGCATTTAAGAAAGGGTCGGGACTTAAGTAATGATGACAGGTGAGATTCCAAGACAGGCATGCCGTGTGAATTCAGCCACATGGATGACAAAGTGCCGATGGCGGTTATGGAAGAGNTAACAGTCCTCTATTAAAAAGACTTACAAAGGGGCCTGAAGAAATGGCTTAGAGGTTAAGAGCATGTACTGCTCTTGCAGACAGCCTTAGTTCAGTTCTCAGCACCTACGTGG
Organism: Neotoma lepida; assembly: GCA_001675575.1. Lineage (NCBI taxonomy): Eukaryota > Metazoa > Chordata > Mammalia > Rodentia > Cricetidae > Neotoma > Neotoma lepida. The sequence continues at coordinate 374,133 of LZPO01116969.1, forward strand.
GGCCGCTCACAATCGCCTGTAACTCTAGTTCCAGGGAATTCGACATCCTCTTCTGGTCTCCACTTGTACTGAACTCATGTACACAGAGACACACATATACACATAATTTTAAAATAGTGAAAAAATAGAGTTACTTTTAATTCAGCTGCGGATGAGCACCATGCTGAGGAGTCGTCTCAGGGAATGATGGTGAGGGGCTAAAGTAGGAAACAGGCTTGGCAGAGAGGGGAGCCAGGCATGGCACACACTGTAATCCCAGCACTCAGGAGAGTGTAGCAGGAGGACCATAAATTTGAGGCCAGCCCGGGCTACACAGCAAAACCATTTCCAAAAATGACAGAAAAGAATCTGTNGAGAGGGAGATCATGTGTGGTGTGTTTTCACAAGCTTGAGACCAGAAACTAATTTGCCTTCCACTCTTGTGCAGTTACAGGATAGAGAATCCTACATTGCCCTTCTAGTTGGAGCCAAGTATGGCATTAGTCAGATTATCAATAGCAAACTCAACATCGTGTCCACACTGGCGGAGTTTGCTAACATCAGCCGTGTGGAGCTGACAGAAGAGTCTGAGAAAGTGAGCATGGTCAAGGTGTATCTTCAGGACATTAAGGTAACACAGAGGAAGAGACTCTGGCCTCTGGGATTGGGTGTGAAATTATTCTAGGGTAGTTTATATGAGCTTTGAGTGATAATAGAGTCCACTGTTTATCTGACTAAAAGGAGCTGCCTCAAATGGACNNTGGCGAGCAGGATACATTATCCAGAGAGGCNCCTGAAAAGGTTTTGTTCTATTTGTTGGGCTATGTGTTTTATTGATGAAGAATTCTGGAGCCAGAGTTTGTTGGGTGGAAGTGAAAATGGATAAATAGTTCAGGGTACCTCCTGGGCCTTTCTGGAAAGTTCTACATTCACAATCCCCTCCTTTGATTTCATCCAGTGTGCTCAAAACTGGCCCTATGTTTTCCACTCATTCTTCCTCCTTTTCCTGTGGTGGGTCGGGTCTTTAAGGGACTAGTTGTGTGAATGAGTAGGGTAGATGGGGTAGGTAGGGTATGATGGCATCAGGGATAAAAAGAAAGGAGACACTATTTAGATTAGGGATGAGGGACCCACAGTGTGTCAGGGTATGCATGTGTGTTTATGTGCACATACATGCTTGGTTGTTTAGAGTTAGCTCTTCAGTGTGAATATATGGGCCNCTTAGGGGCCAGTCTGTGCACCATGGTTGAATTTACTTAACATCTCTCCTTGGCCCATAGGCCTTGTTGTATCTTGACCCTCTACAAACAGAAAAGTTCTGTTTGCCTTCACAGGTTCTGACTTTGTTGCTGGAATCCAACAGTGCAAAAGACCTGGCGTGCTTGATTGCCGGGTACTACAGGCTGTTTGTGGACCCGGCTAACTCTGTTTTCCTCTGGTCTGGAAACAGACAGCAGATTCACCGAGTGTCTGCTGAAGAAGGTGAGGGGCTGAGTCTTTCCCAGTGAGGGCAGGCCCATTTATTTCCAGCCNAGCAACTGATCTTTCTTAAATAGGAGAGATGCGTTCTTAGTCTTTGGAATTCTCCTAAATGCCAAGGAGTGCTGGAAGGTCTCCGATTTCCTGCAGAGNTTCCCAGAATCATCTCTNAGATCCATTGTATCTTACTTCTCGGCAAAAGGAGACGTCACTTTTTCAGAACGTGGACGACTTGGTCTCATCNGTGCCTTTTCCCTCTTTCTTATTCTCTTGAATTATGATAGAAATTCTCAGCCTTACATTTAGAAGAAAGGGATACCTGGGGACAAAAGGGACTTGAAATTATACCATGTAAAGAATGAAACGGGGCNGGTATTAAAGGGCAGGGGNGAAAAACAGCTCCCCAGGCGGCTTCTGCTTCAGCTGTTCTATTGATGTGGCTTTTCCAGGGGCGTCCTGATAAATGTTTAATAACTGCNTCTGCAGGGGGACATCCCTGACCTGAAACAATTGCCTGANGCTCCTACCATCACCAGCATTTCAAGTTGCCAACATGATGGTAGACAGAGGTAGACAGAGGTGCTCAGTATCTTACCATTATATAGTGTTTCCTCCACATGGCAAAATAAGCCTAGATCATCACAGAAGAAGAGANGNTTGGTTAGAAAGTGANATGCAGTCGTCCATGTCATCTGTGTAACCACAAGGGATTGTTTCCATAACCCTTGGTGCTTACAAAAATTTANACATGTTCAATCCTTTCTATGAAATGGTATATAATTTATATATAACCAGCACACATCCTTGCATATACTTTAAATAAAACCCTAAATTATCTATCCTACTGTCAATGCCATGCATGCCTTTCACACAGAGAATGGTCCATGATAGCCTTGCATTGAGTTTTGAATGAGTGANTTCATTAGTCTATAACAAGCAGAANTAAAAGAACAAAATAGCAGGTGACAAATGTATAGNAGGACATCAGATTTGGTGCTTATATCATCCATCAGGAACGACTGGAGAAGCCTTGTAAAAATAGTCACCTGGGGCCAGNCATGGTGGCACATACCTTGAATCCTGGCACTTGGGAGGCAGAGGCAGGCNGATCTCGGTGAGTGGGAGGACAGGCAGGGCAGTCACACAGAGAAACTCTGTCTTGAAAAAACAAACCATCAAAAGGTCCTCTGGGGACCCTGATCGATAAAGAGTGTGCCAGGCAGTGTCTTCTTCATGGTTTCTCGTTCCCACTGCCCGCATTTTTATGCCATGGGATAAGCAGTAGTAATCTTGGTTTGAAGCAGTCTGACTTCTAGATGTCCTCAAGGACACAGTTTTTCTAAGACCCTTGGGCAGTTTGCTGTTCTCCTTTGTCCCTGTGACTGAGCATGGGACCAGCCTGACCAGGGAAAGTAGTTTTGGGGGAAATTCGAAATAAGCACATTTGAAGGGAGCCATCTCTTNTTTTGAGTCAGCACTCAATACAGATGCAAATAAGCACAGGACAATTTACTCATATAATTTATATTACAGTCAAATGGTCTGCCACTAAGCTCTATCCCCATAATTTATATTATAGTGTGCCATTCTTATCCTGTGTTGTTGCAGGAACCATAACAAGAAGAAAGGCTTATACATGTTCAACATGCATACGTTTTACTCTAAGTATTTTGAAACTATGGATGGATGAATCCACACATATGAAACCTACAGATTTGGAGGGCCAGCTGTAGCTAGGAAGTGTCATGCTTTGCGTACGTTCCCTTTGCTTTTGCCAAACATTTGTGAGTGAGGACTAGCTCAGAGTCTGGTCAGGAAAACACCACAGAGTGGGAGTGGTGCTGGTTTGGAGGGTGATGGTGGGAGGGACTGCCGCCATGACCAGAGACCNTGCTTTAGGGAGTTGGTCCCTGAAGAACACCTTAGAGCTAAGCAGATGGAAAAGGAGAGCTCATCTGAGAGGAGGGAACATGGAGACATGACATGAGAAGGTTGGAGAAGGCTGCAGAGGGCAGCCAGTCTGCTGAGGTACGGACCGGCTTCAGTCTGCTGAGGTACAGACCGGCTTCAGTCTGCTGGGTTCTGGACTGGCCATCCTGCGAGGGCTGCAACAAAGGAGGGATCAGAGCCACAGTGTGAGAACACACTGGGAGAGGAATCAGGACTTCTCTGTGATAGGAGCAACAGGGCCACACTCTGAGAATCTTCTCCCTGCATGAGGAGGCTCTTCCCTGTAGGGAGGGGAAGCCAGGAAGAGGGTCAAGCAGTGTACAGAGAGATCGTTCCAGAGGCTAGTTGGAGGAAAACAGGAAACCTAGCCCAATATTGCTGCTCTCCGTCATTCCTAGTCTTCCCAGGTACCTACAGTAGATGCATCTCCGCTGTCCTAAATGGTCCATCACAGCAAAGGGTCTCCAAGGCCACCTAGCAGCCTCAGGCCCCACTCCCTTGCTGCCTGACACTTTGTATCAAAGGTAGTCCAAGGATCTATCTTTCTCTTTACATTTGGTTCCTCGTATGATTTGATGTTCAGACAGGACAAGGGAGATATTTAAAGAAAAGCTGAACAGACAAGGGAAACCCAAGTAAATATTCACCACTTTTAGACAGACAGGTCTCCTTGGAAGAAGAGATGGACTCATCCTGTCTCCTTAGGTGGCTCAGACAGATGGGGGACAGGTAACCCAATGGTGTGGCATCCTCGGATCATGTGTCAGTCAATCTAGTGTGATTTGGGTCAGTTACTTTCTGTATTTTTCCTTCCAGCAGGATGACAGGAAGCAGGACACAGAGGTATCTGTTAGACCTGGATGTCAGTTTGTAACTCTGTGTTCCATTTGTCATAGGCTACGAGTCTAGGGCCTGCAGTGACTCGGAGGAGTCCTCTGAAGTGGATTGCGTACTAGAGCCCCTGTCTGACCGACGCCTGGTGAAGCTGAGCCTCTGTAGGCCATTTGTTAGAGAGGAGCAACCCCCTGGAGACAGTCCTACACCTGAGGTGACCAGGAGAGGTCCGAGTACCTGCGGGACCAGCAGCATGACGGACAGTGCTGAGTCCGAGGCATCTGACTCAGCCAACACTGAGAGCCGAGGCTGCAGGACCAGTGGCTCCAGCGAGTCCATGGATGCCCTGGAAGAGGATGACCTAGATGCCTGCTCCTCCAGCGGGACCAGCTTCTTCCACTTTGGCCCACCAGACTTCTCAAAGGGTCTTGATACCAACAGCCAAGAGGAAAAAGGCAGGATNGAGACCAGTGGTTTCCTGTGTTTGCTGGACCTAGCCCAGAACGCCAACCCTCAGTGCCAGAAGATAGAGTGTCCCCAGGGCCTAGCTTCGGGGGCCTGCAGCTGGGGACCAGAACTGAGCATGGGCAGGCTAGACCCCAGGTTGTATGAGGGCAGCCGGACTGACTACTATAGCCTCTGTTCCAGCGTCTCCCCAGGCAGCCACCTGAGTGACAGCTCAGAGAGTACAGCTTCGAGGCAGGGAGCTGCACCACCACCATGGTGCCAGCAGAGCTGGATGGAGGCTCAGCCTGGCCCCATGCTGGAAACCCTGGCCCTGCACCCACTGCCACCACTGGCCTTTGAGGATGGCAGCTCAGATGAGGAGTACTATGATGCAGCTGACAAACTCACACCCCCAGACATACTCTCAGGTGAGCCCCTATCTCCCATCCCAGCAGATCTATACCCTTAGCTAGCTTCCGAGAGCCCAGGGCCAGCTTGAGAGCAAGATACAAAGGCTTTGTCTACTTTTGAGGAGGCCAGCCTAGATTGCATGGACCAAATTANAAGCATCATGGCCTTGAGTCAGGGTGCAAGGGGGGTTTGGAGAATTGTGAGCAAGGGGTGATGAGAGGAATTCATCTCACTGTGAGAACCAGGGAAGACTTCCCAGAAGACGTGTCAGGTGCACAGAACACGAAATAAAGGAATGGAGTGCCCAGTTGAGAGAGTAACTGTGCCACTTCAGATCCTGGGAGCAAGAAGACAACATCAGTGGTGTTTGATGGCCTTTGGGAGTCCAGTGGTTCCTGACATCAGGTTGGGGATCTGTTGGCTGGGTTCCTCATATATATCTCCCAAAAAAGATTGTGAAAATTTAACCTATGATCCATGATATACCATCTCATACAAACAAAACACCACTGCAAAGTCCTTCTACAAAGAAAGACTTGCCGAGCTAATCAGAAAATCTTGCAAGACACACATATGTGCACACACTCACACATACTCTCTCTTATACTGTCCCCCGACTCTGAGGTTAAAAACCGTGACAGACATAGCAGTCTCAGCCTCAACCCTCTCCTGTGCTTCTCTGATACTGCCCTCTTGTGGTTGCTCTTGACAGAAAAGCCAGCTCAGCTCCTGAGGGCACCCTGTGAAGCTCTCTGTGGTGGCTTCTGCCTGCTTGCCCCCACTCCCCCTTTCCCTGTATCTCAGCAGACCTTTGTATCTGCTACTGTGTCTGCCCTGATCCTCAGCTGCTGGTGCCCGTCAACCGTCTAGTCTCAGCCGAGGGCTCCATTCTGCAGGGAACATTTTCTGGGTTTACCAGACCAGGGCCAGCTGCTCATCTCAGTCACAGGTTCTTCNAGCAGCGGCAGCTTTGTGCCTGCACCTTGGTATTGCCTGTAGTTGTGCATTCACTTGTACAGTTGTGTAAAGGCTCCTTGAGCACACACAGTACCTGAGCATCGTCACTAAGTGAATGAGTGAGCTCATGCCATCTCTGTTGACTTGATTTAATTTCTTTCATTTATTGGGGGCTGATTTTTGTTTTCTCTGTTGTTGTCTCNCTGTGTAATCGTGGCTGTCCTGGAACTCACTATGTAGACCATGGGAACAGAACAGCAATGTGTATGCTGCACTCCACTCCACAAGAACCTGGCTAACCTCTTCCTGGGCTCTCCCTGACCCCAACTCTGCCCTGCTGAGCTAGCCCTTANACTAGGAGCAGGATGAGGGGTGTGGCTGAGACTGGCAGATGGGACTCTTTTATNGGGACCTAGTCCAAACTTAGGTCCATGTGAGGCACCTTTTCACAGGGAGGGGGTCAGTGTGCTAAGCACAGACCAGAGCTGGGACTCTTGTGGCTGGGTTTCAGTCTAGCTCATGACTCACTGTGAGCGTCATCAAAGGGTATTGGTCGCCAAGACTGTACCTCCCAAGCATAGCGGCACATCAGAATCACCTGAGGAACCTTATTTAAAGTCTGTCTGTCCCTCAGCTTTAACCTCAGCAGTTCTGACTTTAGAAGTCTGAGGGATGGCCTAGAATTTGGTAAGATTTTCAGTACCATGCAAGCAGGTTGGGAATGCTTGGTCTGAGTGTCTAACATGCCTCCATGTCCCTGATAACATGTGATCCTGATTCCTTCTGCCCAAATCCCAAGACCTTTTCACATACTGCTTCTCTTGAGAAAGATCATCCAAGCGTGTGCAAACCCCTCATGACTGACTGATGGTCAGGGTCCCTGTTTGTCCAAAGAAAGCACCCTCACCCCCTTGACATGCAACATAAAAGTAGCCACAGAAGCAGCAGCAGCTGTGGGCATGAGTTAACATCATGCAGGAAAGCTCGAAGAGCAAAGAGCCTTGAGATTTCCAGCAAGTCCAAAGAACGAGGTTCAGGCGTGGCCGGCAGCCAGGCCAGGAGTATTTGCAGAATTCCCCAGCACTATCTATCGTCAAGGTATTGTGGCTGCAAAAATGATTCCTCACTACTATTAACAGCTATTGAGTTACAGTCTTGAGATGTAGTCCAGGCTGGCTAGACACTCAAGTATATAGCCTAGGCTGATCTTAAACTTCTCGGGCCTCATGAGGATGAGATTATAGACATGTACCGTCACATGTGGTTTTAGTTTTCTTAATTTTAAATTAGTTTTATGTGTATAGATGTATTCCCTGAATATATGTCTGTGCACTGTGTGTGTGCAGTGCCCACAGGGACCAGAAAAGGGTATCAGATCTGCTGGAACTGGAGTTACAGATGGTTGTGAGTAGCTGTGNGAATTCTGGGAATTGAACACAGGTCCTCTGGAAGAGCAGCCAATGCTCTTAACTACTGAGCCATCTCTCTAACACCCTTTAAAAATGTTTATGTGGGGGGGGGTGTGGGTATATGTAGTATGGGTGTGTGGTGTGGGTGTGTGTGGTGTGGTATGTGTGTTTGTGTGTGTGGTGTGTGTGTATGTGTGTGTGTTTGAAGTTCTGGAGAGTTTTTGCTGACTGCCTGGGCTATGAATCTCATCTTCGGAATTGTAAATTAACATCCTGTTGTTTGAGAGTATTGCCCAGCATACATGGGGTCTGGATTTGAGCTCTAGTACCTCCAGTCTCTACCAGAGTGCATGAGATGTCATCTCCTGAAAAGAAACTTGAGGTATCATGACTAAAGGTAGTAAATGGACAAGCAACATAAAATGTGTCTACTGCAATCATTATTCCCATCTTTCAGATGAGGAGACTGAGGGAGTGAAATTTTAACTTACCCAAGGTTTAGGACTTGAGTCCAGGCAAGCCTATGTGCTTGCACAAGCATGGACAACCTCCCTGCTTCTTTGTGCTTAATGTCATTTTCCTTGTCTTGACTTGCAGGGCCCAGAGCTGCAGNTCTTAGTGCCGAGAGATTGCAGAGTCAGTCTAGAACCCGTGGCTCCGAGGAAAGCCTGCATCCAGGACCAGAGGGAGGAGAGCCAAATAGGCGAGGAGGGGTGAAGAAGTATGCCAAGACTCTGAGGAAGAGAAGGTCCTTCCTACAGACAGACCACACCGCCCAGGTCTCCTTCCCTCTGGAGCCATCAGCCTCCCAAGAGAACATGGATGATGTGTGCTACTATGATAGAGAGCCCTACCTGACACTCACTGCCCCTTCGCCAACTGTGTCCTCCCTGCAGGACATGCAAGGTGAGCCAGGCCTCCTGGAGACTAAGGCCTTGGGGTTGCTGGCTTCCCTGAGGGAGACAACGAACAAAAATCCAGCCTCCAGGATCATGGAGATGGAGCCAGAGACCATGGAAACCAAGTCNGTCATCGACTCCCGAGTATCTTCTATCTCTGCCATTCGCCTCCGAATTGACCCCNGCAATACAGAGAATCTCCAGGCTACCCCCTTGGCTGTCACCCTTGACAGCTCCTCAGTAAGCATCCCTCAGAACNCTCACAATTCAAATCCAGGTTCTTCCAGTCCACAGGCTGCTCAGATCAGGCCTTTCCAAATCTTANCTCCATTTGAAGACCTAGATGGTACCACCCCCAAAGAACTCACCCCAGAGCCTGAGGACAGCACCTTCCCTCTCTCTAGTGCTAACCCTAATCCAGACAGCCCAGGGCCACATCATGTCCCTCAAGGAGACACATTAGAGCCAGAAGGGGTCCAATCAGAAATGGAAGCGCAATCTTTTTTAATAAATCATATACAAGAAGTTACCCCCAGATTCACAGGGTCCTTGTCTCCTGGAGATGGGACAACACGTGGTAAATGTGGAGGGGCTTCAGAAGGGACTGCCTTTGCTTCAGAAGAGGGGCAACAAGGACAGCCATCTTTGGAAAGTGACAGTGAAGTTACATACAAAAATGGACCCAACTTATTTCAGGAGAGATTTGGGGAGGACTCACGTAATGTCCCACAGACTCTTGATGGTAGTGTTCCAGCTGGTGAAATAATNGGCTCCCTTCCTCCAGAGGCTCCTGGAACATGGACAGAACAGACCCTGTCCTACTCCCTCGAAGACTCCCAAGGGAAACAGAGAGAAGCTGTAGGCCAGGCCTGCCAGGAACAGGAGCTATTGGCAGAATTGGACTTGGGCCCTGATTTCTTACTTGGGGAGCAGATCATTCCATCAGCCTTCCCTCCAGAGACAGTCAAGGCAGAGCAGCTTAACCATGTGACAGGGGAAGACACAGCCCCTGTGGACACTCCTCAGCAAGTCTGTGTCCATACAGTACCTTCCTTGCCAAAGCTTTCACCATGTCAAGAGGAGCCCCGCTCAGCAGATTCAGGCCATGGCTCACCAGCAGAAAGCAAAGGTGACGACAGTCCTATCATTTGCCTTCCACCTGAGAGGTCTTTCCTGTGCTTTGCCCCAGAGAGCCATCCTGAAGGTTCCACCAGTCTTGGCAAGACCACCTCCTTGGGTTTTGCTGGCATGAATGAAGTGGTGCCTGCCGGGATTGGCCTAGATCATTGCAGATGTCACTTCTCCTATACCACGTGCTTCCGAGGCCTGCAGCCTGAGACAGAGGAAGAAGACAGGGACTCACAGACACACCCCGTTGCCCCCCTTACCTCACCACCCTCTGCAGGAAGCCAGGTGACTCAGCCCTGGAGGTCAGCCCGTGCCTACAGCTGCAACACACCCCTGTCCAAGAAAAGCCACATCTGGCCAGAGTACTGCACCAGGGCTCTGAGACAACTGAAAACTGCCCCTGCAAGTGCCCCCGAGGGCTTTGTCCAACTCACAGAGAGCCTGCTGGAGCTCCAGGACATTCTAGAAGCTTCCTGGGGTATTGGAAACAAACACCCCACTGAGAAGTGTGCCTGGCATTTTTCAGAAAGCCGGAGCCGCCTATGCATGGGCTCCCAGAAGCTCCTATCCAGCTGTCAACATGTGATCAGAATGGACCAGTCCCCCGAGGAAATGCAGGGTGCTGTGCGTGTCACCTTCCAGCACCTGGTCCAGCTGGCTGGCCTCTGCTTCCAGTTCACAGACTGTAGCCGCTGTTCCACCCGGCACAAGGAAGTGGCCGGGAACCTGAGAGACGTGGTATATACCTACCACCAGTTTGTGGAGGCCGCAAAACTGACCTGTGAGAGAGGCTACCAGGACCTCAGTGTGAAACTCTTGGCTCGCCAATGCACAGCCCTCACAGCTGCTGTGTTCTGTTTGACCCAGAAGTTCCGAGCATCTACTGCTCTGTGAACAGGTCACTTACCCAGGGCCCCTTTACCCTGCCTGGAAAGTTCTCCAAGAAGCCTCTTCTAGTTCTCCACCTATCCCCTTCAAATGTTTACTATATAGAGTATTCAAATAAACTGCTGCTTAATCTTGGCCTGTTTTGTTCTGAGTGGATAAATTTGGATTAAAAATGTTCACTCAAGCTGGGCAGTGATGGCACACACTTTTAAGCCCAGCATTTAGGATGCAGAGGCAGGAAGTTCTNGAGAAACCCTGTCTCAAAAAACAAACCCCCCCCCAAAAAAAATGATTCCTATTAATGCTATATTGTGTAAAAGACAAGCTCGAGAATTTTTCTTGGGCTACCGAGTGAGTTCCAGGAAAGGCGCCAAAGCTTCTCAGAGAAACCCTGTCACAAACCCCCCCCCAAAAAAGGTTCACTCATATTCATTCTACAGACATTCATTTCCTTTGCACCAGGCCTGTAATATGAACTTGAGAAATAACAGGCTGTATGACACAAGCCCTTTCTTCTCTGATCAGAATGTGCTGGGGTATGGATGAATAGATGTCCATCCAACCAGCAGGTATCAGGCAAAAAGAAGNCTCAGATTTTGTCCCAAGAACTCAGGAATTGCTGAAAAACAGTCTTGAGTCCCCTGTTACATTAATTTGGCACTAACCTTCACAAACAGGTGGATACATGTGTTATTGGTAGATCNGACCCTCCAAATCAGCAGCTGTACCTGAGACCTGGTATTTAGTCTTGGCTGCCTTGCTGCTGCAAGCACAGGTTTCCACTAGGTGGCAGTAAACTCCCTAGCTGCTTGGTCATCTCCGTGCAGNTGTAGTCTCTGCTTTATCTGAAACTGTACCCCTGACACTTTGCACTATGTTTCTGTGTTTAATATTATGAGGCAAACATTAAATCCAGGAATCAAATTTCTCATTACTGGACTAATATTAGGGCAGAAGAAATATAATCAATACTTTCCTCACTGGCCCCTACTGATCAAGTTAATCCTACTTACCCATCATGGACGTGGACAAGCTNCTTAAACTCTTCTTGTTTTGGGTTTTCTCTCATACNTGAGGAGACTCATTGTCCACTTGCTGGGCATAAATCTAGGAAACAATATAGTAAATTGTAAGTATTGGTAACAGAATGCTCAGTGTTTCTCCTAGTCTGAAAGCCCCCCCNCACACACACACATATTGTTTTCCCAACCCAGACAAACCCATTTCAAGATTTCTTTGGGACACCCTTTGTTCGGCTTTTTTTTTGTCTGATCAGATGTGGTTTGGTGGCTCACTCTGGGCCATCAGAGGTCATCAAAGAGGAGGTCATTTTTCCCTCCTCTTACACACCGTGAGGTCAATGCTCTACCCCTATTAGGCACCCTAATTCCTGGCTTTGGCCAGCAAAAGCAGGATCAGGGATGAGTCGGTCACACAGAAGGAAAGCCATACTCGGGCAATGAGAGGAGCACATGTCTCTTCCATCCCACTGCCAGCTACTTGTCACTAGTACATAGTTGATCAGTGCATGTGTCGGGAGAGAATTAATTTCCTTCNAATAGTCTTTCTTATAAAGCTTCAAATAAACTTTAAACATTTTTTTAAGATTTATTCATTTATTATGTATACAGTGTCCTGCCTGCATGTATGCCTGTAGGCCAGAAGAAGGCACCAGATCTCACTACAGATGGTTGTGAACCACCATGTGGTTNCTGGGAATTGAACTCAGGACCTCTGGAAGAGCAGCCAGTGCTCTTAACCTCTGAGCCATTTTTCCAGCCCAACTTTAAACTCTTGACTGCAACTTTGAAGTGATTTCATGACNGAAATGTAACAGGACACCAGGCTAGAAACCAAGTTGCATGGTGTGAAATAAGACTCGGAACTTTTGCTAAGAAGATCAAAATAGCTTATTTCTGTGGACAAGAGCTTCACCTTCACCCGTGAGACTTTACTCTGGCTGGATCCTGACTGACCTGAGCCATACTTGTATCCAATTAACTAGAACCTACAGCATGCCAGAAGCCTTATGTAGATGGTTTGAATACTTTTTAAATCTAACATTTCACATTGTTACACATGTTGAACAGTTTTGTGAGGAATAGTTATGGAAGGGAGGAAGAGGCCTGAGGCCTGCAGCTGAGGCATTCAGTAACGTGTCTCCGCCTTTCTTTGGTTGCTGTTCTTTTTCTCTGTGGTTCCCATGAGGAAGAGTAAGGCCCAGAGATGATAGGGAGTTCTTGGTGCTCACTGAGGAGCTGAAGCGCAGGGAAGGCATTCTATCTGGCAGTTTCTTTGATGGACTCCATACACGAGGCAGGCGAGGTGACAATCTTCTTTTCAAGAGTCCTTGATGAGGTTGGGTGACTCCTNGAGATGGAGAAGGACAAAGCTCTGGGTCACCGAAGGGAAGACAACGTGAGACATGTAGGCAGAAAGAAGTCATTGGAGAGGAGTCATCAGGGAAGGCTTTCTATAAGAGGTGGCACTAATTAGGATTGGGGTGTCAGCAAGCATTTGTTCAGTACCATGTGTCAGGCCATGAGATTTTGTAGGGTTTAGATGTCAAGAAAGAAAAAATAATTCTGTTAGCCAGAGTCTCCTATGTAGGGATAGCAGGGAAAACACTCATGAGCAAGGTGAGCAACAGGGGCTCCTTTTTTCTTTTATTATTTTATTATTATTATTTATTATTATTATTATTATTATTATTATTATTTATTATTATGGTTTCACCATATAGCTCTGGCTGTCCTGGAACTCACTATGTAGATACATAGACCAGGCTGGTCTTGAATTTATATTCACCTACCTCTGTCTCCCTAGTGCTGAGATTAAAGGCATTTGCCACCACGCCCAGCTCTCAGGGGACTTCTAATTAGTGCCCAGCTCTCAGGGGACTTCTAATTAGTAGGAAAGACAAAAATTACTGTCATGGAGGTTGTAGGGGGGAAAGGCCAGCCAAAGAAACCCACCCTGGCCCTGAAACTAGAGCCAATGAAAGAAACACACCTTAGCCCTGAAACCAAAACCAAAGAAATGCACCCTGACCCTAAAACTAGAGCCAAAAGGCTAGAAAAAAAGGCCAGTAAAGAAACGTACTTTGGCTCTGAAACCAGAGCCAAATCTGCTCCTGACCAACTGAGCACGAAACCAACCAATCCCTGAGCAGGAAAACCAACCAGTCCCTGAACATGAAATCTGAGCTTGTCCACACTCAAGAGGATTGAAATCTGACCAATTCCCACCCTGAAAATCTTCTCCCTGGAAAAACTCCACCCCAAGAAGCCCTATATAAGCCCTTCGCCTGTTCAGTTTGCTGCTGCCTTTTTCCACCCTGGCAGAGGCAGCCGCCCTCCTGTATTCTTCTTTCCCAGTAAATCTCTTGGATGAGGTTTGGGTGATGACCTTCTTTCGTAGGAGCAGAGACGGAACCTGGGCAGAGCAGAGCAAGGCTGTAACACATTAGCTGGGCAAACCTTCCCCTAGCGGAGCAGAGTTGTTACACTCTGAGGAACCTGAGTTACACTCTGAGGAACCTGAGCAGAACTGTAACAACTTTGCTGGAGTGTAACAACTTTGCTGGGGAAACCATCCCTTGCCAGAGCAGAGTTGTTACATTGGGGAAACCTTTCCCTGAAACAGGGCTGTAAGCTGCTACGTTTACAGTGACTCATGGTATTCCTTGGCTCCTGACTGCCAGGATCCCTTTCCACCCGAGCTGCAATGCTTACAGAGGTGACTTTTTAAAAAGATGCCAAGACAGATAAGATGAGCCAGACTTAACTAATGTGACCAGAAAAGGCTGATCTGAATAGAGACTGTTTAAGCCNAGGCTTAAAGAGTAAGAACCAAAGACTGGAGAGATGGCTCAGTGGTTAAGAGCACTTGCTGCCCTTGCGNAGGAACAGGGTTCTATTCCCAGCACACACATCAGGCAGCTCACAACAGCCAGTCTTGGGGATTGGTCACCGTCTTCTGACCTCCATGGGTGCTTACATGGCACACAGAATAACAGGTACACATAGCCACATAAATAAAAGCAAATTTTAATCATCTTAAAACCCACCTGTGAAAAACTGAGAGGAGAGGGAGTAGAGTGTACAAATGCCATTGGTGTATTTAAAGCATTGAGAGACCAGAGCAGTAGAACTGACAAGCTACAGATCAGGCGGTGCAAGGCACTGGGGATAGGGTTGGATTTTACCTCACCCAGGTACCACTGGAAACTGCTGAGACATCCTTGGTGGTAGTGGTGGCAAATATGGAAGTGAGGGCAGTGGGGAAGCAGCAAGACCAGCTAAGAGGTCTTTTTTATTCACGGGAGAAGTGAAGTTTCACCAGAGCATGGCGCTGGAGAGGCATTCAGTATGGCTGGCTATGAGGCAAGGACACTGGTGGCTGTGAGTTCAGCTCTAAAAGCACCATTGAAGGCCATTTGACCCGCTATTCAAGCTGCACCGAAGCACACCCGACAGGCAGTGGGAAGCCAGAGCCAGCAGTGAGCAGAGAAGACTTGGTAGAGCTGCATCATATAGGAGAAAGGAATGTTGTGTTAGCCTTTAAAAATCAAAGCACTGAACACCGTGGAACACAACTCTAATCCAGCACTTGTAAGACTGAGAGGCAGGAGGATAGTGAATTTGAGGTCAATTTGGGTTACATAAGACCCTCGGGTTTTCTTGTTTGTTCGTTTGTTTGTTTTTGTTTTTACTCAGATTGAAGTATGGATTGGGAGGAATTGTGCAAAGAAAGACCAGAGGAGAAAACAATACACCAAGAAGGAATGCAACCAGACTTTGAGTTCATGAGAGGGAGAATATTCAGGCTAATTTGTTGTAGGGTCTCTCTAAAAATGCAACTCCTGGAACTGCATGAGTTAATCAGAAAGTAGCAGATAGTCTATATCAACACAAGGCTGGGGGTCTGGGGCTGGAGGGATGGCTCAGCAATAAAGAGTACTGGCTGCTCTTGAAAAGGACCTGGGCTTGGTTCCCAGCACCCACATGGCTGCTCATAACTCTGTAACTCTAGTTCCCAGGGAATCCAACACCCTCTTCTGGCTTCCCCAAATACCAATCACNCAAGAGGTGAGCAAACATATGCAGGCAAAACACCCATACCATAAACAAAAATAAATCCTATAAAAAAGACAAGGCTAGGAAAGGTCATTTCGTGTGTCTGAGCCTGTTTCTGGATGGATATGTGAAGGGAGATACNCGAGGGATGTAGTCAGCCGCTAGACTCTTGCCTNCTAAATCTTGTCTAGGTTTTGAACTTGGACAGACTGGCGGCAGAGGGAGCACTGTGTGCTCAGGAAAGGGCTATGTTAAGTCATGGACCCTTTTGGTTGAGAGGAAATCCAGGAAACCCTAAGGAAACCCATACTGACAAAAGACAAGGTAGATGGTTTAAAACTTGGTTTACCCCAGTTTTGCTGTTTCCAGCTAGCCAGAAAACGACTAGTCACCTGTTTGAGCTGTGTAAGATTTGCGAGGAGCTGGAATTGCCACCCTCAACTAACTTACAGGTAACCCAGAGTATAGAAGCCCAGCTAACCTACTGGCATCCTCTATTGGGTTGCCAGATTGNAAACTATAACTCCCAGAATGCCTTTCGAAGCTGATCAGGAACCGGAAGTGGTTNGGGGGCGGGACCAACTGTGTTTGAACTCTTCTGAGCAGGGTGTAATTGTCAGGTACGCGGGGACGGGGGCGTGNGGGGCGGGCTGCGGCAGACGACACTGGTTTTGAGGGTTGGCTAGAGACTATTGGGTCCTACCCCGAGGCCGCGGCACCCACAGTCTTGGGGCTTGCCTCCCCTGGTTTGCAGCCCTCAGGCCAGCGGGACCCGCGTTCCCTGCGGCCCGGGTCTAGGTAGGTGTTCCGGTGCTGAAGGTGTTAGCTTTGGGGCCCCACTGCCCAGAATGAAAAGATGGGAGACTTGTGCAAGCAGAGGATGATTGGACACTTAGCGACGGCGTTTGTGCTCATCCGGTGGGACTTGGGCTATAAGGTCTGAGGCGGGGATGGCGGAGTTAATACAAAAAGTATTTATTGAAAGTCTGAGTAAACAGAACATTTACTTGTAAGGGTGTGGGAAAATCAGACAAAAAAAAATAGGTAGTGTTGAATAGTGAAAATATGCGTGAGCTGAGGACGTGTGAGATTAAGGAAAGAGCATCGTGGGCAGAGAGAACAGTTTATGCAGAGACATCAGGATATTTCGTATGTTTGGGGAATAGGTAGACCAGAGAGAGCTAAAGAAAATCGATGGAGGAGGGGCTAGCAGGAAAGGCTCTTGAAGAGGACCCGAATTTGGTTCTCAGCATCCATGTTTGGCGACTGATGACTCCCTGTAACTTCAGCTCTAGGGGATCCGATGCCTCTGACTTCCGTGGGCACCTGTACTAACGGACACATAGCCGCATACATACATAATTTTTTAAAATAAAATAAAATTTTAGACCTTTAACCCCAGCACTTGGAAGTCGAGGCNGATCTGTGAATTGGATGCCAGCCTAGTCTACATAGCAAGTTCCAGGTCACCCAGGGCTGCATAGCGAGACCATATCAATCAATTAAATAAAAATAAACAAATAAATGGAATCTTTTATAAAAAGGAAAATTGACAGAAGGGATAGCCTGTAATGACCTGTGTAGTACGTGAAATGGAAAATGCTGCTGGTTCTAGGCAGAAGGGTGGTATAATTTTTAAACATTTAGATACTCATAAATCCGTTGTTGTCTATTTATGAATATATATTTAGTGAATTTATTTACTAATTTTGAGACAGTGTCTCGGTAGTCCAGACTAGCCTCAAACTTTGTAGGTAGCCAAGGATGATTTGAACTTCTGATCCTCCTGTTTTCTGCCTTCCTAGTGCTAGTGTTACCTGAGGTGGCACAACTGGTTTATGCAGTACCAGGGATTGAATCCAGGGCTTTGTGCATGGTAGGCAAGCACTCTACTGTGTTACTTGCCCAATCCTAGGATGGTTTTTGTTTGTTTGTTTTTGGTTTTTCAAGACAGGGTTTCTCCATGTAGCCTTGACTGTCCCTGGAACTCCTTCTGTAGACCAGGCTGGCCTCATACTCAAAGAGATTCACCTTTCTCTGCCTCTCAAGTGCTGGAATTAGAGGTGTGCACCACCGCTGCCCGGCTCCTAGCATGCTTTTACTGTGTGAAGTTCAGTACAAGTTCTGAGGTACAGAGATAAATATTTATCTTCTTTCCATGGAAGGATTTATTGTAGAGTAGGGAAACAGGAGGACCTGTTTGAGTTGAACTCAAAGCAGTTGAAAATTGGAACCTCATAAAAATGAAATGAATGTCACTCCCAGGTCCCCAAGATATGCCATTGTTGTATCAGGTACTTAGCAACTCTGTTGAATGACTAAGGCTCAGAAAGATTTTTTGTTGTTGTTGGTTTGAAATAGGATATAATCACTGTGTGGGCTAGACTGGCCTAGAACTCACAATCTCCCTGCCTCAGCCTCCTAGCTGCTGGGGTTACAGGCTTATATCTGCCTTGAGAAAAAAGATTTAATTAAGAGATGAAATGCCAAATCTGGGCATAGATAATGTTTTGTGCCAGTTCATCAGATCTGTATGTTTTTTAAGATTTAATTTGTGTGTATGTACTCACATGCACACACAAACAAGTGTGTGTGGGTGCAGCTGCCAATCAGAGTCTAGAAGAGAGTGTTTGATCCCCTAGAGAGCAGCTGTAGGCAGTTGTGAACCACCTGACATGGNTGCTGGTAATAGAACTCAGGTCCTCTTTAAGAGCACTGGATGCTCTTAACCATTGAGCCACCTCTCTTGCTCCCAGATCTCTGCATTTTGATGCTCATCCACACCTCTGCTTTTTGAGGACTCTTAGATGATAACCTCTATTCAGCATTTACTGAATTTCCANTGTGTGACAGGATTTATGCTGTCCACCAATGGTGCAGAGCTCAAGAAAGGTGGTCTCTGCCTTCGGGAGTGCGCAGACAGATACAATATAGACTCTTAGGGTAGTGGTTGGCATTGTCTTTATTTGACTTCCTGGTATAAAAAGTATCTTCAGGGACTATAGAATTTAGGAATGCATGAGGAACAAAAAACAGAAAGAAAGTAGTTAAGTTCAACAGATGCCAAATATTGCTGATTGAAAGGACTTTTTTTAAAGATTTATTTATTTGACATGTATAAGTGTTTTGCCTTCATGTATGTCTGTGAACTTTGATTCTCTGGCCTCCAAAGAGGCCAGAGAGGGCATTGAATCCCTGGAACTGGAGTTGCAGAGGCTTATGAACCAGTCTGTGGGTGCTAGGAACTAAACTCATGTCCTCTGCAAAAGCAGCCAGTGACTTAATTGCTGAGCCGTCTCTCCAGCCTTGTTTGTAAAGTCTTTCAAAAGAATTCAGTTTGGTGGGAAAATATCAACCCTGGCTTTTGAGCTTTTTAAGCAGCAGCTTTTTAAGCAGCAGCCGTGGAAATTCTAGAGCCCCTCAAAATTCTCCTCTTTTTCCTTCTCAGCCAGACTTCCAAGAGACATTATAACATTTGTTCCCCAGCAGGGCCTGTCCTGTAGGAGGCACTCAGTGCATGCTTAGTGACCAAATAGATAGCCATACACAGATAAGGGCACAAAATGCCATGAAATTTGGCTGTTAAAAAATACCTTTATGGGGCTGGAGAGATGGCTCAGAGGTTAAGAGCACTAGCTGTTCTTCCAGAGGTCCTGAGTTCAATTCCCTGCAACCACATGGTGGCTCACAACCATCTGTAATGAGATCTGGTGCCCTCTTCTGGCATGTAGGCAGAATACTGTATACATAATAAATAAATATATCTTTAAAAAAACACCTTTATTATCGGGCCGTGGTGATGCACGCCTTTAATTCCAGCACTCGGGAGGCAGAGGCAGGTGGATCTCTGTGAGTTCGAGGCCAGCCTGGTCTACAGAGTTAGTTCCAGGACAGCTAGGGCTGTTACACAGAGAAACCCTGTCTTGAAACACAACAACAACAAAAAAAACCCTTTATTTTCCTTCATTTATTTGGTAGTTCTGGGCTTTGTAAATAGTAGGCAAATGCCAGATTTTAAGCCTGAGAGGTTTTATTGGGAAGAGTATTTAAATTTTATTTTTTATTTGTGTGTGAATAATGTGTTGGTGCATGTGCCATGGCACATGTGTGGAGGTCAGAGGTCAACTCTGTGGAGTCAGTTTTTTCCTTCCACCTTGACATGAGTTCCAGGGGTTAAACTCAGGTCTTCCTATCAAATCAGGTCATACCACTCCTGTGGCTAGAACTTTTTTACCCCAAGCCATCTATCTCTATAGGCTCCCTTACAGTTCTTTAGACAGTTTTTTTGCTCTCTTTAATAAGGAGAGATTGTGGCAGCACACGCCTCTAATCTCAACACTTGGGAGGCAGAGTCAGGTAGATCTCTATGTGTTTGAGGCCAACTTGGTCTACAGAGTGAGTTCCAGGACACCCAGGGCTGTTACACAGAGCAACACACAAACCAAACAAACAAAAGTAATGGAGTGTGTGGCGGGGCTTATTACTTACTGAGGGTGTGTGGTGGGGATTATTACTTACTGAGGGTGTGTGGTGGGGATTATTACTTACTGAGGGTGTGTGGCAGGGATTGTTACTTACTTACTGGGGGTATGTGGCGGGGATTGTTACTTACTGGACCAGTATATCTTAGTTTGCATTTATTCTTTGAATGGCTTAAACATAGTAAACAAAAGCAAATGGTGAGGCTGGAGACATGGCCTTAGTAGGTAAAGTGCTTGCTTCACAGGCCTGAGGACCTTAGTCTGGATACCCAGAACCCAAGTAAAAGCCAGGGTGGTGACTGGGTGTGACCCTAGCAAAGGTGGAGATGGGCAGATCCCTGGACACTTGCTGACCAGCTAGCCAGGCCTCCATGGCTAAGTTCCAGTTCAGTGAAAGACCTTGTCTCAAAAACCAGGNAGAAGGTGCCTGATGCCAGATACCGGAGATTGTCCTCCACTCTTCCACTGTACACTCATACCCCCACCTGCAGAGTAATGCACACACACACGTCAAAATGGTTTGGATGATTAGTTTAACAGTTTGTGTACCCATCTAAGAGAAGTGTTATCACACAAGTCTAAATAGTTTTGGTTTGAAAAGATTTNTGGTCAGCATTGCTTTCCATGCATGAAAAGTACAGTACTTCTAGATGTAAGACGAATCTTAAATGATCTTATTAATTAAAAAACTCTGGCCAGGTATTGGGGTAAATTCTGAAAGGTCAGAGAAGCAGAACAAGCCACAGCCATCCTCACCTTGCCAACTCCTCAGCTGATCTTGTTTCTTCAGACTGGAAGTCTCGGAGTCCTCATCCCGATGGATCTCAGCTGAACTGCTGCTAAAAAGCTCAAAGCTTAAAAGGCCTCTAGTTTCTGGTCCTCACGCCTTATATACCTTTCTGCTTCCTGCCATCACTTTCTGGGATCTCAAGTGCTAGAATTGAAGCTGTGTGCCACCACGCCTGGCTCTGTTTCCAGTATAGCCTTGAATTCACAGAGATGTGGATGGATCTCTGCCTCCTGAGTGCTAGGATTAAAGGTGTGTGTGCCACCACTATCTGACCTCCATGTCTAATCTAGTGGCTGTTCTGTTCTCTGACCCCAGGAAAGCTTTATTAGGGTGCACAACATATCAACCACATCTAGAATGCTTAAAGAATGTGTTGTTTTCCTCATTTCTCTGAAAGTATTATATATTCTATTTAAATTTGTGACTTTCTGATACACTCAGTTAAAAAAAAAAGTTTAAAACTAAACTTGCATCTAGTAGCTTTGACCTGAGATGGAGGATTACTGTCTTGAGGCCTGCTTGGAGTACAGAGTGAGCTAAAGGCTGCACAGTGAGACCCTGTCTCAAAATAAAAAGTAAAAGGAGAACTGGGGCTCTAACTCAGTGGTAGAGTACCTGTCTAGCGTATGCAAAGCCCTGGATTCAATCCTTAGTACCACAGAAAGAAGAAGGGGGGAAGGAGGAGAGAAGGAAGAAATGAACTGATAACTCTTGCAGAGAAAGTAGAATTAGAACCAAGCTCCAGCCTCTGCAGGCAGGTGAATGCCAATTTCAGATCTAGAAAGCATTTTCCATGGCCATCCTCAGGAGTGTGTGGTGCATACCCAGAACTGCCAAGACTGAAAAGCTCCAAGAGCTTTGCTGGCAGGGTTTCAAACAGAAGCAACGACAGCCAGGGGTTCCCAGCACTTGTTCTGTCAGAGAAGCAAAATGCAGCTGGTCCGTCCCTCAGTTCAGTGAGGTAGCCTATCCTACTTCATGGANGAAGTCTGTGACACACATAAATGTCCCACCATTCAGGAGTGGCAAGCCAGAAAACGTGGTTAAATCCTAAGATGGCTGTTTTCTTCACTGAAACAGTCTATTTAAGTATGTCCACACTTAAAACAACTAAATTTCGACTTAGTTTTGAGGTTAGTGGAGTACAAGGGGGGAAGCAACATGAGCTTACCCTGCGAATGTTCCATGGGGGCACTCACTCAAAGCACCAGAAAAGGCAGTACAACCATAGGCGCCATCTCTGCTGGGAATGTGCTGGGAGAGTAGTAACGGAAGTGTAACTTACCGGGTACAGATTGTAGAAACAACCAAGGAAACAGACAAAGCCCCGGGGGCTTAATCATGATAGAACAGAGTGTAACACCTGTGATGACCCTCGTGGTAAAGGCTCAGCTCACCAGAGTTAGAACATGAAAGAGAGAAGGCAGAGATGGTGGGAATGGTTAGGCATTTGTTTTGAGAAAGGGTCTTACTCTTTCCCAGGCTGGTCTCGAACTCTGGGGCTCAAGCAGTCCTCCCTCTCTGGCCTCTTAAATAGAGCTAGAGGTTTAGAATATTACTATCATAATTTTTGTTGTTATTTTGGGTTTTTGAGACAGGGTCTTGCTTTGTAACCTTGGCTAACCTTGAACTCACCAGGTAGCCAGGCTGGCCTCTGATTTGTGGCTGGCCTTGCCTCACCTTCCTGAGTACTGAGATTACAAGCATGTGCCACCAAGCCTAGCTTAAAAATATTCTAAAAAGTAATAAAAATGACTTTTGGCAGTTGTCAGAACAGAAGGAATGAGTATTGGGTGTATTTTTATACAATAAATTATAAAACTGAACAAAATA
Source organism: Neotoma lepida (assembly GCA_001675575.1). Taxonomy (NCBI): domain Eukaryota; kingdom Metazoa; phylum Chordata; class Mammalia; order Rodentia; family Cricetidae; genus Neotoma; species Neotoma lepida. The sequence continues at coordinate 396,696 of LZPO01116969.1, forward strand.
CTCAAGTAGGCTGTTTTCAAGCATTGAAGAGTAGGCAGGACAGGACTGAACTTGTGGAGGGGAAAGAAACAAGCTAAGGGCCCTCTGGCCCTGACTTTCTGTCTGAATGCAGTGGTGTCACTGGGGAGGGAACNGAGACTTCTTCAGGGCTGATGAAATGGCTGGAATGTGTAGAGCAGGATACAAGGGGAATTCTGTAGCAAAGGAGCTCTGATAATCTACAGAGTGGTCCCCTTGAGTCTGGCTGAGTACCAGCGGGTGTACACAGGGTAATAGCAAAATACTGATGCATGTACAACAAAATGTGTGAACCTGAAACACCTTAGGAAAAAGTCCTAAAGGGGACACAGTTGGAGCCCACTGGAGTAGGCATGCTGATCAACGGTTATAGAAAATGGACTAGAAATTCCATCTGGCAGGCGGTGGGAATAGGACGGAAATTGGCTTGGAAAGGAAAGAAGAAAGTTGATTTCCCCTTAATGAGAACAGTAGGTAGCATAAACTGTTCGTCTCACACACACACACACACACACACACACACACAAATTCATTGAACTGGGTCCTTAAAATATTTGCATTTTCAGCTGGGCGTGGTGGCGCACACGTTTAATCCCAGCACTTGGGAAGCAAAGGCAGGTGGATCTTTGTGAGTTTGAGGCCAGCCTGGTCTACAAAGTGAGTTCCAGGACAGCCAAGGCTATTACACAGAGAAACCCTGTCTCAAAAAACAAAAACAGAAACAAAAAAATTCATTTTCTGCATTTTCTATATATTGTAAATCATCCTTAGGTAAAATTTAAAGATTGGTATCACCAATGAAAGGGCTGGGGGTGTGGCTTAGCAGTTAGAGCACTTACCTAACATATACAAGGCCAGAGGTTCAATCCCCAGCACCAGACCTGAAAAAAGAAAAATTTCAAAAGATGAAAAATATTAGAAGACTGTGATTTGAATTCTCATATTTCACTTGGATTTGGTAAAATCAAAGTTCAAAAACATGTTAGAAATCAAGGAAGGTATAAGTGGATTGCTCCAGGCCAATGTATTTATTACCAGAAGTACTAAAAACAGCTGTTTAATTATCAAGGCCTGCTCTAGGAACTGAGGGGATAACGGTGAGGGTCATGACTTTTCACTGCAGCAGGCATTTTACCATGTATGGGAATCGCATTACATACACTTATATTGTCAAGATAAAGCTTTCGAAAATAGATGGAAAGCATGGCTCAACCCAGGACCAGCTGTGGGCAGTGGTCACACTACTCTTGGCTATGACACTTGACTAACCACCTAAGTCTAGCTTCTTAAGCTTTGGGTCACAACCTCATGTAATATTGTGTCACTCGTTGTGGGGATTATGAAAATTTGGCAACAGTAAAAGGTTTCTGAACATGCAGTGACCAAAAATTAACTCAAAATCAAAAGCATAATGAATCCAGGTGACTGCTGCTGGGCTGGGCTGAACATACAACGTGCTCCCTTTGCTCTGATCATCCCCTCCCACCAGACAGTGCCCACTAATGTGGCCATAAATGCCTCAGCTCACATGGGAGCCTTGTGTGTTCTGAACTGCAGGGTTTCTGCTGTATATACACATTCTCTGTTCTTACAGAACATAATGGTTAAATTGTGGGAAACAGACTCATTGTTTTCCTGCTGTCATTCTTTAGCATGTGAATACTAAAACATATGTTTTTAAAACACATTTTTAATTATCTTTTTAATGTGTATGAGTGTTTTTTGCCTGCATATATGTCTGTATACTGTGTGTGTGCCTGGTGTCCTCAGAGTAGAAGAAGGCTTGGATTCCCTGGAACTGGAGTGCTACATGGTTGTGAGCCATCATGTGGGTGCTGGGAATGGAACCAGAGTCCTCTGGAAGAGCAGCCAGTGCACTTAAATCTGAGCCATCTCTCTAGTCCCCCCAATAGTCTATCTTTAGGTTGTATTGTGTTAGAATAGTGTTTGGGACCGGTGAGATGGGTTAGCACAGTGACCCTAATGAACTGAGGGCTGATCCCCAGTAGCTATCTTCTGCTACATGTACATGACACACATGTACCAGCACACACATGGTAATAATAATATTGAATAAAATACAATTTTTAAATAAAAAACCGTTTTTTGGGTTGTTGACTTAATTTCATTAAAACATTATTAATGCCAGGCAGTGGTAGCACACATCTTTAATCCCAGCACCTGGGAGGCAGAGGCAGGTGGATCTGAGTTCAAGGCCAGCCTGGTCTACAGATAGCCAGGGCTACACAGAGAAACCCTGTCTCGAATAAACAAAACAAAAAAAAATTATTGATTATGTGGCTAGAGAGATGGCTTAGCACTTAAGAGTGTGTCCTGCTGTTGCAGCCGACTGAAGTTTGGTTCTCAGCACCCACATTGAGCAGTAGCTCACAATCATCTGTAACTCCAGTTCCAGGAAATCCAGTGCCCTCTAATGGCTCTGCATGCGCTGCACACACATGCAGAAGCCCACACTCAGATCTACACACATACACATAATTTTTTAAATAAAAATAAAATATTTACTATAAAACCATTAATTGAATTTTGAGTTGGGATTAGACAGAATTCCCAACAATTCCTGAAATAGATACGTCTGCCCTTTGTACCACATATTTTTGTGAAGTGACATTCTCAGCTTTGACAATTACAGAATCAAAATATCAATCAATTTTAAAAAACACTGAAGCATTCCATCCTACAAGTACAGATATTCAGCCAAGATTGAATTCTTTATATGAAAATAAATAAGCACCTCTGTCTCATCGGGATACAAATTTGTAAAAATATTTGTACACCAAAGAATTGTTTTAAAATGAATTTCTTTGTGACTTGTTGTCACAAAGACAGTTGTTTGATTTATGTATATATTTATATATTATATGTTTATATATACTATATACCTAGACTTGCATAAAAATTCCTGGGTGAGAGCCAGCAAGACATCACAGGAGGCCAAGGCCCTTGCTGCACAAGCCTGATAACCTGATTTTGGTCCTCAGATTCCATGTAAAGGGAGGAGAGAACTGACTCCTCTCAGTTTTCCTTTGTTCTTCAGATATACTCTGTCCATGGATACCCCACTACCAGATGCACACACGTCATGGACACACATACAATAATAAAGAATTAAGATAATTTAAATGTGTTCTCGAGTGAAAGAGACTTACAAATAGACAAAGTTTAAGAAGCTCTGAACTATCAGGGCATGGTGGTGAACACGTCTAGTCCCAGCACTCAGGCGGAGGGAGACAGGTGGATCACTGTGGGTTCGAGGCCAGCTTGCACAAGCATCANTGGCCTCTCTGTTTTGGGAGTTTGAACACCACAGTTGCAGTGCTTCTCCATATTTTTTAAACCTCAGTCCTTGAAGGGACATTACACATTCTCAGTGGTGACTGGCTTTCTGCTGTAATGCTACTCAGACGTGAGGCTTGACAAAAGTCGTTCTGACCTTGTCACCAAACCCCAGGAGTCTACCATACTTTTTTACTGGCTCAGGACCTTGTATGTGGTAGATGCTTAAGAAGTACTTGCTAAAGGACCAATTTGAAAACTATCATAATGACAGTGCATTCCAAAGAACACAACGAAAATTTGGCTCTCTGTGGGTAGGTATTGATTGCTTGGAAGTATCCAGTCCTTGTCCTCCAAGAAATGTGTTTGGCTTCTTTATTGCTGAATACTCTATGCTGAATTATCTCTCTGGAACACTCTGCAGCATGCTTTTCTTAGTTCAGTCAGTCTGGGTCAGTATTGTACACCTGCTCATCACTAACATAGTCACCCTATTTGTCTTTTGCATGTAGGGAGTTAGCTGTGTAAGTGACATGAGCACATGGACTGTAAGTTGGAAAAGAGTGCTCAGAGAACAGAGTCACTGATATTGCAGGGACAAGAAGGTTCCCCAGAGGATAGAGGTGAAGATGCACTCTCTGAGAGCTTCCAGCTTCTGCAGATGGATGTGGAATACGAGCACCAAGAGGAAGAGGCCTGCCCTGCAAACAGTGCAACATGGAGCTCGGTATGTGCTGTGAGCTTGCGTGATAGTGTCCCAGAGACCTCTGTTGAAAGGGTCGATCAGGACATGAAAGAAGTTGAGAATGAATTTTGTGTGTTGTAAGTGTTGAATCCATTCCCTGTTAGTTTGATTAAGGTATCATTTTCATTTGAGTCTTAAGAATGTAAATAAAAATTTAAAGGAAATTTTGATATGCCTCTAAAAGGATCAGGGACTCCAAACTCCATTCTCTAGATTCTGTCCCAAATGGATTTTCTATAACCTGGAAAAGTCACTACTGTGATGGTGGGATGGGGGTGATGTTCTCCCTAATTATAACCTGGGTAGGGATGTTACTCAGTGAGAGCTGTTGCCTTGTGTGGCCCCGAGTCAGATACCAACCCATGCATGCAATAATAATAACTCAGCACTGTGTACAGTGAATATGCACCAATGAAAATAAAATAGCAAAGAAATCATAACGATAAAATTAAAAATAAACACAAGCCAGTAGGATTGTTTTTAAGACAGACATCCTTTTTCCTCTCTAACTATACGTAAATGCAGAAAATGACTCTGATGTCCATTTTTCTTTCTCATTCTTACGGAGTTCTCAAACAATTTTGTTTTCTGGATAATGGAAGAAAAATGTACAGAGAAAACAGAGACACTGGGAAAGGGTAGTCTCCTCGAAGAAGAGCAAAAGGAAGCAGGAAAAAGAAAGAAGAAAAGTCAAGCGTGCAGAACACCCAGGTAATGTAACTGTGATTGCATAATATAACATAACTGTTATATTATAAGATATAATAATACAAAACTATCACATTGGAGTTGAACAAGACAAACAGAAGGAAAGGAGCCCAAGAGAAGACACAAGAGTCAAAGACCTACTTAGGAATCCCATAAGAACACTAAACTGCAAGACATGTACTCAGAGGAATTGGTGCAGATCTGTACAGGTCCTGTGCATGCTGCCTCAGTCTCTGTGATTTCATATGAGCTATGATCATGCTGATTTACAGGGCCTGTTTTCTTAGTGTCCTCCATTCCCTCTGGCCCATAACTCTCCCTGCCTCCTCTTCCCCCGGGGACCCCCGCATCCTTAGGAGAGAGATTTGATAGAGATATCCCATTTAGGGCTAAGTATGCCAAGGTCTCTTCCTCTGCATTGTGTCTGGCTGTGGGTCTCTATATTTATTCCCATCTTCTTCAGGAGGAAGCTTCTCTGATGATGGCTGAGCAAGGCACTNATCTATGAGTATAGCAGAATATTATTAGGAGTCATTTTATTGCTATGTATTCGGGTTTGTTTGGTTGATTGGTTGGTTGGTTGGTTGGTTGGTTGTTGTGTTTTTTTGTTTGTTTTAGGCCAATAGTATTTGGTTTTACCCTAGGTCCCTGTGCTATCTAGTCTCTGGTTCTTGGCCACCCAAGCAGGGTTGATATAGGTTCCATCTCATGGAATGGGCCTCAAGTCAGGTATTGGTTGGTTACTCCCCCAAGCTTTGTGCCACTATTGCCTTAGCATATTTTGCAGTCAGGATACCATTGTATGCAAAGGATTCGTGGCTGGCTTGGTGTTTACATTTCTGTTTTGGTAGCATGCTGAGTGCCTTCCTATACCAAAGATACTGGAATATAGGGGTGAAGGCTCTATATAGATCCCAGCTCAACTTCTCCATGTTCAATGAGCTGTGTAGGTGTTGTCTTCAGCAATGGGGCCTTGCTATCAGTTTGTGGAGAGCCACCTATAGTCTTGGCAACAGCCTAGTGTAGCAAGCTTTCTTGTCCCACTATCTTTGGACCACCAGCCTGCAAATAATGAATCAAAGACTCATTATTAATTGTGAATTTGGCCTTTAGCTTAGGCTTGTCTCAACTAGCTCTTATAACTTAAGTTAACCCTTTTATATTAATCTATGTTCTGTCACATGGTGTTACCTCTCTTCCATTTTACACCTCCTGTTTCCTCTCCGTCTTGCTGGTGACTCTGCCTTTCTTCTTCCCAGAGTTTTCTCTCTGTCCAGAAGTCCTGCCTATACCTCCTGCCTAGCTATTGGCCATTTAGCTTTTTATTATACCAATTACAGCAATACATCTTCACTCAGTGTACAAATAATCCACAACAGCCTAGGTTGTTTGGGGATACCCATGGGGCTCCTTTGGTCAACAACTCAATTAGATGTAACCTAATCCCAGTACTGGAAGAATCCTTTGGTAACAAAATGACCATTTGGGATTGTCTCCCCATTATTAGATCACCTTCATATATGTATGTATTTTAGGAAGCTTCTACTGTATTAGGTTTCCACACTACCCCTCAAATGGCCCTTAATTTTGGCTGTCTCTCCATGTATTCCCCCTTTTATACCCCTCCCTCCTCCTCCCCACTTGATCCTCCTGTTCCAGCCCCTCCCTAGCTAGCTATTCTATTTCCCTTTCCTAGGGAGATCTGTCTCCCTCTAGTCCCTTACTGTACACCCAACCTCTGTGGTTCTATGGATTATAGCTTGGTTATCATTGACTTAACAGACAATATCCATATATAAGCAAATATATAACATATTTGTCTTTCTGGGTCTGGGATACTTCACCCAGGATGATTGTAGAAGAAAATTTGTCTGGTCCCGCCCAGTTCCCATGGCTGCTTAGACCCAAGTAAACACACAGAGGCTTATATCATTTTTAAACTATGGCCGTGGCAGGCTTCTCGCTAGCTAGCTCTTACATCTTAAATTAACCCATTTTATAAATCTACCTGTGTGCCATTACATGCTGCTTTCTAGATGGCAGAATGGCGTCTGCCCCCGCTCTGCTTCTGCTTCTCTTTCCCTAGTTCAAATGTCCCGCCTAACCTTATTCTGCCTCACCATTGGCCAAACAGTTTTATTTATCAACCAATCAGAGCAACACATTTTTAGAAAGACATTCCCATCAGATGATTTTTTTTCTAGTTCCATCCATTTATCTGCAAATATCATGATACCAATTTTTTTAACTACTGAGTAATACTCCATTGTGTAAATGTTCCACAATTTCTTTATCCATTCTTCTGTTGAGGGACATCTAGGTTGTTTCTAATTTCTGGCTATTATGAATAAAACAGCAATGAACATAGTTGAGTAAGTGTCTCTGTGGAAGGATAAAGCATCCTTTGGGTATATGCTCCAGTGGTATAGCTAGATCTTGGGGTATATCGATTTTCACACTCCTGAGGAACCACCACACTGATTTCCATAGTGACTGCACAAGTTTACACTCCCACCAGTAGTGGATGAGTGTCCCTTTACTCCNCATCCTTGATAGCATGAGCTGTTGCTTGTTTTATTTATTTACGTTAGCCATTCTGATGGTGTAAGGTGAAATCTCCAAGTAGTTTTGATTTGCATTTCTCTGATGGCTAAAGACGTTGAACATTTCTTTGTTTCTCAGCTATTTGAGTTTCCTCTTTTGAGAATTCTGTTTAGCTCTGTATCCCATTTTTTAATTGGGTTATTTGGTTTCTTGATACCTAGTTTTTTTAATTCTTTATATACTTTGGATATTAGCTCTCTATCAGGTATGTAGTTGGTAATAATCTTTCCCCATTCTGTAGCTGTTGTAGTGTCTGAATGACGGTGTCCTTTGTCATGCAGAAGCTTCTCAGTTTCATGAGGTCCCATTTATTAATTGTTGATCATAGTGCCTGTACTACCCCACTCTTAATCCTCTCTGGTATTTCTGTCGCAGGCACCTGCCCCCAGCACAGCAAACGTTTTTTGAAAGCCTTAACCAAAGAGAAACTTTTGGAAGCCAAACACTCAGGACCAAGACTGTGTGTTGACTTGAGCATGACCCACCACATGTCAAAGAAGGTAGAACACTCAGAGCCTGAGGGAGGCATGGAAGGGAGCAGCCTTTGTNAAGTGGGTGACCATCGCCAGCTTCTGTGGCTCTCTAGTAATCTAGAAGTGTCTGGTTTTCTATTCTAGGCTACCAAGTTCCACAGTGGCTGTTGGAAAGGAACGTATGTTCTTTGGTTTATTTTGTTGTCTTCTCTTTTGAGCCTACCACTCTGGCCTTGATGTTTTCAGTCTGGATGGACCCTTGCCGGGTCAGTTCTCCAGACACGGAATCTTTGTCTTTCTGCTTGGAAGAGAAATACTAGCTTAGCAGCATGTTGTGGGGAGGGTACCTGGTGGGCAGTCTTCTTGCAGTGTTTACATTTTAGTTATTTCTCAATATTTCCTTTAGCGAGGGAATGACTTATCCTGTAGGGTTCTGGAGATGGCTGAACACATGCAATGATCCGGGACAGATGAGATTGACAGCAGTCTGTTAGTCTCATGGACTCACAGCCTAGGGAGGAGGATATGACACGCCACACAAAGCCACAGGGGCTTATACTTAGGAAGAGAAAACAATGGGCTGGCTTTGTGATATCAAGGATGAGATGTCTGAGTCCCACAGGACAATATAGTTGGCTTGTTTGGATGATCTCATGGGCTGCTAGAGCCAAATAGGAATAAATAGGAGCTGTGCCTCATTCACTTGATGAAGAAGTCTTTTTATCGAGGGGCACTTGTTTCATCTGGAAAGGCGGAGCTGTGGGTGGAGCTTGAATTTGGCTTTTGAGGTCATCTCACTTGTGCCAGAAGTCAAACCAGCACATAATACTAGGCCTGAATCTGAGGCCTTACACACTAGTGAATCTTAGTTCAGACATCACTGTTATGTGTACTAATGTTACGTTTCTCAGAGAAACTAGGAGGACCGCATCTGTAAGGTTCTCAATGGAACCTCTAACTGTGGCCTTCTGAAAAGTGACCAAGGAGGCAGGATGTGGTGGTGCACACCTTTAATCCCAGCACTGTGGAGGCAGAGGCAGCAGCCATAAACAAGCACTCAAAAAGTGGACAAGGCAGGTTCCCTTTATATTAACTGGGAGAACAGATTAAGTCAGACCCAAAGCCTGTTATCCCCAAATCAAGCTAAATCGTGAAACAACTTTCTAGGATTAGGAGGAAAATTAAAACTTCCAACACTGTGGCATCTCTTAAAGTTAGGGCAATGGTGCCAAAGGTACCTAAGGGAGCATGAATGTGTTGCTACTCTGACCTTTTTAATAATTTAGATATTGAACATCACATAATAAAAACCTTAGATAAAAGCAGAAGTAATCTTTCTATATATTAAATACCCAGCAGCAGAGTCAGCAGGAGGAACTGTCAGTTTTTGCACTCATAGTATTTCCGGACTAGCNTCGTTATCATAACCTTGGTCTGTATGTGTGATATCATAGTGTATAGCACTTCTACATGTGCTGTTTCCTGAAGCAGAGGGGGCCAGGCTAGTTCATGAGAGTCTTGTGGAGCAGTGTTCAGTGAGTGACTGCTGTGTGACTCTAGCTGGTAGGCTGGCAGGAGCTGACATTGTTCTGCTCAGTTGTCGTCATTGCTTTACAGGAATTGAGTAGGCTGGCGGGACAGATTCGAAGGTTGTATGGCTCAAACAAAAAAGCCAGCAGGCCCTTTTGGATCTGCCTCACTGGATTCTCAACTGACAGTCCTCTCTATGANGAGTGTTTGAGGATGAATGATGGATTTTCTGCATACTTGGTAAGAATCCTTTGACATGTTACTGGAATATCTAAAAGTGCTCCTGTCCTAATAGAAAGGTTTTGCTTCTTCATTCTTGGATGTGCAGCTTGTTCTCTACCTGTGTGGCTTCCACATCCACACATTTAACTGTATTTTTATTGCATTTATTTAATCTTTATTTAGTGTGTGTATGTGTGTAAACCATGGCATGAATGTAGAGGTCAGAGGACAAAGAGTTGGTTCTCCCTTTCCACCATATGGGTCCTGGGATAAGACTCAAGGCAGGCTTGCTTTCTCTTGTCTTCTTACCCACTGAGCTGTCTCACCCCTGGCTTAACCATAGTTTCAAAAAAATATTTGGAAAAAAAAATTGCATCTGTAGTAAACACATAAATATCTATTTCTTGACATTTATTCCCTCTGCAGTACAATATAACTGTGTGTGATGGCTCATGCTTGTAATCCTAGCTCTTCAGAGGCTGAGGCAGAAGACTGTCAAGTTTGGCCTGAACTACATAATGAGTCCTAGGCCATTGTGAGACCCCCATCTCCAAAAACAAGAGGAAACTAAAAGTACAGCATAAGAACTATTTATGTGTACTGGGCATTAAGATAGTCTAAAGATGATGTAAAGTCTTCAGAAGCATGTAACTTAAGTGTAAACACTGGCATTTTATAAAAGAGACTTGAGCATGCTTAGATTTTGGTGTCTATGGGATCATCTTGGAACCAATCCCCATGGGTGCTGAGGACAAGTGCAATGTCTGTATATAAATGATATTTTCACTGTTGCACTCTAAAAAGTCTCAGAATCTTGCATTAGTTCTTGNATTACATTTTTTCTTATTCTTGCTCTGCAATGGCANACTGATATTCCCAGTCTGGGACTGTGTTTTATAACCTGTCTAGTTCATGCTAACCCGTATTCTCCAGTCCTGGAGAGGTAGGAAACATGGTTGTTAGAGGAAGAGAAATGCNGATTTTAGAAGCTGTGTGGCTTTACGGTGTCTTAGGAGGAACTACAGGACTTTCCATCTCTTTGCTGAGGATCTCATAAAGGTAGCAGCAGATATGCAAGTGAGAATCCACATCTGTCTCAAGAATTGGCACTAAAAATGCCCCTCTGTGCTGTTGTGTAGCCTGGACTAAGTTATTGCAGCCTTCCCTGGGGAAGTCATGGAGGCCATAGGTGTGAGANANGTGCNGTGTGGCACTGCATGGCTAGCCGTCTCCTGTTACTGCTTCACCAGTCTCTCTTTTGTGTAATCAGAGGCTTTTCTGTTCCACCCCATTCCACCGCTGCTTCCAAATAATCACTCAAAAGCTTATATTAACTATAAATGTTTGGCTGATGGCTCAAGCTTATTACTAGCTAGCTCTTACATTTAAATAACCCATTTCTAATAATCTATTTATTGCCACGTGGTCCATGGCTTACTGGTTCTCTGGCATCTTCTTCCTTCGGTGGCTGGCTGGCGTCTCTCTGTCCCCACCCTTCTTCACCTCCCTGTATCTCTGTTTGGCTTTCTCATCCAGCCTTATTCTGCCTGGCTATAGGCCAAAACAACTAACTTTATTATTAACCAATGAGAGAGACACATATTCCCAGCATACAGAAGGACATCCCACAGCACTTGTGTCCTGTGCTCCTGCCTGTCTGAGGTGATTTCCTTTGNTTTGACTCTTTCTTTTCCTCATGTGTCAGTCTCAACTCTTTCCACAAACTGGGCTCTAGTGTTCCTTCCACCAGAAANCCATCCCTAATGTGATATTCCCTCACCCGTAGTGCTGGTGTATGCTCCCTGTCCCTCTGGGAGCCTCTGGTCACTTTCTGTCTCATTTCTGTGGTTTAAATGTCTGTACTTTTTGTTTGTTTGTTTGTTTGTTTGTTTCAACTAAGCACTTTGCAAGAAGCCTTCAGACCTGCAGCTCCCAGGACAGCACAGCTGTGCCTGACAGACACTAGATGTCCAGTAACCGGTGTGAATTGTGCACTGTGCTGTTTTAACTCCATCCCACTTGTGCGATAACCTCTGTATTTCCAGCTCGATGTAACAGAAGAAGACTGCTTTAGTGTATTTCCTCNGGAAACCCTTGTGTACCTGACTCCCGACTCAGAACAGGGTAAGTGCCTTTTCCTTGTGGGTTCATGCGGTACTTTGTTCCTCAACTTTGGTTTCATTAGCCCCTGTGTCACGGTTGTTGTCACTCCATCCAAGAGAATGTTGGGGGAGGAGAAATCGGCGGATGAACTGGCCTCTCTTGTGGGCAGATATCCAGTGCTGCAGAAACTAGTTCCGTCTTCATTTGAACTCTGTATGCTGCCTGGAAATCCAGCTTCCTGACCAGCTTGGGGCCAGTGTTTATGTCACTGTTATTTATATATATATATCAGTGTTTTATATATGTGTATATACTACATTACACACACACTCACACACACACCCAGAATATTCTGTTTCACATAATTTTCACACTGACTAGCATTAGGTTGGTCATGGTGCTGTCTTATTATCTCTCACATTTCTCTGTAGTTTGGTTTCCTCTCTAACAGTGTCACTTTCAGCATACCACATGCATTTTTCAGATCTCCTGCAGGCTGCCTGCTTTGTCTTCCAAGGATTAGCTTTTCATTGTGTTGTATTCGTTGTATTAATATTGGTGATATTTCTTTCCTTTTGCTTTCTTTGGATTTAGAAATTATAAAACAAATTTGATCTCAATGCCCTTCATTTTTTCATTAGCCCTTGAAGACATTGATCAAAACACAGTTTACATCATTGGTGGACTTGTAGATGAAAGCATTCAGAAGGTAAGCATACATTTTAGCACATTTGTAGTAGACGCATTTGCTCTGTTATCTTACCCAGAAGGCCTAGCAGCTGCATGGGAACAAGAACTTGTTGTTCATAGGGCGCCCCTTCCGCCTGAACATCCCTCTTCTCATTGGCCGGCCAGCTGTGTCAGCGGTCTTCACAGACAGGAGCAGAATCAGAATCAGTAGACACGCTTGGTGATTTAGACAGAGCCATTTTGCTGCTTCCTCTCTCCTCTCCTTTATGCCTGGATGACTCTGATCTTGGCTCAGCATTTTTCCTGCACTTTGTTCTCTGTGAGAGATTAGTTGGCTTCTTCTAGGCTAACTTCCTTGCTGGTGTGAGTCTTATTCCCACAGGACCTCAAATCAGTAGGACTGTCCAGGCTTCTTCTTTAGTTTTTTATTTTATGTATATGAATGTTTGCTCACATGTATATCTATGCACCATGTGCATGCCTGGTCAGAAGAGGGCATCTGATCCCCTTGAACTGGAGTTATAGATCATTGTTAACCGCCTGTAGGTACTGGGAATCGAACCCAGGTCCTCTGTAAGAAAAACAAATGCTCTAACCACTGAGCCNTCTCTCCAGCCCCTGTTGGAATAATTAAGCTGTTACTGAAGTTTTAATTTTTGTTTCTGTTATACAAATTTATTTTTTGCTTATATTTACTAATTAACATACATTGCATAGTTTTTAAGTTGAATAATGATATAATAGTTTACATTTGCTAAAAGGAACATAGTGAGAAATAAGTGTCCTTCCCACCTTGNACCCCTCAGCCCTCAGGGCGCCATGGTTCACTTTTCTTAGGTGTATTTCTTGGTCTATTTTACATGTGTTTATTATGTATGTAGAAGTATTTTGTGTGAGACACACAAAGATGAAGCACATTAGTTGTAAAACTAAGAATTTCAAACTAAGTGTTCTGCCGGGCACGGTGGCACACGCACACCTTTAATCCCAGCACTCGGGAGGCAGAGGCAGGTGGATCTCTGTGAGTTCGAGGCCAGCCTGGTCTACAGAGTGAGTTCCAGGACATCCAGGGCTACATGGAGAAACTGCCTTGAAAAAAACAAAACAAAAANACCTAAGTATTCCATAATGTCATAATAATAATCTAAAAATGGGCTGGGGGTCTCCTACAGAAGAAGCCTGCCAATAGATATTAGAAGTCATTGATTTTGTTGTTCCCAGTGTAATCACTGATTCAGGCAGCTGATTAAGAGAAGCCATTACCAGCTATCTGAGATACATGCGCTCAGTGTCTCCTGGCAGAAGACCAAGGCAAAATGTACCATTACAGTGAAACCATTGGTTATCATCATCTCCAAATTTGATGAGACTGAGTGTCACCAGGAGTGACATTCTATGTCTCCTGGTATAATACTCTTTCCTGTCAAGTATTCTTGCTCAAAATTTGAAAAATAAAAATTTAATCATGAGGAAACAAAAAGTCTAGGATGGNACATTCTGCAAGACAATGGAACTTTCCAAAAAGCCACTCTAATAGAAACTAAAACAAACAGGGCTGTTTTAAAGGAATGTAACAAAACAAAGCATCATTAAATACAGTGACATGTCTATGGCCCCATCCACCTGAGAGTCTGTGGCAGGAGAATCACTTCTTACGAACAAAAACCTGTCAAGTGTACTATGGACACCTTGATTAGATTATAGATTAGGGGGAAAGCTTTAGAACAGACATTGGGGAGACTTTAATAATGGTTGTGTGTTAAATAATCT
>LZPO01116969.1:438946-473938 GCA_001675575.1 Neotoma lepida
TTGAATTCTCTAGATCCCATCACTGTTCCCACCTGCTTCTGTATACATGTCACTTGGAGGTAGACAGTAACTGAACCTCCCACTATTGAATTCTCTAGATCCCATCACTGTTCCCACCTGCTTCTGTATACATGTCACTTGGAGGTAGACAGTAACTGAACCTCCCAGCCTATGCCAGATGGACTGGTTACTTGACCTATATTCCCTTTTCTCTAACCATTTCACACTCTCAGGTCAGAGGTTATCCTTGGCATGGAGTATCCAACAGTCTTATTTCAAAGTTGTTCTTTTCTGCTACTCTGTACTGCTTGTATTTTCCACTGTTAAATGATACAGGCACTGATTATTAAAAGAGGAACCAAGTCAGATTATTAGCTTTTCTGTTATTGTTTTTAGTGCTGGCCCTGGGCTTTGGGCCAATCTGCCTATCTTTCTGGAATGGGCTCTGTCCTCTCTTATCACCAAGATTGATTGTGAAGTTAGTTCTGTTTCCCCAGTAAGTGACTTACTCTGTCCTTGGTTCATTTCCACTCAGGCTTTTGGCCATCAGAGATCATCCTAATTATTCAGAAAATGGGCTGCCCAAATGCGACAGCCAAGGAGGATTTGCCACTAAGCTTCCCCAGTTCTAATTTCTACAGTGAAATCCCTTGTTTTTAGAGCTAGGAAACAAAAAATTTTCTCTGAATTATTCTAAAGTTGAGATTCATCAGTCTCTCTCCCCCTTCAGTCTTCTCTCCTGACCTGACCTGGGTGGAGATTGTGTTGCTGGACTGCAGATGACTTCCATATCACCCCCTTTACACTGCCCCCTCCAGTCAGCTGGTCCTTGTTCATTCAGGCTTTGTCAGGCATCACCTCCTGGTTGCCATTAAGCGTGTTGTCATACTGTGGTTGCTAAATTGGTCTAATGTCTTTAGTTTTTAGTGGTTTCCAGTATTTCACTCCAGCAGAGAAAATGACTATTAGTGTAGTCTGTGGGACCTCGTGCACTTGGGACCTGACCCCAGTTCTTCCATGAGATAGCCATGTGACCTTAGGGAAATTAATTTGCTTCTTTGAACTGCAGTTTCCTTTTAATGAAATGGGGGATAATAAAAATATTGCTGCACAGAGAATGAGATAATAAATAGGAAATGTCAAACACATTCTTAACACATCCATGGCTAAATGTGAGGGTCTTCTTTGTTTTTGGTTTAGCTTTGTAACACAGTCTCTTGTACTGTAGCTCAGGATGGCTTGGAATTCACTGTGTAGCCTAGGTAGACTCCTATGCTCAGGGAACCTTCTGCCTTAGCATGAGCCACCATACTTAGATAAATATAAACTATTAATTTCACAAATATTGTGTCTTGATTGGGCATCACTGGGGACAGAGAGGTAGCCTGTGAGCTCTACTGTTCTCATCTGGAAGGAAGCTCTTCAAGTATGAAGTTTCTGGTTTTGACTCTGAGATTTTTTTAAGTCATGGATGTTTAGACAAAAAAGGAGGATTTGTTTGTTTCTTTTNAAGAGACATGGTCTTGGTTTTTTGCCCAGACTTTTACTAAACTGATTTAATAATCNTCCTGTCTTAGCTTTGAACAGAAGGGATTGCCATTGTGTCCTGGTGGGGAAAAAAAGTTGTTTTCTTTTTAAAGTTAGGGGTATGTGTGTAAGCCTGCATGAGTATATGTGCACCGTATGCATGCAGGTATCCTCAGAAGCTAGAAGAGGGTGTTGGATCCCCTGGAACTGACTGGGGTTACTGCAGGTGTGAGCCAGCATGTGAGTGCTGAACACTGAACCTGGGTCCTGGGCAAGAGCAGTAAATGCTCTTAACTGTTGAGCCATCTTTCCAGCCTGAAAATATAGAGGGTTTTGAAGCTAGAACAAGCAAAAATACTTTTAAAATATTTATTTTTATGTGTGTGTGTGCTTTGCCTGCATGTATGTGTACCATATGTGCACTTGGTGCCCTCGGAGNTCAGAAGTGGGTGTCAGATCCCCTGAAACTGGAGTTATAGATGGTTGTGAACTGAATCTAGATCCTCTGCAAGAGCTAGTTCTCCTAACCACAGAGGCATCTTTCCAGTCCTGCAAAAACACTTCTTGGTAGACATGGTTTTGAACTAGATTTCCAGGTTTATATTCCATTAGGCTTGACCAAGATATTTATTTATCTTTCTGGCCTGACTTTGCTCCCTTTATTCTAGAATCACTGTGAGGGCTTTTCCCCCATTGCTTTCATTGAACCTTGGATTTTCTTAGCTGTGCTGTACTGGACTAAGGTTCTGATTGTGTGTTTCATTGCAGGTCTGCATAAACTGGNNGAAGTCTGACCTCCCTGCTCGAGAAAAAGCAATGGTCGAGTTTGCACTTGCNGTTTCCCAAGCTGATGACATAACAGATGACCACTTCAAAAAGCTGGAAATGCATGGCTTCAATAGAGACGATGCCTGGGACATAGCTACCATTACAGCTTTCTATGCTATGGCCAACCGCCTTGTTCATTTTATCGACATCATTCCTAACAAGGGATACTATTCATTGGGTAGAAACAATAATAGTAAACAGATGGAGAATGAACTTACTGTATAAAAGCCTGACAGGAAAGGCCAGTATTTATCATTTCAGTTGTGTTGCATTAGAAGACATCAGTTGGACAGCAATTCACAATAAATACAAAAACATCTAGTTATTGGTTAGAGAAAAAAANTTTGTTCCCCCCCTGCCTGATGAAGTCCCTGAATGTCCAGGGACATGTGATACTTGGGACNTGGGGACACAGTTGAGAAAACCTTTGTTGATTCTTTACTTCCATTGAGATCCAAAAGAACTATGAGGCAAGGGTTCCAATGATGCTTTAAATATGAGGAGACATCTAAGTGAATTTTGGCTACTAAAGTTGAAAATTTTTTAGCTTTCCAAAGGTATTACCTAGAAATTGGTCAATATAGATGATTTGAAGTCAGCTCCTTATTAACATGGTTGTATATATAGTAGGGTCAACAGGAACAGGCACAGATAAATTTTAGTTCTATTTTTAGTGCCCTCTTAATTTTTTTTTTACTGATATTATAGAATCTTAGTCTTATGTAGTATGCTCTTGTTTTAGGTTTTTAGTAAAAAAATATTTGGAATAAAACAGTATTCACATACTAAATACAGACGTTTTAAAAAGCAGGCATTACTAAGTTACTTATTNTCTTTGTTACTACTGTTGCCTTAAATTTATATCAGTGAACACTTGTTTTGTTTTGTCTTCTCTACAGTACTAGGGGTTAAAGTCAGGGGTTCACACTTGCTAGGCAGTGCTCCACCACTGCACCATACCCTCAGTGAACAGCTCTTAAATGGTATGTTTCTCATGTTGAATCCCTGAACTGTGAAATCTGATTATCTGGAGCCAATACAACTAAATGAGGACTTCCTGATTTTCTGCTGAAAGTTTAACCATTGACTGTCTAATTACCTTCCTCCAGACATCTTTCAGATACAGGTTAACCATCACCATCACCAAATGTGACCTTCCAACAACGCTGCCCTTAACAAGACCTAGAAAATGTGTCAGTTCTTATATCCATCTGCCTTTCCCTTTACCTCAAGCTTTCCTTTTTGAAAACTAAGATTCCCTGCACTGAAAAGCCCCACCCCGAAAACAGGTTGATTTGTCCTCAGCAGCGCCAGTGAGAAAGGCCCTTCGTGCAGTGCTCAGCAGCTGCAGTATGATGTCTTGTTTTGTGGGGTTGAACTGATTCAGCCCTCCAGCTCCCATCAATTACTCCTAGCTGCATGTATGTTCTTTGCAGAGAAGAGAAGGCTCTGACATTGATAAAGATTTACCTGACTGCGCAGTAGCCGAGATTTGGGCAGATATTTAAGGCACCGATAGGTTCCTTTATTCCAGGCACCGTNTAGTCCAGTGCTTTTTGCGTGCGAATGTTCTTGAATCTTTAGACTTCTAGGCTGAGTAGGCAGTGCGCCATGAGATTTACTGTGTGACCTACATATAATCCAGAAATACACCCACCCTCCTCACCCCGCCCAAATCCGTGTAAGGACAACAGTAGGTAATCCGACCGAGTCTTGGTGAATGGTCGGGCACCAGCCAGTCAGTGCTCACTGACAGCTGTGGGCCGACTCTCAGCGGCTTGTAGCTGGTCCTATGCGTCCGACATTGCTCACAGAGGGTGAGTCTCTCCTGACCTCACAGTCCTCTTGGGCTGGGGCGCTCCCGATTCGGCGGTGTCCCTGCTTTTCGGTCCCCGACGGAGGGCAGCCTAGCGGTGACGCGGGTTTCCCAGCCGGCGGGTTTAGGACGCGGCACCCGGAAGTGGCGGCTGGAGCGGGAGCGCTGAGTTGTCGGGCGGCGGGACAGCGGCCCCGAATAGGGGGCGGGGGCGTTGGTCATGTTTCCCTTCGGGCCCAACAGCCCGGGCGGGGACGGGGCGGCTGGAGCTGAGGAGCCGCCGCCTCTCGGAGGGCCGGCGGCCGCTTCCAGACCGCCCTCTCCAGCTCCGCGGCCGGCGCCTCCNCAGCAGGGAGCTGACGCGGCCCCTCCCCCGCCGGCAGCCCGGAGCCCTCGCCTCCCGGGCGGCCCCGCACTGTCCCCGGCCGAGCGCGCCGGCGAGCTCGCGGCCCCCGGAGCTCTGGAGTTGTCCGCCGCTGCGGCGCAGGCAGAGCTGTCACCGGCCTCCTCGCCGCGCAGGCGCTCGAGGCCGGACTGCAGGGCCGGCAGCCGGAGCCGGCAGGGCCTCGGCGCGGGCCTGGGCGGCCCCGGCGCCAGACTGTTCGGGTGGCTGAGAGAGCGAAGCCTCGGCCGCGGGCTGTTCGTGGACCCGGCGCGGGACAACTTCCGCACGATGACTAACCTGTACGGTTCCATCCACCCCGCAGACTCCGTGTACCTCAGCACCCGCACCCACGGTGCTGTCTTCAACCTCGAGTATTCGCCCGACGGGTAAGCGCCTGCGTCCCGGCTGGCTCCCTCCGCTCAGGTCGGCTTGCGGCTGCTGGCCGTCGTGCCCCTGGTCCTTTCAGAAGCACATTGTCTGTCGCCTATGAGCCCCGACCTGGCCTTCTGAGGTAGGCAGGCCCAGTGCTTCCCTTCGGGGTCCTGGAGGCTCAGTGAAAGAGAAATACCTTAAGCCATCGCTGCAGGTCTATCAGAGCCGATCCGCAAGTAGGACTTTCTGGTACAGAGTAGGTGCTCAGTAAATATACTTTAAATAAGTGCCCATCATTGCGCTGTTATCCTCGGTTGGCCTTTCTCTGAGCTGAGCTTGTGTAAGTGTTCAAGGTAGGAAGCTTGCAGAATCTTTGGATCTTATGCCAGACCCTGCCTTGAGGAGACACTTGAAAGCTCTGAGAAGATACTAAGACACTGCAGAAATACATTGCTCGGTGTTTGCGCCATTTATGGGATAGACTACATGCTTGGGTTAAGNGTATCCAACTTTGTTTTTTTTGGACTGACATTTGTTTGCTCTTGGTTTACTTCAAGCTATAGGAACATTTCAAAACCATCTGAGGTCTGTTTAATACTTTATCTTGTGAGTGCACAAGTTCAACGACAAGCAGAGGAAAAACACTGCTCATGGTTTCACCTTAAAATGACATAGTTAGTAGCATTGTTATCACATNGGGCCTCAGGGTTACTAGTCTTTGCTTAGTTTATGCATTCATTCATTCAATCCCTCATTAACCAGATGCTTCTGGAACACTTGATAGGTTGCAAATGCATGGATAACAGTGGTGAGTAAAGCTAGCTAATGCCTCTCCTTTTACTGAGCCTGGGCTCTATTAATTCAATTGGATATGAGAGTCTAAGTAATGCACAGTGTACACCTACAAACTGAGATAAAAACTTAAAGCCTGGTTGAGCTAGGTTACCCTGAAAAAATGACACCTGGATCAAGATCAGAAAAAAATCAAGACTGCTGGGTAAAGAACAGAAGTATTTCATATGAATATGAACTTATGCTAAAGGGCCATATTAGCGTAAAATGTTGGAGGAAATGGAAATAATGAAACAAAAAGTTTTCAATAAAGAAAGACCTAGCATATGCTGAGAAAGAAGCATGGGAACACGGTTACTGAGCAAGTAAAACCTGTTCTAGTTCATTGANGAAAATGCTTCTTCCTAATTATACCTGGTACTAGACTCTCTGGGCCTTTTCCTTGTAGTAGCTGGCTGGAGTTTTAGNCGTGGATNCATACCTGAATTCAGAAGAAAACTGACGAGAAGGGAAACTTTAGTTAGCTGAAGCTTATTCATGAAAACTTCTTCCTTTATGCACCAGTCTTAAAGCTTCCTCCTCTCCCCAAATACTGTCTGTGCCTCTCTTTCCTGTTGCTCAGTCCCTCTTTTACCAAACTCTATACTTGGAGGACTTAAGAAGTAGTTGTGTCGATTCTCTGGAGGTAGAATTTTAAATAGGAAATGATGATTCTAGAATTAACTATGAAAATTTTAATTTAAATTGCCAGGGCTGTTAGAATGAGGGATATTATTACATATAGTTCTTATTTGAATATGGATTGCACTCTCCCAGAGAAATTTATTTATTTATTTATTTTGTCTCTCATGGTAGCCCTGGTTGCCCTGATACTCACCATGTAGACTAAGCTGGCCTCAAAGTCACAGAGATCCACTTCCCTCTGCCTTCCAAGTGCTGGGATTAAAGGCATCATATATTCATGCAGGTTCATGTGCATTCCATGACTTACATGTGGAGGCACATGTGTGGAGGTCAAAGGGCAACCAGTAGGAGCCATTCTTTTCTTCCACCATGTGAGTCCCAGGGATAGAACTCAGGTAGTCAGCCTTGGTGGTAAGCGCCTCTACCCACACAGCCATCTCACCAGCCCCAGAAGCATTTTTNAAAAGTAGCTATTCTGGTACTCAGCCCATGAAATGGTCAGCAAGTCAGGGAACTTGCTGTGCAAGCCTGTTGATCTGAGTTCTGATCCCTGGAACCCACATGAAGGTGAAAGGAGAACTGACTCCACCAGGTTGTCTTCTGACCTGCACATGCACCCACACATCACACACACACAATAATAACAATAATAACTTAGCAAACAGTAGATGNTTTCCTTCCAAAGTAGTAAAGAAAAAAGTATATAACAAGGGAAAAGATTACAAAAAGAAGGTAAGAAGATGTGGCTCGGGGCAAAGTGCTTGGTGTGCAAACATGAGGACCTAAGTTTTGCACCCCTAGCACCCACACAGAGGCTGGGTGTGCTGTCTCACATCTCCAACCCAGCACCTTGTGGAAAGAGAGGTTGGTTCCTGGAGCTCGCTGGCCATTCACTGGAGCTCAAACAGTGAACTCCATGTTCAGTGAGAAACTCTGTCTCAAAAAGTGAAGTAGAGAGAGATGAAGTAGGAGAGATGGCTCGGTAGTTAAGTGCACTTGCTGCTCTTGCAGGGGACCTGANTCCCAGTACCCACAAGGCACCTTACAACTATCTGTAACTCCAGTTCCAGGGGATCCATCACGTACACATGTGGTATACATACATACATACATACATACAGGCAAAACACATTAAATAAGTAAATATTTAAAAAATAGTAAGGTAGAGAGCAATAGAGGAAGACACACACACACACACACACACACACACACACACAGGCTTATCCACATATGCAGAGACATGAAAAGGTAAGAAAAGGACAGAAGAAAGAGCTGTTAATACTGTTCAGTGGTAAAGCATTTGCTTAGCATGTGGGATTAAGAAATATAATAGATAAAAAGCACAAAGAATAGCTGAAAATAAATCCAAATGTTATTAAGCATAATAAATATAAATGTTCTAATAAAAAAACAAAAAACAAGGTGCCAGGAGTCTGAAGTCAGAAGNACCAATTGGGCCCATTAGTTTGAAGCAGGCTTAGACAATATATCAAAACCCTATTCAAAGGGATGGGCAAAGATTGTTAGATTACAAGGGGAAATAATTAAAAGGGTATAGAAGTATATATAAAAAGCCTTCTAAAGCAACTGGTAAACTATATTAAAAGGAGAATAAAATGGACTGGAAGGAAAAAAATTATTAAAGTGACTAAGTTACATCATAATGATGAGAGCTCTACCTGAAAGTTTGAATGGGTATTTATATAAAGATTAAACAAGTATTAGATTTAAAATATAAACATCGGCCTGGAGAGATGGCTCCAAGGTTAAGAGCAATGGCTGTTCTTCCAGAGGTCCTGAGTTCAATTCTCAGCAACCACATGGTGGCTTACAGGCAACTACAATGAGATCTGATGCTTAATATGGAAATGAAAAAACTTTTTAAAAAATATTTATTTTATGTATATGGTGCTCTGTCTTCAAGTACACCTGCAGGCCAGAAGAGGGCATCAGATCTCATTCCAGATGGCTATGAGCCATTATGTGGTTGCTNGGAATTGAACTCAAGATCTCTGGAAGAGCTGCCAATGCTCTTAACCACTGAGCCATTTCTCCAGCTTCCCCCACCCCCCNAAAAAACTTTTATTTATGTGTATGTAANGGTTTTNTTGTTTTGATTTGAAATAGAGGTTTACTGTTTGGTTGAAGCTAGCCCTGAATTCACTATGTAGCCCAGGCTGGGCTTGAACTTAGGGTAATCCTCCTGCTTCAACTTCCTGAGTGCTGGAGTTACAACCATGTACCACCATGCTCAGCTTCCAAAATATATTTAAATGAAAAAAGTTAGTTGTAAACAAATGTGTATGAGAAAACTCGGGATAGGGGAGGAGAGAAAACCAAGTTATGCGTTTCTTCATCGAGGGTCTGGCTTATACTCTACCAGGCTAATTAGATAAAATCAGAATATGATTCTTTCCTTTATGGCTTTTTAGTTTTGTCTCATATTTCATGCAAAGCCAACCTTTCATGAACTGAGAGTCCACAAACACTCCGAGTACCTCGAAGCCCAGCTTTTGGAAGTCCTCAGTGTGGTTACTAAAAGTGATGATCTCTGTGGGGCACNCGAAAGTGAAGTCCAGCGGGTAGAAAAAGAGGACCATGTACTTCCCTCTGTAATCCAAAAGCTCAACGTCCTTGAAGGTGCTGTCTACCACCGAGGTGGCTGTGAAGTCAGGGTCAGGCTTTCAGATATGTGCCTTCTGGGAGGCCATGACTGCTTAGGCAAGAGCTGGACACGTGGACTACCAGACACAACAGGACACAGAGAACAGAGATCTCAGATGACAACCTTATAAAAGAAAAAATTTAGTTTGGGCTTGCTTCAGTTTCAGAGGTTTATCATTATAGGAGGGAGCGTGGTAGCACGCAGGCAGACATGGTGCTTGAGAAGGAGCTGAGAGTTCTACATTTGGATCTACAGGCAGCAGGAAGAGAGAGCTACTGGACTTGACTTGGGCTTTTGAAACCTCAGAGCCTACCCCCAGTGACACACTTCCTCCAACAAGGCCACAGCTCCTAAGTGTGCCACTCCCTATGAACCAACGGGGGGTGGGTAGTCTTAATTTAAACCACCACACTGCCCTTTTGTTAACGTTTGAAAAGTAATTTCCCGTTATTCCTGACTTCATTCTGCAGTTACCTCTNGCCAGGTGGCTAGTCTTAATTTAAACCACCACACTGCCCTTTTGTTAACGTTTGAAAAGTAATTTCCCGTTATTCCTGACTTCATTCTGCAGTTACCTCTAATCACCCCTAGTACACAAAGGGCATATGAAAAGTTCCAGAAATAACTCAGAAGTTTTACATTTCATGCCAGTCTTCATAGTTTGATGAANTCTCTTATCATTCCACTCTGTCCCACCTGGGACATAAGTCATCCTCTTATACTGTGTCCATACTGTGTGCAAGAACACATTGCTGGTCACTTGGTAGCTCTGTGACCAGATCAANTCAGGTTTCCCAGTGCTTGTGTGTAACTGTTAGTTTAGGTAGTAAGACTACAAAGTACAGGAGGAGTGCAGGTGCTCACAGTTGGAGTGTGCCAAGGAACAGNCAGAGAGTTCATCCTGCAGTTGAAAAGATTGGAAGTTCTCCACTTGACAGNGAAAAAGCAAAACAAAAAACAACCATGCATGCAAGACTGCTAGGATCTGCGTGGGATAATATACTTTGAGAGTA
Source organism: Neotoma lepida (assembly GCA_001675575.1). Classification (NCBI taxonomy): domain Eukaryota; kingdom Metazoa; phylum Chordata; class Mammalia; order Rodentia; family Cricetidae; genus Neotoma; species Neotoma lepida. The sequence continues at coordinate 449,029 of LZPO01116969.1, forward strand.
AGCACACTTGTGTAACTTTCACCACAGTGCAGTTATGACTATTAGGCTTGATTATACTTGTTAATTTTTATTTACCAATTAAAACTTTGTCATGAGTGTGTATGGGAGGGAGACAGTATGTGTAGGATTCCTTACTATTTGGAGTTTCAGACATCCACTTGGGGTTTGAGATATTTCCCTCGTGAATAGGAGGACAGTTACAATGTCCCATGGTTTATAAAATACTCCTTCTCTCATGTATATTTAGGTTGCTTTAATTTCTCCTTTTTACAGTGAAGCATATCTTCATATGTGTCTCTGTATTAATAATTACTTCACTCTACTAAATTCCCAGAGAAAAAATTATCTATAATATGTATAATTATAAATAAGTGATTAATAGAAGAGTAAACAAGAGAAATGTGTTCCTTCCTTTCAGGTCAGTGCTGACAGTTGCTTGTGAACAGACTGAAGTTCTGCTTTTTGACCCTATTTCTTCAAAGCACATAAAAACCCTTTCTGAAGCGCATGAAGACTGTGTGAACAATATCAGGTGAGTGTGCTGGTAAATAATGAGCTTTAGTGGGACTCGGAATCTGGTTTGCAAGTTAGTGAAAACAGGTCATGTATCACCCAGTTGCAAAACTTACCTTTTAATTACAAGTTTTACTGTTAGTGATTTTTGGATTGGAACTTTTCTGCAATATATTGTTTACTTCTATGCAGTTTTTTTCTTTTCTCTTTGTGTGTCAAGGTCATCATGAACCTTAGCTATGTACTTAACATCTCTCACGGTCATACCACACCCACTTGCAGACTATTGAGAGAGAGAACATCTTTGTAATATCCTTGGATGCTAACTCCTTCCCTATTCAAAGATTTGGGGAGTAAATCACAGGTGAACAGTTTGGTGGATTAATATTCAGTCCTTAAAATGATGGTTTTAGAGACTACATAACACTATAGACAAGTGTTTGGGATTATATAAGTTAAAGTTATGTAAATTATACAAGTATATGAAATGATATAGAGAATTAAAAGATGGTTTTTACCTCCTAGCAGTAGTTTAAATTGAGTAATTTACCATTAATTTCTATTTTCTAAGCTATATGAAGTAAAATTGTGTTTTATAGTTATTACTTTCGATGTTATTTAAAAAAGAAAGTGAAAATTACTTGTAGTTTAGGTAGCATACTGTGTTTTGCTGTAACTCTACTGATGCATACACACAGAACCAGAGAACAAGTAGTACAGAGTTGCAGTTAGGTTCCGGAGAGGACAGGCCTGAGATCTGCACAGAGCTGAAGCTACAGGTCCTGGTCTTTCCCTGCAGCACTGATATCTGGTAGTTATGATCTTATCATTTAAAAAGATGAAAAGCACTGAGGAGTTTCGTGTAAAGAAAGACCCACAGCCACAATCACCACATGAAGCCATTAGTTGAAAAGTCTGTCTCATTTATGAAAGGCTGAAGAAAAAAAAAAAAAAAACAAACTGTTTTACTTCCCGGGGCTGTAGGTTTTAGCTGATAAAGACACAGCCTCATGACAGAAATTGAGTGAAGGTACTTGCCGGGTTAGTGACTGAATGTGTTTGTGTACTATTTCCAATATTATCATGAAACTGGAGCCCTGAAATGTCATTATAAAACCTGGTAATAGACCAGGGGCCCAGATGGCCAAATAGAGGCAATTCTAAAACACTTAAATAGGAAGGGAGAGAAAAAGTTAACTTCTTCCACTCAAGCCTATAACCAAAATTTCAACATTCATGAAGACATCTAATATTAATGCAACAAATTCAAACCACCAGAACAGATATTTCTCTGGATGAAATTAACTTATGGAGTAAGTAGTCCAACAAAGACTTTATTTTTAAAAATAAATTATTTATTTTTTTTTTGACTAGGTAATACATGCACGTGGTACAAAATTCAAAGGTACAAAAGGGTAAACAGTGAAAAGTAAGTCTATTTCCACCTCTGTCGCCTAGCCACCCAGTTTCCCTCCCCAGAGGCAACCACTATTTCTAATTTGCTATCTTCTCTGAGATAGTTTATGCATGTGCAAGCATATAAATACACACATACACACACACACCCCACGTATACTTTTATATAAATGGTAGCATTCTACACATACTGTTATATGCCTGGCCTTTTTAACTGAACATATTTAGAGATCATTTCATATTAGTATCCATGGGATGATCTTATTCTTTTTAACGGCTGCATAGTATTCCATTGATTGGGAGAAACTTTAAAACACTTTTAGGATACTTAGATTAAGGGTATTCTCTATTAAAGAGAATGAAGAGTATAAATTAAAAGAGGTGAAAGAAGCAGGTTTATATAGTAAAGAACACATGGAAATTAAAAATGTTGCTATGTAATTATATTTTAAAGGGGGAAGGTGTTGCTAGGGCTTTAGCTCAGTGATAGGGTACTTGCTTAGTATGTGCAAAGGCCTGAGTTGGATCCCGAAACATTGCTGGGTGAAACAAAAAAAACAAAAAGGCTTGACGCTTGAAGGGGCATAGTTCCGGACTGGGGCTGGGAATGTAGCTCAGAAGTAAAGTGTGTGCTTAGCATCTGTGAGGCTCTGAGTTCAATCTCTAGCACCAGAATTAAAAATGAAAACTTGGGGCTGGGGATGTAGCTTAATTGGGAGAGTTCTTAGCATATGTGAAGCTCCTGGATTTCATGCTACACAGAATCAGATGTGGTGGCTCAGGCCTGTCATCCCAGCACATGGGAGGGAAGCAGGAAGACTGGGAGAGATTCAAGGTAATCAAATACAAAATAAATAATAATAACACATTTTAAAATAGATTAAAAATTTAGGTTTAATTGATCAGATGAAGTTTACGCTTTAATCATTGATGAGTGAATTGGAAGTTGGAAAATATTCACCCAGTACATACAAAGAAAGATTAAAAGGTATTAAATGTTACGAGTATCTAGTTAAAATACAGGATTAACTGAGATGCTACATCATATATACAGAATTGCAAAACTGGACATAGTGGTGCATACCTATAGTCCCAGCATTTGGGAAACTGGAAGATCCCAAATTTGAGTTCAGCTTGGGCCTTAAGTGGAAGTTTATTTCAAAATTAGTTGATTAATTAACTAGTTAATTGTAAATAATAAGTTGTAGAGATTTCTGGGAAATGAACTTGATAATTGTTCAGGCTATTTAGTAATGAGGGAGAGCCAGTTTCTTTAGACTATGACAGAGGTTCAAGGTGAATCTGTATCTGGACAGGTTGTGGTAAAACTCTAGATTAAATCCTAAGAAGTAGGAGCTGGAGAGATGGCTGAGTGGTTAAGAGCACTGGCTGCTCTTCCAGAGGTCCTGAGTTCAATTCCCAGCAACCACATGGGGGCTCGCAACCCTCCGTAACTCCAGTTCCAGAGGATCTCAAACCCTTTTCCAGCCTGTGTGGGCACCAGGCACACATGTAGTGCACAGATATACATGCAGGCAAAATACCCATACACGTAAAATTTAAAAATACTCAAAATATTAAAAAACTATAAAGTTAGAAGCCAATTACATGTGGAAGTATGATAAGTAAACTGACAGGGTTTCTTCTCAGCTGATATGAGGAGAAAATGGTGTNTGTTTGATAAGGCAAGGCCATGTACCACATTATGTCAGATAAATATAATCCAGACTGAAGAATTTTAATTAGTTAAATGTTCACTGTAACTATTAATAGTGCAGGAAATATAATTCTGAGGGTTTTTCTTTACTTTTGCATTTGATAGGTTTAAAACAAAACTATAACTAAAGCAGTAAGCTAGGTACAGTGGCATGTGCCTGTAGTCTCAGCTATTTATGAAGCTGAAGTGGAAAGATCACTTGCAGCCCAGAGTTCAGCACAGAAAGACCTCATCTACAAACAGGTAAACAGAGCTAGAGATGCAGCCCTGTGTCAGTGCTCACCCAGCACCTAGNGTGTGGAAAGCCCTGGGTTTGATTCTCAGCATTGCATTGCAAAACAACAAAAGAACAAGATAATTAAGACCTGTAGATAAGGTTGTCCAGTAGAAATGTAATGCTAGCCACATATGTGATTTATATTAATGAGTATATTACTAAAGAAAGAAGCAATATTGATTTAAATGTATTTAGCCTAATATTTCCAAAATACTATAATTTCAACATGTAATGAGTACAAAATTCTTGAGATATTTTACTTCCACTTTCTAACGGTGTCTTCCAAACCCAATGTGTATTTTATACTTAGAACATATCTCAGTTCATACTGGTCAGATAGCAAGTGTTTGAAAGCTAAATGGGGCTTAAAGATACCACGTTTGACAATGTGGCTTTCTACAGTGGCAACAGGAGAGTAGTGTGGGAAAGCTTTGTAGTGTGGGATGGTGCAGTACAATAAGGCTCATATCATGTTTCTGTCTTCTTCCTAGAAGACAGAAATATTAAACAGTTTCAGACATTTTTAGATCAGTGCATAATTAAATGTGTGCATTAAAAAAAAAAACAACACTTAAGGGGGCTGGAGAGATGGCTCAGAGGTTAAGAGTCCTGGCTGCTCTTCCAGAGGTCCTGAGTTCAATTCCCAGCAACCACATGGTGGCTCACAACCATCTGTAATGAGATCTGGTGCCCTCGTCTGGTGTGCAGACATATATACAGACAAAACACTGTATACATAATATATAAATAAATCTTTAAAAAAACTTAAAGGAATAACTAAAATCTTGTAAATACAATTTATAGCTTTCAGACCACCAGAAAGGGAGGACACATAGCCAGTTCAATCAAAGTAGGAAAGCTTAAATTGGTTTTTGGTTTTTTTAATTTAGGAAGGATAAAAAAATAGAAGTTCAAAATAGAGATCATCACAGAATGATCATACATACATACATACATACATACATACATACATACATAAATTGATGTTAATTAAAAGACAGTCTGGACCTGGGCCTGGTGGTGCCTTTAATCCCACTTGGGAGGTAAAGGCAGGAGGATCTCTATGAGTTCTAGACCAGCCTGATCTATATAATGAGTTCCAGGACAGCCAGGGCTACACAGTGAGACTGTCTCAAAAACACAGAACAATAGCAACAACAACAAAACCAAACAAACAATCTGCAATTTGAGTAAGAAAAGGAATCACTTGTGAAATATATCTATATATAGCAATATCGTAAGAAATAAATGAGAAAGCTAAGATCATCAATATTGGACAAATGAAAGAGCAAAGGCATTAGGGTAAAATGAATAGTATTTGTAGTAAAAGGAAAACTCAAGATAATCACAAGCTTTTGTGCACCTTAAACTCAGCCCTGATATCACAAAGCAAAAGTAAAGTGCCAAGTCCATAGTGATGATGAGGTCTTGATAGCTGAGTATAAAACTAGTCAGTGTAAACCAAGCTGTTGAAGCNTTAAGACTGTACATTTAAAGTGTCCTGAGTGAAGTAATTACATACATGTGTGTACATTTTAATATAGAGTTTAATGAATAGGAAAGAGAGGAAGTAGGAGCAGGAACACTGAGAAGTAAACAGGCTTCAGCTTTTACCCTGTAAGGTCTGCCAAGTGNTGGTGACCCTGAGCTTTTGTTTTGATAGAAATGAGGAGCTCAGGGGACAGAAGACTTGATTCTAGGGTCAGCTCCATATAAAGGTTCTTCTAGAGGGCTGTAAAATCTGGAACCCAAAAGATGTCACTTACAGCATAAACCACTCTAAATCTAGACCAGTATCGAGGAAAGGGTTAACCACAAGTCAGTGCTCAGACAAGCTGACCCTGCTGTACAGTCCAATACCTCCAGCCAATGTGGATCAAGATTGGAAGGACTTTCCAAGATATCTGTAAGACAAAAACATGTAAGTCAGCCAGGTGTGGTGGCCCATAGCTTTTAATCCCAGCACTCCAGAGGCNGATCTCTGAGTTGGAGGCCAATCTGGTCTGCATAGTGAGTTCCAGGCTGGCTGGGGCTTAAAAAACAAATGCTGGTTGTGGTGGCACATGCTTTTAGGATTTGCTGAAGGAGGTAAAAAGGCAAAAGGATCGAAAGTTTGAGACCAGCCTGGGCTACACATTAAAACAAACAAACAAAAACAGGCATGGTAGTGCACACCTTTATTCCCAGCACTGGGGAGACAGAGGCGGGAGTATCTCTGAGTTCAAAGCCACCATGGTCTACAAAGCAAGCTCCAGGACAGCTAGGGCTATACAGAAAAACACTGTCTTGGAAAACAAACAAACAACAAAAACCCCACAGACATGTAAGTCCTCCCTGAAGTAAACACAGTACTATAAAAAAGCCAACTCTTCCCAAATTAGTCAGTCTATTAATGCAGTCAGCTTTTGACTAAGATACATACCATCAGAGGTTTTCATAAAACTAAATTTAAACATTTTTGTTGAGTAGTGTGCCATGANCAGCTGAAGTTGTTTTGGAGAAGACTAAAGTGTGGGAGTAACAACCCTTGCTGATGTGAAGTGTAGTCTTGGACCAGAACTAGAACAAGTGACAGTGGAATGAAATAGATCACCNAGAAGCAGACCTGTGAAATACGAACATTTTTACACAAGAGCAGAAGCATTGCAAATTAGTGGAGAAAATGACATTGATTATATACATGAAAAGTAAAACAAAATCAGATCTCATACCATGGCTGAAAATAACTTCCAGTTAAAAACCTAACTATGAAAGCAAACCTTTTAAAGTTTTAGGAGAAAGTAGAAAATATACTTATGTCTCCGTGTGAGAAAGTATTTTCCTAATTTATTTTATGTGCATTGATAGGAGGGTATTGGATCCCCTGGAACTGGAGTTATAAACAGTTGTGAGCTGCCATGTGGGTGCTGGGAATTGAACCTGGGTTTTCTAGAAGAACGGCCAGTGCTCTTAACCGCCGAGCCATCTCCCCAGCCCAAGAAAGTGTTTTTAAAAGCATAAACCATTAAAGATTGGTGAGTTCAGCTGAGTAAAACAAATTGTCATTGTAGTTTTGTTACAGAAACTCTAACAGAGCTGGGCGGTGGTGTCGCACGCCTTTAATCCCACCACTTGGGAGGCAGAGGCAGGTGGATGTCTGTGAGTTCAAGGTCAGCCTGGTTTACAGAGTGAGTTCCAGGACAGGCTCCAAAAGCTACACAGAGAAACCCTGTCTTGGAAAAAAAGAAAGAAAGAAAGAAAAAAGAAACACTAACAGTATGGACAGATAAAGGCCAATAGAAGATACTTCCAGTCATGAGCAGAAGGATCTTGAGTATTTTAAACCTTCTAACAAAACGTGCAGAGAATCACAGTGAGCAATACATTTGGAAAGGTTTTCAAGCTCATCAGTTGTCAGTGAAGAAGTACAATAATTGGCAGTGATGAGAGGTAACCCTTAGGTATACTGATAGTCTAAATGGGTAACACAGTTTTCAAACGGTTCAGCAATGCCTGGTAAAATTGGAGAGCCTTGTACTTTTAAGGAGTTAATACACACTTTAACCATGTGAATTAGGTGCATAAGGAGGAAAGGTTCAGTGTAGCATTAGAGTAGAAAGAAGGTGGAAATCACTGGAATGCCTGCTGAGAGGAAAGCAGATAAAGTTTAGTGTACAATGGAATACTATACATCAGTTAAATGAACCAAAAAACATCCCAGAAGTGTAAGGATGAGACAGAAAAGCAAATTGTAGAGTGAGCTGTATGGTGTGATACCATTTATATAAAATTTTAAAGCTTCACAGACGTAAGCTTGATGAAGGCATGCATTTGTTCTGTTTTATCCTNGCACCTAGAACTGTACCTTGTACATGGTGGGTACTCANTAAATATCTCCAGAATAAATTGGATATAAAAAGTATGATGGATACATACATATTAATTCATGGTATTAAACATGTGCATGGGGAATGACAAATTTTGGATAGTGGTTCCCTCTGGAGAGGGAGGGAGGGGAATGGGCTTGGGGAGGGACTCACGATGTTTGTATTTTCAGACAATTCTGAAAGATAACNAAATGTTAAAATTTGATAAAGCTGGGTGGTGGGTATCACAGGTGTTTGTTATATCTGTTTTAATTGTCCCTATTTCTAATATTTTACAATTGAAAACTTTTATATCTCAAAAAGAATAGACTTGTATCAAATTGTTTGCCCCTACTCAAAATGACATTTGACTAACATGTTTGGATTCTTTATCAGTGTCAGCTCTCATGTGCTGCTGTCAGTGTGCTGTCACAGCACATGTGCCTACCAATTTCAGTCTAGGAAAACNGATTTTGAAGTTGGTTTAGAAGCACAAGTAACTTAAAAGGTTAAGGATCTGAAAGGTCTCTGGGTGCATGAATTTAAGTGTGCACTACTTAATAACACTAACTTCCATTTCTTGAGTCTTTACTCAAACCAGTTAAACACTTTTAATATGCTGCTATATTGTTTAAGATTTTTAAAAATTTGGGTGAGTGGGAGACAACAGGCACCTTGCTGCCAAACCTGACAACCTGCATTTAATCCCTGGGACCCACATGGTAGGAGGAGAGAACCAACTCCACAAAGTTGTCTCTCACCTTCACATATGCACCAAAGAGTGAGTGTGTACACTTGTACACAGATTATTAAAAATTCTTACATTTGTTTTTTGAGGTAAGATCTTGTTGTGTATTGGCCTGGCTGGTCTTGAACTTGTCCTTCTGCCTCAGCTAGTTTGATGTTTATCATGTTTTCATGTGCAATAGATACCATGCTTGTTTTAAGGAATAAGGAAATCATGACTCTTATAAAGAGATTTCTCCAAGGCTTCATAGACAGGAAGTAGTAGAAATGGAATCATACATGGTTCCGTGAGACCACCTTACTGTAACTGTGGGCATACATACATTTTCTGGTTTCATTCTGGGTAGTCATTTTGCACATTCTTGGTAATGTCTTCTAGTTTATTTTTTTTGTTTTGTGAATTGTTAATCTTGTAAAATAACAATAATGGTAGTTGAGAATATTTTCTGTTCATGTTTTAAGAAAGAAAAATGTTCAATTTAAATACATTTTATAGGCTTACTTCTTATTCCTGAGAACTTTAGATGTAAGAGTCGATATAGCAATCCAGATTCCTATAGGAGAAGGCCCCAAAGTAAAACTCTTAAGACTATTCACTTGGCAGTGTGACAGAAAATCAATGTAGCACCTACTTAATAATCCAGAGTCTTTGTTGGTCTTGGCTGTTTTGTATATTTCACACAATATAAGACAAAGACAAAGACAATTTGCCAGTTGAGGAGAAATATTTTATGCATATGTAATTCCACGAAACTCTTAAAGTGATATTGGAGAAGTGGTCAGAATACATATAAATCATTGGCAATAGTGGATCTGATAGAGAAAATACCAGAAAAAACAGAGGGATGGAAANAATGGCACAAGAGACACCTAGAACTTCATGAATATCTCACTGGCTCTTGGGACAGCTGATAAAATCTGAGGATTTATGGAAAAGTGATCATCATTATAGTACAAAACTCAAATATGAAGGGAAGATATAATATTCTATTATAATTTCATTGCAGAGATTATACCAAAAAAGAAAAAACCCAGGATTTAATCCAGTTTAAGAATTTGCATATAGTTAAATTTAAAAAAAAGTTTCTTTTCGTGTTTTTTAGTTTAAATTTTTTAAATACTCACCAGTATTTTGACTTGGACAATGAGATGTAGGTCCTAACAGAATTCACTTTCAGTTGTCTTTATCCTTTTCCAGTTTTCCTCAAATAGAGAGCTTAGCTTCTCCAGACAGAGGCCTACCCAGAGCCTTTATAGCCGACATAGAGTTGTGTGGGTACAGTTGAGAGGGTCTGATTCAGACAGATTTCAGTGTTTGTGCAAGAGGAGCTCATCAAAAAATGTAGAGTTAGAAACACCTCAGAACTTTTCTTTCTCTAAGACAGCGTCTCATGTAACCCTCACTGGCCTTGAATTCACTGTATAGCTCCAGATGATCTTGAACTTACAATTCTCCTACTTCTGCCTCCCAAGTGCATGCTGGGATTGCAAGCCCAGGGCTTCATGTATACTAGGCAAGCACTCTACCAACTGAACTACATCCCAGCCTAAAGGTTACAGCTTTCTAGGCTATTCTAAGTTTTAACTGGAGAGGAATGGGCCACACAGCCAACGGCTTATCTAATCCTTTACATTCTGTACATGTACATATTCTGTGATAAAAATTGCCGTAGATGCACTACTACACTACCATCTACACACTACTCTTACTACTGTATGATTTATTCTCTTTACCAATATAAAACATTTATCAGTTAATNCTTTGGGGGAAAATGAATGAACTAAAGTCAAGGTATTGAATTTTTCATTAAGGTAAACTCAATTCAGAATTATTAGCTTTTACTCCAAGATTGATTCTACATTTTGGACATTAAAATATCCTTTATGCAACAATTACTTTTTAGTTTTTTATTAACAAATCCTGAAAAGCTGATCTCCTCCATCTTACTTAACTTTGAAAATAAAAATCCAGAAGTTTGGGGACCTGGTCATATCAGTGATCTTAAAATTCCTATGACGTCATCTCACTCTCTTCCTTAAAACTCCTTAAAAAGTGGCGGGAGTGGTAGTACATACCCTTAATCCCAGCACTTGGGAGGAAGAGGCAGGAAGAGTCAGGAGGATCTCCGTGAGTTTGAGGCCAGCCTGGTCTCCATAGTGAATTTCAGATCAGCCAGGACTACATGATGAGATCNTGTTTAGAGGAGGCAGGATGGAGGGAGAGGGGAGAAAAGCCGTTGGGAATCCCTGGAGTAAGTCAGGAAGTTCCCCATTTGTCTCCTGAACCACATACTTACCTCTGGGAGTTCCTATTCCTTTTCAGTCAGTTCTCACTGTCTGACTGAACCCATCTCTTTCTTTCTCTTACTTCACATAATTATTTTATGTAACAATGTGTTTTTGTCTTCTGGGTAATGAACTTCTTTAATTCATTCATTTAATAAACATTTACAGATAGAACTGGAGATGTAGTTTAGTTGGTAAAGTGCTTGCTTTTCAGGCATCAAGCCCTGAGTTTGCTCTTCAGCACCACATAAACTGGGCATAGTGGCCCACTCCTGTAGTGAGACAATCCTAAATTCAGTGTTGTTTGAGGCCAGCCTGGGCTATATGATACCCTGTCTCTAAGTAAATTAAATAAATAAGCACATGTGCTTGGCACTGCAGCCCTAATCATGTGGTAGGTACTTTATTGTCTTCAAGGATTTTATAGGTTTGTAAAGTGGCTCCTTATACTTTGTTAAATATTATGAAAGAAGTGCAGAGGCCAGCCTAGGCTGCAGAGCGAGTTCCAGGACAGACAGGGCTACACAGAGAAACCCTGTCTAGAAGTATAGAGTGCTTGGGGTGGGACAATAGCTCAGTGGATAAAGTGCATGCTTAGGAATCTCAGTCCACCTCGCCAGCATCCACCTTTTAAAATGCTGGGCTCAGTGCTGAACTCATGTGGAACTCCACTCTAGCAGAAGTAGCAAGCTTCAGCTTCAGTCAAGAGGCCCTTCCTCAAAAAATAAAGTGAAGAACAACAGAGGAAGACAGCCTCTGACTCCGTAAGTGAACCTGCACATACATGTGCANGTAGAATACACCACACATGCACCCAAAAAAATTACAGAGTGCTTCATGGAGGAGATGACAGCTAAATATATTAAAAAGAAAACAAAATTAAGAGAAGGAAGGTGGGCCTAGAATTGAAGCCATGATAAGTGTATGGCCATACCCCCCCCCCCCCGGGGGTGCTAGGGAAGTTCACGTGCAGAGCTTCTGAGCAGAAGCTAAGCCTGCTTAGTACTTGGATGGGAGACAGCCTGGGCTATATATAAACAAGAGAGAAACAGACTAAGCCATGATAAATTGCAGTAAGGTTATGATGTTATTAGACAGAATTATATATAATTTTATGTTAGAAGAAGCTCCAGAATTCATTTGTTCTACCAGAGACTATGAAGTTATATGTAACAGTATTTGCTAAAGATACNATACTACTATTAAATTAGACAGAAACAAAAGTGNATGGTCAGTTATGTTTNTATGTTGTTTCTAAGGATTGGGAAATTAGTAAAAATTATAAAAAAGCCTGCATTATAGCCTAATCTGTCTTACAGTCTTGACTAATAGAATGTTGCCATGGGAGATTATTTGGGGAATGATTTTGAATTACTAGATTTAAATGATGGCACTTTTGAATCTCAAGTTTTGTATGTAAACTTGCTGTAAGTAGGAAGAGACATTACTTGTAGCAAATCTCTACTATTAGAATCTTTGTCTAATACAATGTCCCCTTGAGCAGTCAAGTCCTTAAAATCTGTTTTCTATTCAACTTTCTTTTTTCATTTCCTGGGCAGATTCTGGAGTTCTTTCCTTTCTGTCTTTCTGCCAACCGTGCTCCAAACACCTGTTCACAATTTCTAGTTTCAAATAAAATCAACAGTGACATAGGCCAGTTGTAGTATGTCTCTATTAGTTAGCAGTCTGGCTGTGTGGACAAAGGGCACTGTCTATTGTGTCAGAATCGCTGGGGTTCTGCAGGGAGATTGCAGTCCTTTGGTTCCCATTGGTATAGAGATTGTTTCTAAAGTCATATTTTCTTTAAGTAGAGATTAAATGAACCAGTTTTTCTTTTCTGCTTTTGTAGATTTCTTGATAACCGGCTATTTGCTACCTGCTCTGATGATACTACAATAGCACTATGGGATCTGAGAAAATTGAACACCAAAGTATGCACTTTACATGGTCACACTAGCTGGGTGAAGAACATCGAATATGATACTAATACAAGACTCTTAGTAACATCAGGATTTGATGGAAATGTCATTATTTGGGACACTAACAGGTTTGTAAATAGGAGACCATGTTAGGAATGTGATACTGTAAAACTCTTTTTCTCTTTAAAAGATGGTGAACAAGTTCACTGTTCTGATCTAGGGTTGGGGTGTGGGGTGTCAAAAAGTTAGCTTTATTGGGGGAGAAAAACAAGGGAAAGTCATTCCTAGGCTGGGACATGGCTCAGCTGATTGAGTGCTTACTTAGCATGCATGAAACCTGGCGTTTGCTCCTTATCACCAAATAAAACCAGACATGGTGATGTAAGCATGTTATCCCAGCACTCCAGAGGTAGACACAGANAGAGGAAAAGTTCAAGGTCATCCTTGATCACATAGCAACTTGGAGGACAGCCTGGGCTACGTGAGATGCTCCTGTGTGGAGAGCATGGTTACAGGGAGCAGGTGTGGTGGTGCACGCCTTTAATCCCAGTACTGAGGAGGCAGAGGCAGGAAGATCTCTGTGAGTTCGAGGCCAGCCTGGTCTACAGAGCGAGTTCCAGGACAACCAGGGCAATGTAGAGAGACCCTGTCTAAAAGAAAAAAAAAGGAGGAGGAAACCAAAAAAAAACTAAACCATGGTTTCTTCTTTTATTACATTTAGCCATGTATTAAAACCAAAGATTTTAGAACTAAGAGTATGTATAGTTCATTGGCAGAGAGCTTTTCTAGCCTGCACAGGCCCACCACTGCAAAAATAAAGAAAATGGGGGAAATTATGTGGGCAGGAGACCAAGGCATATTATCTAATGAAGAAAATTAGTTTATAAAATGAATTTCCTAAATATAAGGGAAAATATTTTTATTTCCTATGTGAAACAAAAATATTCCTCATTCTTTGGTCCTTTGATTCTAAATGTATTTATTTTATAGTTTTTAAATTTTATTTTCTGCATTAAAAAAGCAATTTTCACTTGGAATGATTCTGATCTAGAAGTGGTGTTTAGAAATAACGCATGGTATCGTCTGGTTGTCTGTGGGTTTGCATTGTCTGTAAAAGAAAAAGGATGCCTGCCGGCACCAGTTTGGCAGGGACCATATTTCTCAGCATCCTGTGTACACAGCACAGTGTACACAGTGACCTCAGCTGTAGAGCATTGCAAGAACATGTTTGCTTACAGAAAAAGTGTTTGCAGAGGTGAACCTTCAGTTGCGGTGCTTGAAGTTGTGCTTGTCACTAACCGTGGTGTGGTGAATTGTTAATANAGTGAAAACCTAATAAAAGTCAGTCCAATAGAAGCATAAAGTGGGTGGATAGAGTCATTTAAAAAGCAAACAGGCCACACTGATGATGGCACATTTCTGTGATCTAGTAAGTGCTTGGGAATCTGAGGCAGGAGGAATTGAAGGCTAACCTGGGTTACATAGTAACATTTTGTCTCAGAAAACAAAAACAAGCTAGATCTGTAATCCCAGNCACTGGAAATGTTGAGGCAAAAACGNTGTAAGTTCAAGGCAAAACTAGGCAATTTAATAAGACCTTGTCTCAAAATAATATAATAAAAGGACCANTGCTCAGTGGCAGAGTACCTGCTTAGCATGTGTGAAGCCCTAGGTTCAATTCCTAATACTGAAGTAGCCAATTAAAATATAGTGGTAGATTAAACAAGTAAAATCAAACTGTATGTTCTCTAGAGGAGCTACATNAAACATACAAAACCAGAAAACAGAATAGAGAAGAAAACTGATTGGTGTTCAGAAGAAAACAGTTGTGGCTGCATTAATAGCAGACAAAATGGTATTTAAGGCAGGAAGCATTATAATCAATAAAAGGTACTATATTAAAAGGCTAGTTTTACTAGAATATAAATGAATTCTTATATGTACCTAAAAATAAAACTTATTAGAAGCAAAACTTGACAGAATTACAAGAAAAAAACAAAACAAGAAATCAATAGAAAATATCAGGTCCATTTTCTCATTTTTCTAATAGATAAGGTAGACCTTTAAAAAAAAGGCCAGGGAGATGGATTAGTAGATAAGGCATTTGCTCTGCATGTCTGGGGACCCGAGTTCCATCCCCAGAACCCACATAAATGTAGAAGGGGAAAACAGACCTCTAACTTCCATACATACACACACACCATGTTTTTTAAAAAGGACTTAAAAATTGAGTAAGGCTTTAGAAAATTTAAATATTAGTAAACATGACATACATTTTTTAGAATTCCGCTCCCCAAAACAGTAACTATATCTGTTGTTGTTGGTTTTTACTCTTTGTCTGTTTTGGGCACCTGCCACCCAGCTTGCAAATAAATCACACACACAGGCTTTATTCTTAATTACAAATGTCTAGCCTNAGCTTGGCTTGTTTCTTGCCAGCATTCCTTAACTTATCCCATGTACCTTTTGCTTCTGGGCTTTTCCCATTCTCTTCTGTAAATCTTACTCTTATGCTGTGGCTTGCTGTGTAGCTGGGTGGCTGGCCCTGATGTCCTCCTCCTTCTCTGGTTGCTTCTTCGTTCTTCCTCCCAGATTTCTCCTTCTATTTATCCTCTTTATTTATCCTCTCTGCCTGCGAGCCCCACCTATCCTTTCTCCTGCCTCACCATTGGCCATTCAGTTCTTTATTAGACCAACAGATGTTTTAGACGGACACAGTAACAGCTTCACAGAGTTAAACAAATGCAACATAAACAAAAATAACACACCTTAAAATAATATTCCCCAACATTTCCCCCTTTTTGTCTAAATAAAAATAGAGGTTTTAACTTTAACATCGTAAAACTACATACAACAAAAACAATTATCAAGTAAGAATTACATTTACAATATTCTATCCATTTGTAGTTAACATATTCAAAGAGAATAATGCATTATCTATCTTATCTTAGTGAATCCACTAATTACACCTAACTTACTTTCTATCATAACTAAGGAAAACTGCAACTATAACTATCTAGTCTTCAACTCTATCAAAGACCCAGAAGGCTATAATATTACCTAACAACAGAGACATTTGGCTACCTGAACAGTCACCCAAAGTTTCTTTGCAATGTTGGGGCATCTATCTTCAATCTACAGGCCCAGAGTATCTGGCAGACTTTTCAGTTAAGCAGGAAATTTGAAGGACTGTCCTGCCTTGTTTTGACAAAGTTCAACAGTCCTTTTCCTGTGTGTTCTGCATGTTCAGTCTGCCAGCATATTGTTAGCAGCCAAANGCAAGAACAGTTTCTTTGCCCAGTGGTTAACCTTGCCACAATGAAAGCAAACTCCATAAGGAGTTTCTTCAATGCCCATCATCTCTGAAGTAAATTGGTGCTGCCAGGATGTGTCTCATTGTCATGAAAAGCACTGAGTTAACAAAATATTTTAAATGCCATATTCTGTAGGTCTTTGAAAGGTTTGAAGACCATCTATCTATCTCAAATATATCTCTATATGATCTGGAAAGCATACCTAACATATCTATAAATTTGATTGTTATAAATCACTAACCAGTAACCTGTGTTTCCTGATTATCCTATGTAGTTTATAATAATAGCTTTTAAAAACTAGAACATCTTCCTATATTTCCAAATGAATTGCATAGACACAATATCTCAAACAAAAATAGAAATACATACAGTATGTTGTAACAAAAATAACCTTAAATTTTTATCAGTATACAAAAAATCCTTTAAACAAGAGTAGAAACATATATACAGTATAACAAAAATAACTTTAAATTTGTATCAATATTCTATATTCCCCTAAATGATAACATCCATAACTCACCAAATAACCAAAACCACCCACACCCCCAACTCTTGGGAATGTGGGTATCATTTTCTCTACACTGCTTCTTGCTGTCTGTGGATGAAACCTCTTTAGGGTCCCAGAAAGAAAATTTTGAGATAATGGTCAAGTCCTTGGGAAGACCAGCTATAATCTTTGTTGATAAATATCATCTGTCAAGATTCAGGAGGTCTCCCCTGATCACACCTGATCCATCTCATTCCTGAAGGAATCCACAGCCTCTTGTCTCCTTTGTGCACAAAACTCCAAAGCATTTTTGATTTCCACTTGACAAATATTTTTTTGACTTCCTTTTNAAAGTTAAGATAGCCCCTAAAGTATCTTGGTTGGTTCAATTTTGTAGTTCTGTTCACAAGCCCATGTCTGCCAGCAGCTGTCTTTTGCTCATTACCATTCAAAAAATTCAAAATCAACACAGTAATGTACAGGATCCACATTCCATGTGTATTTCCCATCTCTACGTGGCTTATTTTTTATTACTTTTATTCTTTTCTAAAGACTTTATTTTTAAACTATTTATTTCTATGACTGGCCATATCCTTTTTCTTTCTTTCTTAAGCCTACACACATTGTTAAACACACTATAACCTGTTTAGAAGGCTTTTTTTTTTCCAATCTAGACCTCTTTTACTCCATATCTCTAATCTTTTTTGACTGCACGAGCAAACTTTTCAACTGCTAACCTACACCTGGATCCTCTGAGAGTGGTTTTTGGCTGGCTCTGCCCACTTCTGGGCTAGTGAAAGCCAGGCCTAAAGCTCATGGCCCAGTCAGAGGTGTGTGACTGAAAACTNTGTTCAACCTTCCTAGAGCTCTAGAATGCCGATGCTTGCACTATGGCAGGCATTTTTACTTAGTTTTTTGTTTCTACTTAATGTACTGGCTGCTCAAGGGCTCACTGACCAGCAGAAACTGTCTGCAGAAACTCTTAGGGGAGCCGCATCCCTTTTTATTTATTTATCTTTTTCTTTTCAGCTTTCTCAGGCCCTGGGTATATTTCAAGTGCCATGTTAGTACACCAAAATGTCATTGTTTGTTTTTTTACTCTTTATTTCATTTGGGGGCCCACCACTCAGCTCCCAAATAAATCACACACTGAAGCTTATTCTTCATTATAAATGTCTGGCCTTAGCTTGGCTTGTGTCTTGCCAGCTTNTCTTAATTTATCCCATCTACCTTTTGCCTCTGGGCTTTTCCCATTCTCTTACTTCTGTAAATCTTATTCTTATTCTGTGGCTTGCTGTGTAGCTGGGTGGCTGGCTCTGATATCCTTCTCCTCCTTCTCTGGCTACTTCTTCCTTCTTCCTCCCAGATTTCTCCTTCTGTTTATACTCTCTGCCTGCCAGCCCCGCCTATCCTTTCTCCTGCCTTGCTATTGGCTGTTCAGTTCTTTATTAGACCATCAGATGTCTTAGAGAGGCAAAGTAACACAGCTCCATAAACAAATAAACATAAACAAAAGTAACACACCTTAAAATAATATTCCCCAAAATATATCTCTTCAAACAGACCTAGGACCAATAAATAGATAGATAGATAGATAGATAGATAGATAGATAGATAGATAGATAAATAAATAAATAAATAAATAAATAAATAAATAAAAACTTGTTAGACTGTACAGTAGTTATCAAAAAAAAAAAATGCTGTCACCGGAACCATTTTCTTTGAACTCAGTACAATTTAGTTAACACAATTTTTAGAAGTGCCCACATTTAGCTTATCATGATAGTTCACACTGTAATTCCAGCATTTGAGAGGTTGAGGCAGGAAGATGAAATTGATGCTAGCTGGGCTACATATAGTAAGATTCCATCTGGGAGAGAGAAAGAGAGAGAAAGTCTCAGGTNTAGTGAAATTAGAGGATTGAAAGTTGATGAACTTATTCAAAGAAATTGAGGAAAAGTGGAGTAAACTCAATAAAATATGTATGGAAATAATAAAAAATAGAAGTATAAAATCAGTATTGAAAATGAAAATACAGGGCTGAAGAGATGTCTCGGTGATTAAGAGCACTGGCTGCTTTTCTAGAGGACTCAAGTCCAATTCCCAGCACCCACATGGCAGCTCACAACTGTCTAACTCCNGCTCAAGGGGATCTGACACCCTCACATAGACATACATGCAGACAAAACACCAGTGCACATTTTTTTAAAAAAGATAGATGAAAATGAGAATGCAGCCAGGCACAGTAGTGTACACCTTTAACCTCAGCACTTCAGAGGCAGAGGCAGGTGGATCTCTGTGAGTTCCAGGACAGCTAGAGCTACATAGTGAGAGTCTGTCCTGGGGGAAGGGGGGGGAAGAAAATACAATAAGATTTTTTAAAATTCTGTTCTTTGAAAAAGCTAATCAAATAGAGGAGGGGGCAAGATTCATCAAAAGAGAAGACAAAATTAAACAATACTAGCAATGAAAAAAGGAGATATAACTAAGTATGAGTTAGATGTGGTGACATACATCTGTTATTTCAACACTGAGCCTGAAGCAGGAGAATCATAGTTTCAGGGCCAGGTTGAATGGAATAGGACCCTGTCACAAAACAGCAAAACTGTGTGGCCAGTGAAATGGCTCAGTAGATGAAGCCTCTTCTCATGAAAGCTGACAACCTGAGTCAGTCCCCCTGCCCTCAGGCCCACATAGTGGAAAGAGAGAACCCACTTCTGAAAGTTGTCCTCTGTCCTCCACATGTGCACACATACCCACACATACAGGCACATTAAATAAATGTTAAAAATCAGCAACAACACTTTTATACCAATATACTTTAAAGCTTTGATGAACTAGACATCTCATTCAGTATGCATTAGAAGCTAGGTATAATGGCACTTTCATATAGTCCTAGCATTTGGAAGACTGAAGCAGGAAGATTATAGAGTGTTTCAGGCCTGCCCGGAAACTACATAGTGAGACCCTGTCTCAAACAAATCAAATCAAGTCAAAACAAACAAAAACAGCACCTCAGTGAAACTGACCGATGAGAATTGACTTCTTCCCAAATCTGGTATTTAACCAACANTCCCTGACTCAGCAGAAGCTGTTAAATTGAAGTTGCTGGGGCCTCAGATACGTAGCTGTACTAGTTTCTAGGTTTGTACTAGTTTCTAGGTTTCTAGGTACACACACATAGCGAACTTCTGCCATACTAATTCATAAATATTCATGCCCTAAGTCATACCCTGCACCTTCTGGTACCCACTCTTCATCCCCTGATCTAGGAGCTGAAGTCCCCTTATACAGTAATCCCATTCAAAGACCCCGTTATACTCACGTTTATTCTAACTACCCGGTGTTTATACAGTACTGGACATTATTTTTGCTTTGACCATTACAAAATGACAAAATTAGGGCCTGGAGAGATAGCTCAGTGGTTAAGAGCTCTTACTCTCTTTNGAAGGACACAGTTTGACTTCCAGCACCTACAATGGGCAGCTTACAATGGATGCAACTCCAGCTTCAGGGGATCCAATGCCAATCTCTTCTGGCCTGCATGAGCACCTGCACTCACATGAATATACCCACTCAGGACATAGTACTTATATTTGTAATTTTAAAAAGAAATCTTAAAACAATTAAATGATAAAAATTAAAACATAGCTACTAAAATTTTAAATTTTAAATTTTAAAACCTATTTACTACTAATAAAGCAGCACAGATGGTTTTATAGGTGACTTCTACCAAATATTGTAAATAAATTCTAATTAAATTGGTCAGGTTCTAGAAAAGGGGATTTTTACCTCATGTATAAAGCTATTATAGTATGACTTGGGTAGCCAAACATAACAAAGATAGTGTTAGAAGGAAAAAAGAAAATCCAGTATGAAATATGAATGCTGATAAAAATAAATAAAAAGATTAAATCCTAGAAGATATTAATCAAAAATACCAAAACCAAGTTGAATTTATTCTAAAAATGAATAGATATTCTATTAGTTTAATAATATTAACAGATAAACTAGATACATTTATATGATTCTTTCTGTTTTATAAAATTGAACATTCAGTCATAATTAAAAAACAAGCGAATAGTACCACCAACTTAACAGAAATTGAAATAGTGGCACCCACATGTCAGCTGAAGCAGAAGGATCATGAGTTCGAGGCCAGCCTGTGGTACACATAGCAAGACCTTGTTTTAAAAGAAAACAAAAAATTGTTAAATAAAAGATATTTAGAAACTAAAGGATTATAAGGNAGTAGTGGGAATGTCTTTTGGCAATAAACTAGACAATTTAGGTAAGCAAATACCTAGGACACATTTCTAGAATTGACTTGACAATAATTTTTTTAAAATAGACATACAGACTTGCAGGAGCTAAAGAAATTGAATTGAAGCCAGGTGCTGGTGGCCCACACCTTTGATCTCAGCACTTGGGAGGCAGAGGCAGGCAGATCTCTGTGAGGCCAGCCTGGTCTACGGAGCAAGTTCCAGGACAGCAAGGGTGGTTACACAGAGAAATCCTGTCTTGAAAAACAAAAANANAAAAAATTAAAAATTAAATGAATTGATGATTTAAAAATCTTCCCATAATTAAAAGACCAGGCCCAAATGAGTTTACTAATGAATTTTACCAACCAGAAAATATAACACTTCCCAACCCAAACCTTTGAAGAGTTGGGAGAGGGGGAAATATGATCAAAACGTATTATATGAAGCTCTCAAAAATTAAATAAAAACATAAAAACAAACCCTTTTAGAATAGCCATCATGGTCTAGTATTATCCTATCACCAAAATCAGATAAACAACTACTGACTGATAATCCCTCAATCAGTATCGGGTGTGAGGGAGATGCGATGTGGTGAGAGTAATCAGAATGCCTAATAGACTTGTATGACATTGTCACGTAAAAAGTCATTTAGAAAGAAAATCAAATTTAAAAAGAAAATCAAATTAAGCAATATATATAAAGTATTATGTGCTACAATCAAATAGAATTTATTCTAGGAATGCAAATTGGCTTAATGTCCAAAAATCAATTCATGTAATACATCATATTTAATAAAGTTCAAACCCCATATAATCATCCTAATGAAGACAGAAAAGCACTTTTTAAACAAGACTAACAACTTTTTGTGATACAATTAGTAATAAAAGGAACTTTCTTAACATGATAACACCCATGAAAAACTTGTGGCTTAAGTCATAAATATTTAATGTTGAAAGCCTCAAAGTCCCATAAGATTGAGGACAGAGCTAGCCCCGTTTTGTCCAAATTGTGCTGAAGGAACAGCATTACCGTGGAGGTGCAATCAGACAGGAAAAGTAAAATGCATCCAGACTGCAGAGAAATAAATCAGTCTTCGGTTGCAAAAAGTCTGCATATTATGTAGAAAATCTGTTGGGTCCACAAAATCCCTAGAGCTTATTTCAGCAGGTCCACAAGATATAAGATTAATACACAAAACTCAATTGCATTTTTATATATGAGCAGATATATAAGATTAATATACAAAGCCCAATTGTATTTCTACCTATGAGCAAATATACATGATTAATATACCAAACCCAATAATATTTCTACATATGAGCAGTTGCGCAAGATTAATATACAAAACCCAGCTATATTTCAACTTATGAGCATATACATAAGATTAATACACAAAACCCAGTTGTATTTTTATATATGAGTAGGAAAACAATCCAAAGGTGAATTTAAAAAAAATTTCTATCTCACAATGGTATCAGAAAATAA
This sequence comes from Neotoma lepida, assembly GCA_001675575.1. Lineage (NCBI taxonomy): Eukaryota > Metazoa > Chordata > Mammalia > Rodentia > Cricetidae > Neotoma > Neotoma lepida. The sequence continues at coordinate 471,300 of LZPO01116969.1, forward strand.
TAAGATAGTTTAGGAATAAATTTAACAAAATACAAGATTTGGGCTCAGCAGGAGAGCACTTGCCTGTTCATGATGTCTTGGGTTTGATCCCTAACACAATAAATAAATGTGTGTGTACATGTGTGTGACGTATATATGATTTGTGCAGGAAAAACTAAAGCTAAAAGAAAAAAGGTTTAAATGAATGGAGAGATACTACATGTTTGTGATTGAAAGACTCAGTAGTATTAATAACAATGGCAAGAATGTGGGAAACTGGAGCTCATTACTCAAAACCTCATTATTAGTATCTCATTAGTAGAATTACAGTTTACCAGCTTGCTTTTGTTTTTTGTTTGTTTGTTTGTTTTGAGACAGGATCTTTCTACGTGGTCCTGGCTGTCCTGGAACTCACTATGTGGAACAGGCTGGCCTCCAAATCATAGAGATCTGCCTATGTCTCAGACCTCTGGGATTAAAGGTGTGCACTACCATGCCTGGCTCAGTTTGCCAGCTTTATGAGATATTAAATATAGTTAGCCTATGACCCAGCAATTCTACCTCCTAGGTGTGTCTACTCAAGAAAATAAACATATGTGTACACCCAAGCTTGTACATGAATGTTTACAGTAGTATTCTTCATAATTGCCTCCAAAAATGGAGCCAATCTGATATCTCTCAAGTGGCAAATAGATTAAATACAAGGTAGTATGTCAGCTGAGCATTGTGGTACATGCTCTTAATCCAGCACTTAGGAGGCAGTGGCCAACCTGGTCTACATAGTGAGTTCAGGACAGCAAGGTCTATGTAGAGAGACCTTGCCTCAAAAAACAAACAAAAAAGTAGCATATCTAATTTTTAAAAATATTAGTAATGAAAAAGAACCAGATAGTGATGTGTGTTACAGCAGGGATAAACCCCTAAATATTATAAGTAAAAAGGAAGCGGAATTAAAAAAAAAAGCATGTACTGTAAGACTATGTATATAAACTAGGCAAACAATGGAGATGAAAAGTAGATTAGTGGTTGCCTAGGTCTGGGAGTTGAACAAAGAATGATTGCTAATGATGGTCAGGAAGACTTAAGATGCTAAAAATGTTGTAAAGCTATATTGTATTGATTGCGCAATTCTAAATTTATTAAAAGTCATTTAACTGTTCACTTAAAATGAGCAGATTTTATGATGTGTTAATTATTCCTCAATAAAACTTTATGGAAACTGAATGGTTAAACAGAAGTAGAAATTCACTAAAGTATACAGAGTATTCAGTNCTTTTTTTTTGAGACAAGTTTTCTAGCTCAGGCTGGCCTGAAACTCTGATGTAGCCAAAGATGACCCTGAACATCTTCCTTATCCTCCTACCTCTAGCTTCCGAGTTCTGAGATTACAGGTGTGTGCATCCATAGCCAGCTGATGTGCTGTTGGGATCAAGCACANGCTTTGTGCACGCTAGACAAGCACTGTACCATCTCAGTACCTCAGGACAGTTTTTAATGGTAAACCTCCAGAAGCTCTCTGTAAAATCAGGAAAGAGAAGATGCTCACCATTACTGCTGTTGTTAATCAGTGTCATGGGTGGGGTGGTGCAATAAAAGAAAANTCATCATCTATGTATATAGATTGGAATTAAATGTTATTCACAGATTATGTAACTCTCAAGTATTGACAGACTTTCTGTGAAANACCAAGTAATAAATGTTTTAGCTTTTNGTAGTATGTTTTCTGAGCAGCCACACAGGAACAATACATGAGTTGATGTGGCTGTGTCCATGCACGCTGTATAAAAACAGCCAGTGGACCAGGTTTGGTCCATAGCCATAGCTTTCCAACCCCTTATCTTTACAAAAAATCCTAGAGAGTCTTTAGAGAACTAATCAGAATTATTAAACAAAATCGTTAGATATGAATTATGGAAAAGTATGGAATTTCCTAAAAAAGACAGAACTCCCATAATAACCCAGCAGTCTCTCTACTAGGTACACATCCAGAAGAGCTTAAGTCAGATGCTAAAGTTCTGTACTCATTGTACAGCATCCAAGAGATGAGAGGAGTTTTTAAATATGATACATGCAAACGTAATATTATTNAACCCCTTAAAATAAGNAAATTTTTTTCAGCAACATAGATGAACCTAGTGGACACATCTTAAGTGAAATAAGCCAAACATGGAATGACAGATTAGAAAAGGTATACTTGGAGAAGCAATGATTAGAATGGTGATAAGTTACCTAAGGAGCTAAAANCTGGGGCACAGGGGAGAAGTTGGTCAGCAGATACAAAATTTCAATTAGGAAGAACAAATTCAAGAGGTATAGATTGTATAACATAGTAGCCATAGTTAATAAGAGTGTGTAATACTTGAAAACCCCTGAGAGAGGGCCTTATGGGCACACGCCTTTAATTTCAGCATTTGAGAGGCAGAGGCAGGAATAACTGAGTTCAAGGCCAGCCTAGTCTACATAGTTCCAGAACAACCTGGAAGAGACCCTNTCCCGAAACAAAACAAGCTGGGCGGTGGTGGCGCATGCCTTTGATCCCAGCACACGGGAGGCAGAGGCAGGCGGATCTCTGTGAGTTCGAGGCCAGCCTGGGCTACCGAGTGAGTTCCAGGATGGGCTCCAAAGCTACACAGAGAAACCTTGTCTCGAAAAACCAAAAA
>LZPO01116969.1:508312-520944 GCA_001675575.1 Neotoma lepida
AAAAAAACTAGAAATCTTTAAATCTCAAGAGAACATATTCAAGTTTTTGATATGCATTTATTTGTACATGAGAAAAAATACATTTAACATAAACCAAGTGTAAGTGCCTTACTACCAATAGTCTGTGGCCTCATCTGTGACCACATTCCACACTGCACTGATCTCCTTCCTTCCAGTGTTCATCCAACGGTAGCCACTCAAACAAAGAAACATCTCTGTACCTTACAAGTTTGCGGCCTTATCTACATTGAAATTGAGCTTAGGAATTTCAGGTACCCAAATATAACTGTATATATGTACAATTCTGCTTTATTGCACAAGATCACAATATATAGCAAGTGATTATATGACCAACCACAGATGGATGTTGATAGGCACAATATCTGTCTCTAACCACAAATGAAATAAGACACCAACTTGCCAACATGCAAAGGCTGTCAACACTGGTGCAGACCTGAAGGTTCACAGCACTGAAGTGTGTTAAATGCAAAACTCCTGATGTTTCTGATGGTGTCAGGGAAAAAGCATAGCATACAAGTGTCCTGTGCTCATGAGCCACCTGTGCCACACATGTAACAGAAAGGCCACTTTAAAGCTTTTCAGAGAGTTCTTTAATCATGTTTGCCTGTAAAAAATATCACCACACTAGTTAGAATCTATTAATTACATTCTGGCATAAAAGTTCAGACAAAGTGGGTTACAAATTATGAATTTTTTTGTCAAGCTTAAATTTGTAGGAGAAAAAGCCATCTCTATAATATACTGCAGTTTAGTCTTCAAGAGCTCTAAGAGTGACAAAATGCTTACAAGTTTAAAAATCATTAAAAAGTTTTAGTAATTATTTTTAAATGCCACATAATTGAGACAGCAAAAGCCAAAGCATTACCCTTACAATTNTCATGTACTTGACAGGAGTGCTTTAGAACGTAAAACTTCTACACCTGCATGGAGTGTAAGAAAAGAAGCCCGTATGTATCACTGAAGGCCAATGGAGCTCGGCCAGGGCCAAGGTATAATCCCTGATTAACTCACTGTCCCTGTGCTGGCCCTGGACAGGCCCGTGGGTGCTCATGCTGCACACATGACCGTGGGGTCAGGAGTCACGGTGCCGTCTTTCCCTTGTGAGAGTTCACCCCCTTCAAATCTTAACTGAAGCCACAGTCCTTCAGTTTCTTCAATTTATCTGGGTCAAATTCTTGTCTTCTGAGTCCTCATACCTGCATGTCTGTACTGTACTGCACAAAATCTTCCATCAGGGCTGTTCCAAAGCTGCCAACCTCCATTANTGCCACCCGCCACCCCAATGCTTCCTATGCTCCCAACCTTCACAGCTGGAATAAAGTTTATTTAACCAGCTTTAGTGTAGTTAGAGGTAAACAGCTGTTTTGGATTACCTGCCCCAGAAACTTCTAGCAAACTCCAGTTGAGGATCTGATTTCAGTTTGTAGGTGTAAGCACATACTTGTATGCAATTACCCAGACAATGAAAAACAACATGTTAAGACACCTTTAAAGACTAGAGATACCAGGTATGACTGCTCATGCCTTTAACTAATCCTAGCACTCAGAAGGCAGAGCCAGGTGGACCTCTGTAAGCTCAAGACCAGCCTGGATTGCATGTTGAGACCCTGTCTCAAAAAACCAAACTGGGGAGGCTGAAGTGTAGCTCAGTGGGTAGCACTTGCCTAGGATGTGCAAGGCCCTGGGTTCCACTCCTAGCACCATAAAAAAAAAGGGGGTAAGCTGAATTTCTTATGACAAATTCTGGGGAACAAGTGTAATTATCTAGTGTTTACAGATGGCTTTTTTAAGATTCAAAAACTACTTCCCCAGAATGGATGTTATTTCAGNTGGATTGTGACTCATGTTACAACATTTACCCAGAAAATAACTGTGATTCCTTGGCCCCTTCTGTGCCTGTTAAACCCTACCTGAGCTCCTGACGTCAGGTGCTGGGGCTCAGACCAGCCCCTCTTCCNCTATTCTAACGNCACAGTGGTAAACCGGAGTCCTAGAATGTCAAGCCTGAAGAAGTCCTTCCAGAGAAATGGAGAGTGAGCACTGGGAAAACCACCCTTCTCACNTCACTCTGCAGCACTGAGAAACCAAGAAAGACCCTGGAATTGTATTAACAGACTCCCCAAACAAACTTTATGGAAGTGTTTATTTTTTAAAGTCTAGTACCGGAGAACAGGATAGACAAACATGACAGTTACTACTCACAAGGGACAGTGTCCCCACTGGTCGGCTACATTGGCACCAGGAACACAAAGAAGCCAAGCAAAAACAGTAGATCTCGCAGTGACCGGCTTATCAGCATGAAGCACACAACAGAAATTAACTAGGTCACCCTATCTTTTGGCAAGAAATTCAGTAAGAAAGCACAAGGACATTCTGGAAGGGCTTAAAGTCACATTCAGAATTAAACAGAAAATGTTCAAAGCTAAACAGTGAAAGAGAAGCTTTCATTAGCTGCTCAGTTCTATCAAATCTAAATAAAGAGTTTGGATAGTGACTATCTCAACAGCACTTAGTTCAAAGCTAACTCCAACAGTTCATGGAACTATCCAGCTAAGACGCTGCCTTCCATCTCTCTGCTCGAGCCCATCGTGCAGTGCTTGGGTTTGATGAAGATGATCCTAAGAACAGAGAAGCAATACATGAGGTGAGAGAGAGAGCCTGAGAAGCCCTGGGATAGGAGCACATGCCCTGGCTGCTGATGCCATTGTTTCCATACAGAAGGCCTAGCAGCCCCTTCCTGGAGGAAAAGGAATCTATCTTGGCTGACAGCTGCCCTGAAAAGGTCATCAGGTATGTGGCTAGTTACCAGGTAACAGCCTAAAGCTCTTGAGTAATGATCAAACCAAAACCCTGCCATCTGCCCATTGAAACCTTTTTTGTTTTTGTCAACGCTTTGTCTGTAACTTATTATGGCCTGGACTTAATGGTGCCAACCTGTATTTAAGCCAATTAGGAGCAAAACCACATTGCCTTCTCTTCAGGTCTAGTTGGTTGAGAATAGCATTTTCTGTAGTGACCTTATCATACAATCTTTAACAAAAACTCGTAAGTTGCATTGATTATTCCCCAGGAGATGAGAGAGCGATGGTAGTTCAGATGGGCGCCTCTGAAAAGATTGATCAGCTTCCTGTCCCGTTCTAGCCAGATTGTCTTGAAAACCATGGGCAGAGACTGGAATGGCCCACCAATCTGAGACTGTATTCGAGCTTTTACAACATTAATTGGGAAGCTTAAGAACCCCAACATGGCACCCAGCACACCTCCACAGATAAAGTCGTTGACCAAATGCTCGCTATTCGTAGTGGCAGTAGGCAGATGCTCCTTAATGGGCCCCCGAAGGCCAAAGAAAAGGACGTTGCTGAATCCATTTCGGAAGAGGATGGGCACCAAGCCTCGGTAATACTCTGCAATTCCATGGCATCTCAGGGCCCGGAAGGCCTGGTAAGTGTTTGTGAATTTATCGTGATGCTTGTGGTCCTGAAGCAAAGTCTGAACCCTTTCTAATGGAGTGAGAATGGCTTCTGTTGTCCCAGCAAGCACTGCTGCCACACTCCTAGTGGCAAACTCAGGAGCACTGCTCACATGCTTGCGGAGCAGGCGAGACAGGTCCTCATACAGACCGAACATAAGTGCCAGCGTGGTTGTCTTCTGCATTAGTGGGGGCAGGATCCCTCGATACAAATTTCGAAACCCATCCCTCCTCAGCTGGAGTATGGCATCTCGGGTTTTGATGCCATACAGCTGCTGCCGGAAGAGGATCTTCTGAACAGGGTATGTGATGGCCACGTTGTTGAACGCTGCGCAACAGCCACAGAAGTAATGCTTTATCTCACCCACGTCTGCGATGTGAGGTGACAAATCCTGGCTTGAAGAGGTCAACATTGGGCGCCTCTTATCATGCGCTTCTGAGTCCATCATGGTGCTGATGAGCTTCCTTCTCTAGGAAATTTTTTTAACCTACAATCAATGACAAAGGTGTTACAAAGAGTAGAACACATAAACTNTGCCTCAATCCCTTCTCCAATTTCCAGACTCTACATTTTCCCTTTAAAACTGGACTAAAAATACTGTATTTTTAAATTAAAAAAAATCACTTTTACTAATTGTACATATTAATGAGGTTCCGTTAATGTGCTGTTTCTACATATNCATACAGGTACTTTGTTTTCTGTGGGTTTTTNTTGTTGCTGCTTGCTATATATAGCCCAGGCTAGCCTTCAACTCACAATCTTGAGTACTAGAATTAGAGGCTATCTCCACCATGCCTAGCTTTAGATCATTGATTGTTTAGAATTATTTCAGAGGAGTACTAGGGGAGTCCTGGGGTTTTCCCTTTTCAACTCTGCATTTATGTGAGACTGTAATCTAATTCTGTAATCACTGCCACCCAGACAGCCCTTACAGCATACTGAAAGAAGAAACAGACAGGAAACTCCACCTATCTGTTAGCCAGACAGGANGGAAGTACGGGAAAAAATGAAACACACTTGCCTNGTGGAAAAGAAGGGCACAGAATGCAATAGTTATTTTTCATAAAACGTGGTATTAAAGGCCATAGGTTTATCACTGCTTTGTTAACAGTAATTACATTTTAAAATCTGTTTTAACCCCTAACACCTTGANTGTCAATCCANACAAGCAAAAGCTTTCTGAGGTTCACAACAATTCATAAAAAAATTTAGAAAGTCCTGAAACCAGGGCTTTGAAGATCACTGACCCCCAGTTTCTAAACACTGGAGATTCTACCTAACAATACAGCTCCACCATTCCACTGAAATAGACTCACAGTTCTCCCATGNGCTCCGGGGCTCATCTGTAACTCCAGCGCTGGAGAAACAGAGGCAGGAGGAACACTGAAAGTTAAAAGGTCAGCCTAGCATCTACATAGCCAAGTTTCAGGCCAGCGAGGGCTTCTAGTGAGACCCTTTCTCAAAAACAGAACAAAACACAGGAGAAAGTCCTTCCAGGAGGTGCAGCAGCAAACTGTCCCACCCACCCACTTGTTTTCCATGTATTTTGTGCCTGTGAACTTTGACCTTCTGCTAGGTACTGGACTCTCAAAGACAAGAAAGCCACGGAGTAGTCAGCAAATCCGCCAAGTAAGCAAGTCCATAACAGTGTTAACACCTATGATAACTAAGGGTCTGTGGGCACAGGCTGCATGTTTCGGGATGTGAAGGCTCATAGGAGAATGNGGTTAAAGTAGGTACTATGCTCTATTTTTTCACATATTTAAGTTTTCAAACTCTAAAGTGATTTTTCTAGTTTTGTATGAGAAAAAAGAAAGAGAGCCCCATAACCCACNCTGCTCAAGACATAACCAGTAACTAGCAGGGCCAGAGTATTTTGATGANGTCTGTCTGACCATCACACATGGCAATGACTTTGGAAAGCTGCGCTGGGGTCATGGTGGGTATATCTGATATGACATGGAGATCTGAAGATGTGTAGACAGTTCTGCTCTTACTGAGAGGATGCACAGTCCTAGGTCTGTTTCCACAAGATGCAATGTTTCCTCCCAGCCATCCAAGCCCAAGTTCCCTCCAAAAACAAAAGACAGGGTCTAGGAGACGGCTCAGCAGTAAAGGTGCCTGCCACCACGCCCAACGGTCTGAGTCTGATTCTGGAACCTACACGGTGGAAGGAGAGAATTGACTCCACAAGTTGTCTCCAGACCTCAACATAACACGTGTGCTACCCCCACACGAGATAAATAAAAATGTAATTTAAAAAATATTTAAAAAGAAAACTAAGCATAAAAATAGTCAAATAGCTGGCTGTAGCCAGGCCTGGCNGTTTCCTGCAATCCCCACACTCAGAAAGCTGAAGTAAGAGAAGGGAAAGTTTGGGGCCAGCTTGGCTATAAAAGAAGATTCGACCTCGAAACAATTCCTACATCCCAAGGACCACACTAAAAACCACCTTTTATTTGGGGACAAAACAATAATTTAACTATACTTACATTTTTAGTATTTTTAATTTTTTTACTTTTTGGTTTTCTAAGACAAGGTTTCTCTGTGTAGCCCTGGCTGTCCTGGAACTCACTCTGTAGATCAGGATGGCCCTGAACTCGAGTCCATCTTCCTCTGCCTCCTGAGTGCTAGGATTAAAAGGATGCTTCGCCATGCCCTATTTGATTACGTACGAGTGCAGGCATGCACTTGCTGGCAGGTGCTTGGGAGGCTAACAGAGTGGATCATCCCTTGGAACTGGAGTTACAGGTGGTAGTGACCCCCCAACATGGGTACTGGGGACTGCTCTCTGAAGGGGTAGCAAGTACTCTTAACCATGGAGCCACCTCTCAAAGGCATATATATATATATATATATTGGTTTTTCAAGACAGGGTTTCTCTGTGTAACAAACAGCCCTGCCTTTCCTGGATCTCACTTTGTAAACCAGGCTGGCCTTGAACTCAGAGATGCGCCTGCCTCTGCCTCCCCAGTGCTGGGATTAAAGGCGTGTGCCAAGATATCCCGCTTGGCCCTTATATTTTTAAATGAACTATTCTTCTATAGTAAGAGACCACATTTAACAAATCAGCAGCAAAATAGTAAATAATCCAATTCAAAAATGAGCAAAGGACTTGTGGTAGAGGCAGAAGAATCTGCTGGAACAGTGGTTCTCAACCTTGCTGATGCTGTGACCCTTTAATATGGTAACCCTCACATTGGTAACCCCCGATCATAAAATTATTTTGTTGCTACTTCATAAGTGTAATTTTGCTACAGCTATGAATCATAACTATCTGATATGCAGGCTATCTGATATTTGACCTCTGTGAAAGGGTCATTTGACTCTCAAAGGGGTTGCAACTCACAGATTGAGAACCACAATTTTATTTATTTATTTATTTTTAAAGATTTATTTATTATGTATACAGAAGAGGGCGCCAGATCTCATTACAGATGGTTGTGAGCCACCATGTGGTTGCTGGGAATTGAACTCAGGACCTCTGGAAGAACAGTCAGTGCTCTTAACCTCTGAGCCACCTCTCCAGCCCGAGAACCACTATTGTAGACATTGACAACACAAGTAGCCTGGAGTAGCTGTGCAGACCACACCTCAGAAACAAGGTGGAAGGAGAGAACTAATTCCCAAAAGTTGTCNTCTGACCTCCACAGGCACAGCCGGGCATGTGCATGCACACATACACAAATACATTTTGAAAAAGACAACAAACGCCAACAAGCACTAGTGGGCCTGTGACATAGGACCTGATGCACTATTAATGGGACTGTAAAATGCTACACTGCTACAGAAAACAGTACAGCGGCTCTTGGTAAATTCCAAATCGAGCTGTCAAATGTTCAGCCTCTCAGCTGCAGGTTATGTCACCTATGCTCACAGCAGCAGCACTCAAGAGGTGGGAAGTTACAAACCTAAGCCACANTGCAAGGTGTCCAACAGGAAATAAAGCTAGTCAAACTATTTAGGTCTTTGATTTGTATAGAAACAAAAGCCTCTTAAATTCTTTAAGTTTTTCCTCCATTACTACACTGTGCTGCTGAAAACTGTTAACAGAACAACATTAAAGAGAGAGCAGAGGCAGAGCCCAGGCCACAGAAGACTNCGACGCTGCAGACATGTAAAAGAACGCAGCACACAGCCCCAGTTTTCCTCCTAAGAACACGGCTTAGGGAATTATTTAGTGTCTCCCCGCCACAGCAGTACCCTCTTTCCTCCAGCTCTTCTCCTGCACCAATAACTGGAACTATCCTAACTTTGGTCAAATGCTCCCTGGAGCTATGAAATGGTCACAGAAATACTGGAATCAGAGCCTATGTAGCACCAAGAGCCTTAGAACCTACTAGTTGCCTGAATCAGAATCCCAGCTCTACCACACGTCCCTGTGAGCTTTGGCAGGTCATAGTTGCCTTGTTTGTGAGACAAAGAAGTTACCTACCTCCAAGACTGGCTCAATTCATTGAGTTAACACATGGAGAGCACCTTGAGTGGTCTGGAGTACATACACAAGGTGCTCAACAAGGCTGAACTATGTTACTGTTCTTTTCTGAAGTACTTATTTGATGGATAGATGTTCCTCAGGTTGTATCCTGATAAATCCATTATGAGATAAAAATATCATGTCAGAAATTCATTTATCTATTTTTGGTATGAGGATTAAACCCAGGGCTTCATGCATGCCAATCACACGGTCTACCACTGGGCTTTACCCCCAGGCCCCACCTAACCTACCAAACACCATATTTTAGCAAGGGAGTACTGGCTGTTTACTGTTGTGATTGTGTGGATAACGGGAGCTATGGCTCACTGCTTCTGCCTTTAGCAAAAGAGCACAGCAACACTTACATCACAAGCCAGTGAAAATTATGTAAGGTGCAGTTCCTACTAAACACGTATCACTTTTGCACCATCAAAAAGTCAAAAAGCCAAAGTAGGGCTAATAACATAGCTGAGCCCCACACAGAAGAGCCAAAGCACTGTAAATGGAGCCACTGTAAGTCCAAGATTCTACCTCTAGCCTCAGGACACAGAGATGACCCTGCTGGCTATGGTCAAATGTCCTTTTAGCTAAATAACATTTGCCAAGATTTTTTGATTTTTGGTGCGTGTTGAGCTAGGGCTGTCACTACCACCCTCCCAACTTCCACTTGCTGGAATTTTTTTTCCACCTCCCACTGTTCCCCAGAGATCCCAGTTTCTGATTTTCATAAGTTCCAGTAGCTGTTCCCCTGGCTTCCTAAGAGCAAATCTGTGGTCTCTCTCACTACTCTGTGGGACAACTGAAAAGCTATCATCATCATTTGGTAATTCAAAGTTTACAAGAATTCACCTGTGACATCGACTGAGTCTGGCATTGATGATGACAGCTTTCTGGTAACTTTCCCCATGTTTCCCATTGTTAGCCTTCTCTCTTCTGGAGTCAATATTGATAACTGCAGTTCCTTAAAAAAAAAAAATCTGGTTTAATTTCCATACTCACATCTGTGTGCATTTGTTCCGTTTTCTTGAGCACAGTAGCCAGTTGTTAATGTCCCCTTACTCAACAAAGAACCAACTCTTCACTGACTGCCAACACTCTTACCCACCTCCCCATCCCAAAACAAAAATGTCAACATCTGATGTGATTCCAAACCTCTATAGCCTATGACATAATATTATTTTCCTTTCTTTGTATTTTTAAACTATGTGTATGTGTGTGGGTCTACACATTTAAACTATGTGTATGTATGTGTGTGGGGGGGGTCTACGCATGAGTGCAGGTGCTGGAGAGGTAGCAGACCTCCCCGGTAGTTAGAATTAGAGGGGCTGTGAGCCACCTGATGTGCGTGCTAGGAATCCAAGTCAGGCATATGCTCTGGAAGAGCAGTATATGCTCTTAACCTCTGAGGCATCTCTCCAGCCCCTTTCCTTTTTAAATGAACAGAGAGTTGTAACTTAATACAGTGAATTTAAAATAATGTCCTATAGGCACTTGAAAGGTCTGCCAAATACTGACCTGTTAATGATTAGCTGTTTGATCTTTACCATCTGTGCTTTTTACTACTCCAGGTGATAGGCATGAGGTAAAAACTTTTCCTAGCTTGAGACCAGGTCTTNCTTTATAGCCTGGCCCAGCCTGGCGGCAAACTCATAATCCTTCTGCCTCGGCCTCTAAATGCTGTCTGTAATTATAGGTACTACCAGGTCTGTCTAAAACTAGTTTTTGTTTTGTTTTGGAGACAGGGTCTCTCTATGTAGCTCTGGCTATACTGGAACTCCCTATGTAGACCAGGCTGGCCTCAAACTCTCAGAGATCCATCTGCCTCAGCCTCCCAAGTGCTGAGATTAAAGCTAGATCACCACACCTAGCTAAAAACTCTGAGTAGTACTATACTTGACAATATAGGACTAGCTAATGCTTGTCAATCTTAGAATAAACAAGATTTTAAAAATTAAAACCTGGTACAGAAATGCCTGATACTATATGTCTTGTTCTTTTTTAGTTTCATAGTTAACATTAAAATCAACAAAAATCCCAAAGTGTGGTTGCCCAGGTTTTTAATCTCAGCACTCAGAGGCAGAGGCAGGAGGATCTCTGTGAGTTCAAGACCAGCCTAGTCTACAGATCAAATTCTAGGAGAGCCAGTACTACATAGAGACCCCATCTCAAAAAAACAGATCAAACAAACAAAACCCACAAATCAACAAAAACATTTAATGTACACAATCACATAATATCCTAACAATTTATAAATTCAAAGAATAATTCAGTTTTCCACCCTGAACACTTTATTTACAGGGTCTCACCATCTAGCCAAGGCTGGCCCAGAGTTCAGTATGTGGCACAGGCTAGTCAGCATTTGCCACCATGCCCAGCTAACAATACACTTTAAGTTCTAAAGCCACCATCTAATAGCTTTTTACACCTATGGTCCTGGACAAACTCAAACTATTTGTGTACTTCAACAATAAAAATATTCAACNAGAACGCTTACCTACTGTGTGTTCAATCTTCAACACTGCAAAACAAAGGCCATCTTTACTTTTCGTTTTTACAGAACTTATCTGTTACTTAACAAAATTTTGCAAATTAAAATTGCTCCATTGGCAGGGCGTGGTGCACAACTTTAATCCCAGCACTCGGGAGTCAGAGGCAGGTGGATCTCTGTGAGTTAGAGGCCAGCCTGGTCTACAGAGAGAGACCCAGGACAGCCAGGGCTACACAGAGGAACCCTGTCACAGAATCCCTCTCCCCACAAAGTTGCTCCATTCAATCAGTTCTGGCCAAAATAATGGGCCTTGTAAGCAAACAGAAAACAGCCTAGGCAGTCGGTTATGGACCTCTCTACAAACTATAAGAAATTTTAGGAATATTGTTGAACATTTAGATCATTAAATATTAAAAGTCCTACACAGAAAAAAAAGGAAATTTTATTTTTTGAGACAGGGTTTCTAGGTATCCCTGGCTGTCTAAGAATTTGCTCTATAGACCAAGCTGGCCTTGAACTCACAGAGATCTGTCTGCCTCTGCCTCCCAAGAGCTGGGATTAAAAGCATGCACCACCATTCCTGGCAAAAAGTAGTGTTTTGTGAACTTCCCAGACGTCAGACTTAAAGTCTCTTCCCGTCAACTGCACTCCACCCACTAGGGCGGTGTAACTAGGTTACAAGCCTAGCCTCTAACAGCTGAGCCATGTCTGCAGCCCATGCCCAGGTTCTTAAGGCAGCAACAGAAGGAAACTGTGCAGTGTCCTGGTAGAGTTTAGAATATGGGAGCAAGCAAGATGGCTCATCAGGTTAAGGAGCTTGCTGCTAAGCCTGATGACCTGAGTTCAATCCCTGTAACTCACATGATGGAAGAAAGAAAGGATTCTGAAAAGTTGTCTTCTGACCTCCACAAGAGCACAGGGGCACATGAGAGCTCCCTCCCCCAAATGTTTTTTTTTTTTTNAATTTAAAATATGGCATATTTGACTGCTATACTCTGAACATGACTAAACTCTACTAAACTGGTTTCTACTTAAATTTGTAGTAATGATAATCCTTTGTAATTTACTACAAAGTTTATTTACCATAACTGCACTAGTTTGCTACATAAGGCACTTAACTTACACAAGGTAAGGGAGCAAAATCAACTTTCATCCAACAAGGGTCAAACACTTCTGTGATGTAAGAAACAGTGCAAATTCTAAACACTCAATGTAACCTGCAGCCCACAGGGATATGCAAAACCCAGATGTGACCTTAGTACAAAGGTCTTTGTCCAAAAACAGGGCAGAGGGCGACTGTAATTCTCAAAGGATGTCAATTTCCACTAGTCAGCAGGTCTGAGTCAGCATTCAAAAACAAGGTTAGCCAGGGTTCAAGTACTAGTTACAGCACGATTTTGCCACTGCAAATACAAAACATCTACGACGAAAATACACTACCTTCCTTCTATCTGACAAAGGGGACCAGTCAACTCTTGTCAGAAGTGTGTCGACTTAAGAAGCGCTAGGGGTGCCTCTGGTTTGTTTGTGGTGTGCCCTGGACCTGATTCTAGGAATCCTTTCAAAGCAAAGGCGCCTGAGGTCCATTCTGGCATGCCCACTCCACGATCAACTCAGTATTCTGCTCAGTAGACTACACGTAAAAAGAAACAGAAGTGGGCACTAGGACCAGCTGGGCAGCCTGTAGGGGCCAAGACAAAGGTTATGCTGAATGGCGCAAACATGGCTGAGGCGCTGACACCCTCTACCTAAACTTGATGCTATCAACCCCTACGGAACGGAACAGCTGACGCCCGCCCACCCGCCCAGCTCCGTTCGACTGTTTACTGCCGGATGCAACATGGTGTCTCAGAACGAGCGTTCTCCAGGCTTCCATTTGCGCACTCCGGGAGGACCGGGAGGGCCGGAAGGCGCTGGGCGGAATCGCCAGCAGCACCACGGGGAACCACGGGCCGCCGCGATCCCGCGGGGCGCACACAAAGGCCGGTTCCTCCCGGGGCCTGCGGCTCCCCCGCCCTAAGCTGTGGGCGCCTCCCGGCCCAAGCGCGCCGCAGCACGACAGGCCCTCGGCCGGAGCCGCCGAGCCCCGGGCGGGCGCGATGCGCGAGCAGGGCCTGGAGCTCGCCCGGGCCGCCGGGCCGCGGCCCTGCTTCAAGCCTCCCTCCTGTCGCTGTCG
>LZPO01116969.1:521183-533552 GCA_001675575.1 Neotoma lepida
CCGTGGGTCGCCTTGGGTTGACAGCGACTCTGCCGCACCTTTTGCCAGGCTGTAGGGTGCTGCTGGACCCCTCGCTCTAAGCTGAGGCTTGTACGGTGGCCTCATTGTGCCAGAAACAGGCAGCGCGTCCTCTAGCGTGGGGCCGGTGGGTGGCGCGTGCGTGAGGGCTCGGAAGCATCTGGTTCGGTGTTCTCAAAGCTTGGTGGAGAGCTCTGTGTCACCGCACTCCACGGGACACCTGAGTGTGCATGAGGTCATGCACAGCCGCTTTCTCCTTAGAAGCTCACACAGTTTGTGTTGTCTTGGAAGGAGCACTATTATGCCACGAGTTAACGGAGACCCAGGTCGGAATTAGAGCCCTGGCATTTCTNNAGTGTCTTTGGGCAAGTTACTCATCCCTTCCNTGAATGTGTTCCTCGGTGTTGTGACATTCCTACAGCGGTTCTGATTTGTACAGGGCCGCAGGCGACAGAGGTGGGGATTTGACCGAAGGGAAGAGGTCAGCCTGCTTGGGGGAGNCTCCTTGGCAGACTCATGGNTGTGTAAGGATTGGGGTTATCCCACCATTAGGGGTCATCTCTAGGTGGGTGTCCCCAGCCTGCCCAGTGTTTACTTGCTTCCCCNGAGACCACGCCTTCCCGCGTCAGCAAACAGGCAAGTCAATCTTTGGTGTTGGAAAGCATCTTACACAAAGTTCACCCAGACAACCACTCAATCGAGTTTTCAAGGGGAAAAAATTACAAAACACTTATTTTTTTCAATAAATTTACTTTAGTGTTAGTGCGTATGTATAGGTTCCAGGAAGGCCAGAGAGGGCTTCAGGCCCCTTGGTGCAGGAGTTTACAGCACTCAGGTNCTCTGCAAGAGCAGTACAGGTTCCTAACCGAGACCCCCTCCAGCCCCAACCCTCAGGCCACACTGAGAGTGTCCTCTGCAACACAGTTATGGGCACCAGGTTGAACACACCTTTGAGGAGGTAGGTACCTGCTGTGCAGCAGGTGCCTCTGAGAGATTTCAGAGTCTGTTGGAGGATACAAAAACGAAGGCTAAATGCAGAAGTATGAGGGGCTTTTCCCCTTGAGAAGAAACCAGGGATGATGGCCTCACAGGGTAGGAGGTGTTTGAACTGGGCCTCAGAGGATGAGTGGATGGAATGTGGNCCAGTAGAGGAAGTCACAGCAGTGGAAGATGAGACTTTAAAGGTCAGAGGGGGGGGGGCTGTTAGTGCAAACCTCCCCTAGCAGATGCGCAAGGGACAGAAGATTTTTTTGATCATGGAATCATGACAAGGCACACTACGGTTTAGAACAATTAATCAGGCAACAGCTGGGGAAAAGGGCATTTACCTCAAAATTACATGGCCTTGGCTTCTGTGAATTTCTATTCAAATGTATTATTCAAAGAGCAAAGACACCAGGCAGNTATCCAGTGTGTTCATAAGCATAAATCATTAATTTCAGTTTATAATGGACAGATTATTATGATACAGCGCGCGCTCAGGAGGCTTTGGCTTTGGCGGGTAGAGCCAAGGTGCCCTACGGCAAGTGAGAGACAGAGATGCCATGCAGCCAGGGCTCAGTGAATAGTTTTATTTTGGTAGAGGGAAGAAAGGGGGGAGAGGGAAAGAGAGAAGAGGGGAGAGAGAGGGCAAGGGAGCACACCTCGTGGGAATGGAGAGGGGGGAGGGGAGTTTTCTTTTTTAAAGGGGACTTTAATGTCAGGATGCTGGGTGGGTCTCCAAGGGGCGAGTGAGAATACTAAGTTATTCTCCTGTGGTGGGGGTGGGGGGAGATGACATAAAAAGAAAGGAAAGCTTGAAATTAAACATACAGTTGGGGTGTAACTGATTCAAAAGAGAGAAAACTCAGCATCACCAGAATGTCTGGAGCAGAGCCAGCATGTGCCTGTTGTGCTACAAGGCCACAGTACAGGCCTCTAGTATCTCATCAGGAGCCTCAAGGAACTTTGCTCACTGTTCTAGCCTATCTGTTAAAGATCAAAAACCCTCTATTTTTAAATTCGGAATTCACCATAAGACTAGCTTTCCATTTCTGTCCCTACCCTTCATCCTTCTGTCTTTTGTTCAGATTCTCAGACTGTTCCGCACGCCTGCAGCCTCCCCAGGGACCATCAGGCATGGCGCTCCTCAGCTCAGGAATCTTCCCAGTCAGCCCACACTCCTTAACTTGGCACACAAGATGGTCCACTGTCTGGCTCCTCTGCTTTGCCGCTGACCTTGTCCCTAGCTATTGTTTGGGGATGTCATCCTGTGCAGTCTCTCATGTTTTGCAAATCCTTGTGTTCTATAAACTTGTTTGTCCTTGTCACCATCAAGTTTCACCAGACATGGTAGCCTGGCAAGGTCCTATCGCCTCCTTCACCTATGACTTTCCCTGATCACCTTAGACAAAATTGATGCCTTTTGCCTGGCTCTTCCCAAACACAGATAGGTCAGGATGTTACGATCACCATTAAGGTGTCTCTTTCCTACAGCCAAATCACAAGGACTGAGCTTTCTGATGCCAAAAGGGAGACTATGTTTGCCAAAATAAAATACCAGTATAGAGCAGAGGTTTTATTTATTTATTTTTTTAATGTGCATTGGTGTCTTGCCATGGGTGTCAGATTACCTGGAGCTGGAATTACAGACAGTTGTAAGCTGCCATGTGGGAGGTGGGAATTGAACCCTGGTCTTCTGGAGGANCAGTCAGCACTCTTAACCACCAAGCCATCTCTCTAGTCCCTAGAGCAGANGTTTTAAAAGGGCTTCTAGGGGGCTAAAAGCTAACTTGGTGGCAGCATGCCTGCCCAGCATACTTAGAATCTGGGTCTTTGGGAAAAGGTACGTTATAAGCGGACTTTTCTATCACCTGCCAGCTCCCAAATAAACAACAAGGAGACTTAAGAAAGCTCGGCCAATAGCTTAGGCTTGTTTCTAGCTAGCTCTTATAACTTAACCCATTTCTACTAATTTATTTTCTGCCTTGTGGCTTTATTATCTCATCTCCATATTGCCCATCCTGCTTGCTCTACGTCTCCACCCTTCTTCCCAGCATCCTCTCTGCCCCCCAAATCCTGCTTAGCTATTGGCCATTCAGCTTTTTATTAAACCAGTCAGAGTGACACATATTCATAGTGTACTAAAAGATTATTCCATAACAGTACATGGGAACTCTGCTGGGCGCTGTTTTAACCACTCTCTACCTGCCCCCTCCCCAAATGCTTTCTAGGAATCTGCCATGTGCCCCCAGGGTCCATCAGTCCAATTTAACAGCTAGCTTTATGCAAACTATCAGCGAAGTCTCAACTACTATGAGTAGCTCTGCCCAGATAAGGTCACCTCTGGTCATCCTCTAACAGGGGTCAGTGACCTTCCTTTGTGTTCTGCTAGCATTTCCCAAGCTTCTACAATCGTCTGGGCCTGTCTCTGCCACTCCCCTTCACACCCCCAGGCTCTGTCCCTGTGCCTGGTTTCCTCCCTGAACTGGGGAACATGCACATTTTGTCCCCTCTGCCCAGAAGAAAATGTCCTGGGCCTTCCTTACCCCTCAGTTCCAGCAGCAGCCTTGTCCCTGCTGTCCCTGACCTGACCTCACTACTGCACACTGCTGAGCGCTCTGTGCTGGCAGCCCTTCCCCAGCCAGCTGCATGTTCCAGCCTCTACAGTCTGTTTGTCCAAATGCCGCCTGCATCAGCTAGGAGACCTGCTCCTCGTCTTGGCTCATTTTCAACTTTTTGTTCTTTGAAGAGCTGGAGCTGGAGCCCAGGGCCTTGCACAAGATAGGCAAGTGTTCTCCCCCTCTGAGCCACACCCAGGTCCCTTTCCAAGCCTGCTTTCACCAAGCCACTTATCTGTATCTGTAAATAGAGGTCAAGGTTAACTGAGGCTAGCCATTCAGATTGTCTGTTCTGTTTATTCACTCACTTATTTCCATGTGGATACGACCCCACCTCAAAGATTTTTTTTTCAACTGTGTGCACATTAGACATCTATTTATTTATTATTATTGTTGTTGTTGTTGTTGTTGTTAAAACATTTGATGTACAACTGCAGGAGAAATAATATACAGATATCTTGAACATAAATACAGGTTACAAATTCTTATCCTAATAGTGAAATGTTTCACTAAAGATTGGGCAAAACCAAAACTTATTTATTGCCACAGTCATCCTAGGGTTCTCCCTGCTAGGTAGCCTCCCTGGATCTGTGGTTTGCAGTCTGATTGTCCTTTGCTTTACATCTAGTATTCACTTATGAGTGAGTACATACCATGTTTGTCCTTGAGTCTGGGTTACCTCACTCAGGATGACATTTTCTAGTTCCATCCACTTGCCTGCAAATTTCATATGGTCATTGTTTTTCTCTGCTGAGTAATACTCCATTGTGTATATGTACCACATTTTCTTAATCCATTCTTCAGTTGACGGGCATCTGGGTTGTTTCCAGGTTCTGGCTATTACAAATAATGCTGCTATGAACATAGTTTAGCATGTATCTTTGCGGTATGATTGAGCGTTCCTTAGGTATATACCCAAGAGTGGTATCACTGGGTCTTGAGGAAAATCAATTCCCAATTTTCTGATAAACCGCCATACTGATTTTCACAGTGGTTGTACAAGTTTGCACTCCCACCAACAGTGGAGGAATGTTCCTCTTGCTCCAGCATAGACTGTCATCAGTGTTTTTGATCATAGCCATTCTGACAGGTGTAAGGTGGTATCTCAGAGTNNTTTTGATTTGCATTTCTCTGATGACTAAGGATGTTGAGCATTTCCTTAAATTAGACATCTCTTTAAAAACAAAAGCTGGGAGCCAGATGTGGTGGTGCATGCCTTTAATCCCAGCACTTGGGAGGTAGAGGCAGGCGGATTTCAGAAAGTTCAAGGCCAGCCTGGGCTACAGAGCTAGTTCCAGGATAGCCAGGGCTGTTACACAAAGAAACCCTGTCTCGAAAACAATCACAAAAACAAACAAAAACATGAGCTGGGGGTGTGGCCCAGTTGTAGACCATTGGCTTAACCTTGGGTACCATCCCCTACCTGGAGATTCAGATTTAACTAGTTTGCAGTGGCGCTAAGCTCAGAATCACTTGAAATTGGCAAGTACCACAGACTCTTGGCCTTGACATCAGCAGGATTGGGATTTCCAAGCAATGTGTCCTTTGGGAGCCGGGTTGGTATTTAACAGGCTCATGGGGTGACTGAGTGAACAGCACAAGCTGAAGGAACTGACTGAGAGTCTAGGTCTAGAGGTGTGGCCAGACAATTCTGCCCTGAAAGGATGGGGGAGCTGAGGCAGGGTGATGAGAACTCATAGCCAGCCTGGATTACAGATCAAATTCAAGGTTAGCTAAGCAAACAGACACACACCAATGTAGCTTCCCAGTCTGAAGGCCGATGTATTCCTAGAACAGAATTTTCAGGGGAGAGCCCAGTTAGTTGGCTTATGTATTTGATGCCTGTCTCCAGTTCTTCTCAGGTAATTTGGGGAAAACAATAGCTCCAAATTGACATCCTGACCCATGATAATGACTGGGGGTCCTGGAGGACTCAGGCACGTGGATGTGAATGAGCTCACAGTCCAGGAGAGGAGGCATGAGGCATTGTTTGAGGTGGGTACTACCAAGTGCGGAGAGTAATAACATCAGAAGAAGCCCTACCAACTGCAGTCAGAGAAGGCTACCTGGAGGAGGCAGTCACAGAGGATGGCCAGAACTTCTGCACAGTGGCCTCGGGAAAAGCATGGCTTAGGAAGAGTGATCAAGGAGGAGACATCAGGCTGCCCCTTCCAGCAGACCTTGTTCTGCCCTTCAATGTTGCTTTTCTCTTATTTTCTTATTTTCTCTAAATGCCACGCTTAGTCCCAGAAAGTTTGGTGACCTCTGAGTAGGACCAGGAGACACCTCATTTGGTATCTGAGTGACACACACTTGTGAAATACAAACACATTTTTATCTAGTAAGAGGCCAGTCAATACAACAACAAACATTTGTGCAATACTCTAGGATTTCCAAGCAGTTACACAACAATTATTCTCTCTGATTATCACGTTTTGTGTGTTCAGAGAAATCCCTTGACCTGTTTTTACTTGGAGAGGTGAGGCGGGGCTGTACCACCTCCATGGCCTGGCGGATCAGTCACAGAGGTGCAATTTGTTAACAGTAGCTGATGCGTCACACTTCTCTGGGTGAAGATAAGCTCAGGAGCAAACTGCCCTTTACCCCAGAGAGCTATCCCCAAACTCTGATGCCCCAGGGGAACTTGTGGTTTCTGAGGCCAACCTCAGATCTGAATGAATATCGCCGAGCACAGGGCCCAGGGATTTGTAGCATTACACAAACCACGAGTCCACCTTATGACCAGGCAAGCTGCTAATACTGAACTAGACAAGCCTTCAGTGAGGTCCAGACAGCTGGGACCTGAAGCCCGGATCCAGGACCTCCTAGATGTGTTGCCAGACAAAGGCTTCGCATCTCCAGCTGCACACGCCGGGTCCTTCCTGAATGAAAAAAAGGAAATAAAAGGAGGTCATGGCTGCTCCTGAGGGGTTAAGGTTTTTATTAAAGAGAGAAAGAAGAGCACAGCCAGAGACAGAGGCATCTGAAAGACGTGAACATGACCAGCGGACTGAACTGGGCTATGTGAGGGGAGATGAGGGAGGAGGGAGAGGAGGAAGAGAGAGCAACCTAGAGCCAAGGTGCCAGGAGAGCAAAAGGACTGGTAGCCAAAGTGGCTGAGATAATATAGGGAAGAGAAGCGGCGGCGGGGGCGGGGGAGGCAGCAACCCCCTGGGCTGGAGAGCCTAGGGTAGGGGGCAGCGGGGCTGGGAGCTCGGGCTTGCCAGCCTGGAAGACTGTACCAGGTGCTGGGGTGCTGATAGGCTGGCAGCCAGCGTCTGCTTTGATATGTTAATCGGCACCTCAGCCCTTTGTCCCCAGTTTGAGACCTAACACTTCCTGGTGCTCAGGTTTGGGGAGCCCCCCAGAGGGAAGGAGCCTGCTTTCCTTCTTTGCTCTTGCTCTGGAGGGTCGTGAGGCCCCACAGGTCCCACCAGAGACGTTCACTTCTGGGTCTCCACTGTCAGGGCCAGCTTCTGCTCTTTCTACCGTCACTTGTCCTGAGACTCCGTCCTCTGCACAGCAGAGCCCTCAGTACATGTACAGCGTCAAGTGCACACACAGCAAGCTTGCTGTACTGGAGTGACGTCACCTCTCAGTCACTGACCACCCATTCTCCTGGCTTCTGCTTGTGTGGGATTGACATTCTAGGTACACTCTAGTAAGTAGGGGAAGATAGACAATAAATAATGAACACAATGCATTTTTCATATTCATACAATAAAGATGAAGGGAGTATTTATTTATTTATTTATTTATTTATTTATTTATTTATTTTTTGATTTTTCCAGACAGGGTTTCTCTGTGTAGCTTTGGCGCCTTTCCTGGCACTCACTAGGTAGCCCAGGCTGGTCTCGAACTCACAGCAATCCACCTGCCTCTGCCTCCTGAGTGCTGGGATTAAAGGTGTGTGCCACCACTGCCCGGCGGGAGTTTATATTTATACAATAGGGCTAATAAAGTGTTGAGAAATAAATATTCACTATGGGAATTATTTAAATTGTAAACACACATGCATTTATCACTTAGATAATAGCTATAATGTGTAAAGCTAATTTGTTTTGTTTTTGTCCTCCCCCATTTATTTAGTGTGTGTATGTGTGTATAGACATATGTGTGTCTAGTGTGTGTATGTGTGTATAGACATATGTGTGTCTAGTGTGTGTAGAGGTCAGAAAACAGCTTAAGGCTTTGGTTCTCTCCTTCCACCATGTATATTCTGGGGATTGAACTCAGGTTGTCAGGCTTGTTGGCAAGTGCCATTACCCACTGAGCCATCTTGCTGGCTCTCTTTTGTTTTTGAGACAGGGTCTCATGTAGACCAGGTTAACCTCAAATTTGCTATGTAGCTGAGGCTGACCTTGAACTCTTGCTCCTCCTACTTCCACCTCTGGAGTGCTGGGATTACAGGCATGGGCTATCCTGCTCAGTTTATGTGGTGTTGGGGATAGAATTCAGGGCTTTTGTGAATTCTAACCAAGCATTCTACCAACTGAACTACATCCCAAGCCCCTACCCCCTCCTTAAAGAGCCTCCTGTAGCCCATGCTGACTTCAAACCCAGTATGTAGCCAGTATGTAGGATGACTTTGAACTCTTCATCCTCCTGCCTCACCTCCTGAGTGTTGTGATTACAGGTGTGTGCCAACAAGTCATCTTGGCAGAGTGGTTTTAAATGACAAAGATAAGCTATTAGGGTGTGCTGCTCCAAGCCTGAATTTCTCGGAGGACCTAAGCTGCCCTGGCTTCAGTGGGTCATTCATAGTTCAGGTTGATAAGTATTGGAGCCCTGGTCATTGGGTATCCTTCGCCNATGCCAAAAGCCAATCAAGCCCAATTAGTAAGTCCAGGTTTAATAAACAGAGCAAAGCAACTCTCAGGAAGGAAGGAGGGAGAGCACATGGCAGGGCTGGCAACCAGGTCTTAAATACCCTGTAGGCATGGTCTTAGCAGCCTTGGGGAAGGGGCTGACTCTTGGCAGGCTTTCTGAGGGAGGGGTCTGGAGAGGTCCAGGGGAGATCCTCAACACAGGTGAGAGCACCTTTTATTTGTAAACTGAACCTCACACTCCTATGTTTTTGAAAGTCTTTGTGTGTTCGAGATCTNCTAGCAGTTGAAGTTGCATGGCTGCCATGACCTCTGCTATGCCTTGGTCCTTTTCCTGTTATCAGGAGGCTGCATGCATGTGTCTTCACTCACGATAACCCCTAGCATGGCTGCTGGTGTGCCATCACACTAGAGGAAATGGAGCTTTCTAGAGCCTGACTGGCTCACACAGCTGCAGAGCGACAAAGGACATGAGCCAGGAGGGCTGGGTTCCCCTGGGATGAGGAGATAAGGGCTCTTCTCCTCCCCTACCTCTGCACCCTGAGGGCACAGCTCTTCCCAGCGTCTCTGGGTGTCCCAGCACTGCCTCATGCTGTCGTTGGGCAGAGGAGCTACTGCCAGATAGAAGTCAAGGGCTCTTAGAGGTACACAAGGAGTTGGCAGCCAAGCTGACAGTTCTGGTGTACCCAGGACCTTCCTGGACTGAGCACCGAGTCCTGTATCCTACCAACCCCTTAGCTNGGGACAATTGGTGGCTCCACAACCTAAGCCCAGGCAGCTCCCACCCTCAGCACCCACTGGAACTGGAATTCTCTTTGATGGAAGAGAATTTGCTAACCCTATGTCTCATGCTTTAGACAAGCTGGAGTCATTAAGGAGAAGACTGCAGGTGTAACCATGGAGCTTTTGTTTGGGGGCATTTCCAGACATCCAGTGGAGGACAAACCAATGCCTCTCAGGAGGACGGAAACACTTTGAGATGGTCTACCCTCTGACCTNACAATGCTCTTCCATACATTTTTCTCGGAGCAAAAAAAACAAAACCAACAAACAAAAAAGCCAACCAGAATTATGGATGGTGATTTCTGGATGAAGACATTTCTCGACAGGGCCAGTTATACAAAAACNTGAATATAAGTTAACTAAATTAAAACAGTGTGTCACAGGCCTATGGACAGGCAGCCCAGACCTTTGGAAAGTTAATAACAGAGAGTGGGAAGATNAAGCCTCAAGCACAGATAGGCTCAATAAATAAAATAATTACGTGTGCACGCGGAAGGCTGAGGAGTTCTTCAGGACACGAACTGAACTGCTGATGGTAATTTTTGTCTTCTTTATGTTTTTCTGAAATACAGATTTATGTTTATTGGTAAGAACACTTGAGTTTTCTGGGAGAAGTGCTGCGTGAGGTTGCTCCGACCTGAACTACTCTCAGGCTGCTTGCCCTCCCCGCTCAGCCCTGCTCTTTTCTCTCTCTCTGTAAGTGAATCTGCAAAGCTTTGTCGGGGTGCAGTGTGTGTGTGTGTGTGTGTGTGTGTGGGTGTCGGGGGGGGGCAGGGCTGAGGTGGGAGCAACCTCTCAGCTCCACTCACCGTTTCCTCTACCTGGGATGCCATCCTCCCTCACGTAAGAGCCAGCTCAAATGCCACTTCCTGTCTCTCCTCTGCTGGAACACCCATCATCCGCCTCTCGACACTGCCTGCCACTCAACTTTGTTCACTNGGCTGCCTCTTCCCTCCTGGGGATTTGAATTTCACCTCCATTTTGCTTTTTGCCTTTTCTGAGGCTCAGCTGTAATGCAAACGAAAGCCACACGAGGGCACCAGAGCCATGCTAGTAACTTCCACCCTTCTATGGAATCAGTCCTCCAAAGCAGAGGGAAGTCATGGGGCCATGGCAGGCCTGAGGTGTTCCCACTCAAGAGGGAGACAGTGAAGGAAAAGAAATGGCTCACACACTCAGAGGATTCCTCNAATCTCATCCCAGTTTCCTAGAACAGCACTGGCCAAAGAGATCCTCCAACCTGTTGGCGCAAGGATCGTGTAACATCCACTTGCTGTGTGGCTTTGAGCAAGCCTCTGCCTCTCTGGTCCTCTATTTCCCTCCATCCACTGCTTCCTCAAGGAAGGCGCTCATCTCCCTCCCCAGCTGGCCCCACTGGTCTGCNTCTATTTTTGTTTTGCTCCATGATTTGTTACACACACACCCCCACAACAAAACCCCTCTCCAGACAAAAAAGTCAACAAGGTGAGGTGCTGTCCTTCCCCTTAGGACTTCCTGGTTGCAGACCAGTGGCACCTGCATCCTGGTTCAGCTCAAGAACATATTCTCTCTTCAGGTTCCAGACCAGCNTTTCCTGTGTGTGCGTGGGGGCCACCACTGTGCAAAGAGAGATAAGTCCTAAGGAAGGTTTTCTTTAGCAGGGAGGTATAGGCTATACATACCCTTGAGCAGGAAAAGCCAGAAGGTTCTTCCCCTGGGAGGTGAGGGTCCTTGTGCTGCTCTGTATGTGATGGAGGGGAATCCTTGCTTCAGAAGATTCCAGGCTGCAGGATGATGTCATTGTGACTATGGTGTCAGGTCAAACAATAGGAGACCCTAAGTGGCTCAGCAGCAGAGCACTTTCCTAGCATGTTCAATGCCCTGGGTTCCATCCCAGCCACACACACACACACACACACCATACATACACACACACATACATACACACACACATACACCTACACACACATACATACACACATACATATATACACATACATACACACATATATACACATACATACACACATACACATATACACACATATACATATACACATACACACATACACACACACACACACACAGACACACACACACACACTCTTCCAATGAAACCCTAGAAGACCCTAGAGTATTGCTATGACACCACACCNGCCTGTCCAAGTCTCCAGATGGCCCCAACACCTGATACCTTTACCTGGAACAGCCATGCCCCTCTAAGGTCCCTGGTGAACTCTTGCTTCTTCTCCAAGGCCCACCTTGTCCTGACTGCTGCAATCAGATCCAGTCACCCACTTGTCCCTGTCCCCAGAATGCCTGCTATGTGTATNACTTGTACTGTCATGGGTAATTTCACATTTTCACATTTGTCCCCCTCACACTGGAACCTCCTGAGGCCAGAGGCAGGGTCCAGTCACCTCAGCATCCACCACCAAGTACCATGTCTGCTGAACCCATTAATTTGTTTTATTTAAGNAGCTCATTAGGGACCCAGCTTCCTCATCCTGAGGGAGCTGAAAGTTTCCTCCCTCCCGGAACCACCCCCTTGGAGCGATGGCGCAGCTCAGCTCTGGCAGGCAGGCAGCTACCTGCCAAGATTCCTGGGGCCATGGCTGCATCCGAGAGAAANTAAAATGGGACATGGGGCACAGGGTGTTTGAGAACAGGGCACTTGTGCATTCAAAGTGNCACATAAAATGGATCTCACAAGGTAGTTTATCACCTGAGTCGGGACTCAGCAGGGCCNAGTCCAGCTGGAAGGGAGCCATCTGGGTCTCAGAGGTGCCTTTGAGGTTTGAACACTGTTTTAGGAAGTGCCAAGACTGACAGTTTGTACTGAATCACCTGGGGCCCCTGCAGGGGCATCCATGGGTCAATTCCAAAAGCCAGCCTGCTTGTTCCAGTGTTCCTGATGAGCTGTCCCCAGGGCTATTGAGAGCACTTGTCCTTCCCAGACCCTTGGTCAAGTGACACCAAACATNTAAGTGTCTTCACATTCCAGATCTTGGTCCCCTGACCACTGCTGTAGCAGAGCCTGAGGGTGGGTGTCTCTGCTTTTGACATGAGGTCTTCCTGTTCACACTCTGGTCACCAAAGGCCACCAGCCAGAGTCGCCCAGATGGCCTGAAGACTCGGGCCTTTTGCAACTTCCCTACAAAGGG